>OZ020620.1:12323970-12923970 GCA_963971575.1 Liopterus haemorrhoidalis
TTTGAAATTATTTTGTAATGGTCCAATATTAATGCGGACACCGTTATTTTGGACGTTTGCCATTGCTGATAGTACTAAGCTAGAATAGTACCATATAATGAGTAGTATCAAAAGTATCAAAAAGATATAATACTTCATGAGATATATAAAATTGTTTCAGACGTTTCATAAACTGCTCAACAATCTGTTTCCGTCTTCAGCGATCACGTGAGTAATGAAATAATCCGAAACATCCGAAATAAGAGTACGTTCCTAATCGGATAACAACTCGTCGACGGCAACGGTGTAGACGAATACTTGACTATATTAAAACAAAAAAGCCGACGATAATAATAACAATAAATAAGAAATGTTAAACTGTTAAAATTCTACTTGAATCCCAGCTTAATGTAAACATGTATGGAATATAACTTTTTTTTGGTACTTTTTTAAAAATATAAAAAAGTTCACACAAGATGGGAACTGTGTGCTACAAATAATAAACAACAGGGTTATAAAATACTAACAAATCTGCGTGACATAGTTACCTAAAGTAGGAAACACGTGAGACGAGTAATGATTAAGCTTTTTTACATATTTAAAATAGAAATAGGCAAAATACATTATGAGGAGGAAAGTGGGATGGTGGAAAAACTATATGGTGGTGGACAGACTGGAGACAAGAAGTAGAGGCTGACAGAAGATTCGTTTTCGCAAAATGGATTTTTTGTAATTTTAAAAATTCATATCTCAAAAAAGGTAAGACATAGAGATTTGAGGTTTGAATATTTGGAATTCTCACACCTTGTTTTGTCTAGAAAAAATTAATGTTTGGTCCGTAATGACCTAAAACTATTGAAAATTTAGATTTTTTTGTAATTTTAAAAATTCATATCTCAAAAAAGGTAAGAAATAGAGATTTAAGGTTTGAATTTTTGGAATTCTCACACCTTGTTTTGTTTAGAAAAAATTAATGTTTGGTCCGTAATGATCTAAAACTATTAGGGAAAATTTTGAAACTTTTTGTAATTTTAAAAATTTATATCTCAAATAAGGTAAGAAATAGAGACTTGAGATTTGAATTTTTGGAATTCTCACATCTTGTTTTGTCTAGAAAAATATAATGTTTGGTCCGTAATGACCTGAAACTATTAGGGAAAATTTTGATTTTTTTTGGAATTTAAAAAAATTCATATCTCATAAAAGGTAAGAAATAGAGACTTGAGGTTTGAATTTTTGGAATTCTCACACCTTTTTTTGTCTAGAAAAAATTAATGTTTGGTCCGTAATGACCTAAAACTATTAAGGAAAAATTTGGAAAATTTTTTCAATTTTTTTTTCTTTTTATAAAAAATTGTCTCAAATAAAAGTTGTTAGTTATTGCTTTTAAAGCAACTTTTGTTCAATAATTTTTTTCGAAATATTTTTCTGTTTCTTAAATCTTAAAATCGACACGAGTAAACTCCCATTTTTAGTCAACAGATTTTTACCAAAAGTTGATCAACTCGTGCCATTGATGGCAGAAGCTTATATATGAAGTTTCATAAAAATCCTTTCAGCCGAATTTGCTCTGTTCGTGTACACAGACAGACAGACAGACAGACGGACGGACGGACAGACAGACAGATGGACGTACGGACAGGCAGACCGACAGACATCATGCTAAAAATAGTCAAAACGTTATGTAGGGACCTCAATTCGTGGAGATCCATCGAAATCTCGAAACGTCAAAATCGGTATGATCACAATACTTCCCTTATATATGTTGGCGGTCGGTAAAAACTAGTTTTCGTTCCTTAAACTGCGTCCTAAGAGCTATCTTTTGATACCACACAATAAATTTAAAAAAAATAAATTATATCAACGACTCAAAAAAATCGACATTTTACGAAAAACTAATCTAATAAAAAATTCCTGAACTATTCCAGTTCCCACCAATGTTTATTATGAATTTTTTTTTAAAGATTGTACATATTTTGGTAAAAATCCCATATAAAAAATTGATTTTTCAAAAATATAAATTTGCTTGTTGATCCACGCATTAAGAAGTTTCATTTGGTATGTCACTCAAAATTAAAAAAAATATATATTAATTTTTTTATTTAATACATAATTGTTTATTTTATCTCGGGCAGAGGCGGATCTAACGGCGGGCGCACCGGGCGCTCGCCCTGTGCCCCGACCTCTAAAGGGCCTCGCAAAAACCTAACTTTACACTTTTTTCTAATTGAGAGGCCCAATATTCTTTCTGCGCCCGGGACCTTAACTAAATCCGCCACTGATCTCGGGATGTATTTTTTGAACTCTCAGTCTCCGTGGGTCAAAGAGTTGTATAATTATCCAAAATTTCAACTTTCTATGTTAAGCCGTTTGGCTACAATTTCTACCGTACAGACAGACAGACACATGAGTGACGTTATAAGGGTTTTTTGGTGGTTGTATCTACAAAACCCTAAAAATGATGAGAAAAAAAAACTTTTATGTGATTGTAGAAATAATATTCCTAGACATCCAGCATTCTGTTGACTTCTTGCTCTTATTAAATACCTACAAAACTCTGAAATAGGTGAAAATTCACACTTCACATATATTTTTATTGTTTAATCAAAACCATGCGGTGAACAGCTCTTTTGTCTGCAGATCTCAATTCTTCTGTCTGACATATCACTTCTATCTTCGTATCAAGGGTTCCAGTGTTAGACTGGTGCAACCACAATATATTCTGTGTGACATTTGTCAACTCTTCCACCTCATCATCGTTCCGGGAACGTTATAAGAACGTTTCGGAGATCCGGAGCCCGGAGTCTCACGTCTAACATATTAGATTGATGCACGGTCAGGCGGTCTCTGTGCATATCTTGACAGCTCGCCATTTGGTTAAGTTGAGAAGGGGCCAAGGAAGCGATAGCAATAGTCTACGGATCTCTAGGGATTCTTACAGACACTGTTTGACTTCTGACATTAGCGTACGTCAAAATTTACCTTAAAAAATAACCACCTAACAGAAAACCAAAATTTTATCTACAGTAATGTTAAAATAATACTCCCTTCGTTCCAAAATAAGTGTCCGATTTTAGTTTTTTTAATGGACTATTAAAATAATGAAATTAAATGTATCAGTAGTTATTTATTTAAATTAATCCTTGATTTGGGTTTCTTTAACGCCTTTCAATCATTACAACACAAAGAGTCCCTGTCCAGTATTGATGAATTCATTGCGGCCGTGCATAAAACGGAATGAAATAACCGCGGAAAAACTAGATAATTGTTTCATTACACTGCAGAAGTGTATGGAATTAACCATGCTTCATAACGATTACAAGCTTTCTGACATTTAGTTTAGTTGTGAAAATATACGTTATATATCCCTTTGCATATTTTTTTATGAAATTGAACACTTATTTTGGAGCATATAAAATTCCTAAATCGGACACTTATTTTGGAACGGAAGGAGTAATTAATAATAAATCTTTATTTCATTCACACGTTAATATATGCAAACAACAATTAAATCTTAAACTATACAGAAATTTCAGATGACATGTTGTCTTACGAGGGTTACCTTTTATGTTTTTACAAACGACCACTAGATGACAATATTGAAATGGCAATAATGAAATCTGCCATTACTATATTCGTAAAATTTCACATTTGATATTGTGAAATCAGTGACAGCTTATAAATTGACCGAGTAGTTTGTTGACAATCAGCGTTTAAAAAACAAGTTTGTGAAAAAAATGGATATTACTCGTGAAAGTTTTCGTTGGATGATTTTTTACGATTTTAGTAAAGATCTAACTCAACAACAATGCATAGATTCGCTTCGTTCAACTTTTGGTAATGAAGCACCATCAGAAAAGACTGTTTGAAGACTGTTTGCATCCTTTGGCATATCGCAGACTGAAATACATTCGATTTTGCATGAACATTTAGCTGTGAAAAGTCCCTGTCCCAATGGATTCCGCATAATTTGACCGAAGCTCAAAAAAAAAGTGTAAGTGAATGCTAGAAACATTCAACCTAGGCGCTGCAAAATCTGTATACAACATTGTTACAGGTGACGAAACTTGGATTTATTCATATGAACCTGAAACTAAGCAACAATCCACTGTTTGGGTCTTCCAGGATGAACCGAAACCTACAAAAGTTGTTCGTTCACGAAGCACTTCCTAGAAAATGATCGTTTGTTTCTTCAGTTGTACTGGGCATGTCGCAACCATTCCTTTAGATGAGAACAGTTAATACTGAATGGTATACAACAATTTGTTTGCCAGAAGTCATGGACAAAATCAGGGAAAACAACCAAAAACGTCGCATCATTCTTCATCATGACAATGCTAGCTCCCACACAGCACGTCCAACAATTTTTTTAAAATTTTTTAATTTAATTTGTTTATTTATATCCAAGGTACAATAAAATAATTAGATTTTTTTACAAATAATGGACATAATATCAGTTTGTACATTGGATAAAGGTCCATGATCAGTCATTATAAGAATACAAAGGCTGTTCTTCCTCATGAGCCCTTAAAAGTATAAAAAATATAAATATAGCATATTAACATAAATAACCAGGGTTCTTTGCTAATGACAATACCACAGTTGTTATAGCCAACGTTGAAGCATGTAAATATGTAACATTCCCTAACTTGGGCAAAATTAAGGCTGAAAAGAACATTGAAAAAGACATGAAATTAAAAGGGCAAGATGAACATATTAGTAGATTTGACTTTGTTAACACTTTTTAAACTTTAATAAATTATTCTAAATTTTTATAAACATTTATAAACTTTTATAATTTTTTATAAACTTTTATAAACTTTTATCCCAGATGAGCTTCTTTATTTGTGTTTTAAAAGAGATTAAGCTAAAAGATTTAAGGTTTGTGGGAATAATATTGTATTTAGCGCAAATGTCAAAAGAGAAGCTATGTTTTTTTTTTTTTTTTTAATATATTTATTTAGGGGTGCTTCAACTGCTTGGTTATTAGCACCCCGGAATATCTGTTTTACATATTTAGTATCATTACATAATCAATTACATAATAAAATATAATATATAAATATTTATTATAATAAATTTAGACTATTAGGAACTATGCGAAATTTTATATATTGTCTGATAGGTTTGAATCTTCTAGAAATTTTAAGATGTTTTTCTCATACATATTGGTGGAAATTTGTAGTGCGTCTGTTGGAATTTTGTGTTTGATTCTTTGTGCTGTATACTGTGGGCATTCTAGAAGTACGTGTTCCACCGTAAGTTGTGTGTTGCAGGTGGGGCATATGGGTGGTGTCTTCTTCTCGAAAATGTATTGATGAGTGAGTCGTGTGTGTCCAATTTTTATTCTTGTTAGAATTATTTGTTCATGTCTTGATGTATAGTTTTGCGGACTTTGAATTTTGTAGCGGATGTTGTTCCATTCTTCTTGCAGTTTTCTTTTGAAAAAATTCTTGGCATCATATGTTGAGGTAGGCATTTGAGTAGAAGCTATGTTTATATGTTGCAGTTTTGTAAGAAGGTGGAGAAAGAGTGCCCTTAAATCTTATATTAACATTATGAACGTCAGATCTGAAGGTGATTTTGTTGTACAAATAATGGGGAGTTTTGAGAATCAACACTTTATGATGAAATACAAGAGATTGCGAAAGTCTTCTTTGTTTCATGTTAAGCCATGTAGACAAGTGAAGATAAGAGGAGATATGCGAGCGCCTTGGTACACCATAGATGGTAGACAATTGATTATTTGAAGGAGAAAAACATCGAATTAATGTCTCGTTGCCTGTATACACCAGATTTATCCCCTAACGACTGTTTTTTTGTTCTCCATTGTCAGACCAAAAATGCGTGGACAGCGATTTGCATCACCTCAAGAAACTGTTGAAGCCTTTGAAAACCATGTTTTGAGATACCAACTTCAGAGTGGAAAAAATGTTTTGAGAATTGGTTTAAACGCATGCAAGAGTCTATAAATCTTAAAGGCGAATATTTTGAAAAGCAATAAAACAGTTGCTTTTTTGGTTTTTGTAAAAACCTGAAAGGTAGCCCTCGTAGATAGATAAAACTTCTTTGCAAATTTTGATGTATAGACTGATGATATCAGAAATAACTATAAAACGACCCACTAACGACTATATCAACAAATAACTTTATTTTCTGAGTGTATTTCCTTTATTTTTGTTCATTCTTTGTTCTATCAATTACGTATTTTTGTATATTGTGACATTGTTTTGTCTCACGCATTGCGTATCACATTTCAGCGAGAGTGTGAGTGTGGTGTGAGTGTATTGTCTGAAGTGGTTGTCTGATCTGGTCAGACAGACGTAACGCAGAAGTCAGGGAGTGTTCGCCGTGGAGGTAAAAGCTTGTTAGTCACAGTGGCTGATGTTACCTCCCATGAGAATCACAAGTTTCTGTCACAATCAG
Organism: Liopterus haemorrhoidalis; assembly: GCA_963971575.1. NCBI lineage: Eukaryota > Metazoa > Arthropoda > Insecta > Coleoptera > Dytiscidae > Liopterus > Liopterus haemorrhoidalis. The sequence goes on from OZ020620.1 coordinate 12,330,376, forward strand.
GGGAACAACTACACTTTCACTCCCGAATTGTAAACAGAAACTTAGAATTCTTGATTAAGATATGTTACAAACGTAGAAAATGTTTTTAAAGTGGAAAATGGAAAACCACACTGCAGAAAACTGAACTGTATGTACTGGAAAAACTAGAAGAGTTGTTTAATATTGGTACAATAAACCAGAAATTCTCTATCTTCTTTAATTACTAGAACCAGATTTATCTTAAGTAGTAATGATAATCTATTTACGAAATTTGTTGAAATATAAGTCAATCTCATTTTCATTTATAATATGATGAGGAAGTAATGGGATTCGGACTGGTCAGAAATTAAAATTAAAACAATATTTTAACTTTAACGTTTCGATTTAATATGAAATCTTCATCAAAGTTAGGTTAAAAAGTCACAAAATAAAATAAATTAGTCAGATATATAAAATTTAACGTCCACATAATGTGAGAAGTCATTGAACTTAGAGAAAAAAAAAAAAAAAAAATTTTTTTTGAATACTCTGAATATTCATTAGAATCCTTTTGGATATTAATTCCAAAGGAAATAATGCATCAAGCTCATGTATCACATTAATTTTTGTGTATCTTTTGTTCTCATTTAAAAGAATATCTTTTTAATTAAAAAAAACATATTTCTTTAATTATATTATAAACGTTTATAAACATAAGATAAATAAAATGTCTTTATAATTTCATGCACATGATGGGGGTGCTGGAAATTTTACATAATCGATTTGGGGTGCCTTCACATTAAACAGTTTGAGAACCACTGTAATATAGGTCCCAATTAGAGGTTAACACAAGTAAAGTAGATAATAAACAGTACAAAAAATAAATGTCTTACAGAAAAAAATATGTGTACAGTTAAGTTAAATATAACCAATTTTCTAGACCAGAGTTTCCCAAACTTTTTGAGCCGCGGAGCACTTTTCACGAGAAGAATTCGTCGCGGAGCACTATCATTGCTCCACTATCATCTCTGATGTAACATCGCTGATGTAACAAAATAACGTTAACAGCTAACTCGTGATCTCTACTTTCGTTAAAATATTAAGTGCTTAAATTCTCAAATTAAATGAAGTTTTCAATTAAAGTTCATAATACATCAATAAAGGGCTGTGGTGGAAAAGTAAATTATTAAATATCTTGTGCAAATACTGTATTTTATAGTGATTTTCTGGTGTTTCTATATTGGTTAATAAGGGCGAAGTTTGCGTCTCCTCACAAGTCACTACAAATCAGGTGACATACTGTATTCAGACATTGCTGTCAGCATCAAGTCAATTCCTATATTTAGTAATTAATATCAAGTTACCAATGGTTGAGAGGTGTTAGTCAGTTGGACATCAATATCATAAACGAGAGTTCGAGTCTTGGCTGAAGTTAATTAATTTTTTTTTAAATATTTTATTTTTAAACTTCCGTCCATTTTATTTATTTATAATAATTTTAAATTTTGTGGATTTTATTTTATTTTATTTTATTTTATTTATTTATTTTTTTAAATTATATGCTGAATAATCTAGATAACTTTTTTTAACTTTTTTTAACTTGTAACTTATCTGATTTTAAATCTTGACTTTAGATTCATTTTATTTAACTTCTTACTATAACTATGTCTAGTAAAATCGAAACCCGCAGCCAGACATTAAAAAAGAATCCCGATAAGGAAAAAATATCTCAAACCATTTTTAATGATGATATACTCGAGAAAACTGCAAAAAAATGCGAATTAAAAGAAATTATTACGAAATTGCAGAATCAACTTGCTGAGGCCAATACAAAAAATTTAGACCTCACAAATCAAGTGGAATATCTTTCATCAACAATTAGATCGTTGAAGGACGAAAATCTTTGTAAGGGCAAGCTCATTATAGATCTGCAAAACTTAATAAAAAGTAAGCCATGTATGATCTCGGCAATGACACAAACAGAGGACTTGATTCGTATTTCTACTGATAATGCCCATAATAAATATACTGCTAAACATACGCCAGCACACAGTACTGATAACAGGAATATAATGGCTGGCCCGAGTAATGTGGCTGAGAACTCCCAATACCGTTCACCCGATGTCAGAAACTCAACAAATAAGAGACGTATTCTCTGTCTCGGTGACAGCCATCTACGTAATTTTACGCAGTTCTTAAAAGAGAAATTCAACAATGAGGAAATCATTTCATTCGTTAAACCCGGTGCGCAGTTGCGAAGTGTAGTAGCTGAATTAGATCATATAATCAAAAATTTCAACAAGAATGATTTTGTATTTATACTAGCAGGAACAAACAATTTTCCACACAATACTCTATATCTAGTAAACACCTTCAGAAATATCATAAAATCGTGCCAACATACTAATTTAATTCTGAGCTCAATTCCATATAGATATGACAATCCTGATAACAACCAAGCAATTTTTTATTTTAACGACCTGCTTTTTGAATGTATAAGTGATGTCCAGGACTGCTATTTGTTCGACATCAACTTCTATCTTGAACAAAATTCCTATACAAGCCATGGACTGCATATCAAGACCTCATTCAAGAAAATTATTGCGTCAAAATTATCTGGTATCATCAAAACGAGTCCTTTCTTTAGTTACAATCTAAAAAATCGCGACTTTGACTCTCTGCAGTGCTTTTAGCAGTGAAGAAGAACCTTCTATTAGAGGCAAAAATTACCCTAATAAGTCTACAAATTTCCAAGAGTTTTTACTATTTTTGAACATAGAAAGTCTGAATAAGAAACATAATTTGATTGACACTATGCTTAGCACATACAATTACAAGATACCATTTGTTGGGTTAGCTGAACTCTGGCTCTCTTCAGCATACCTAAATACTCTGCCTATCCAGAACTATAAGTTAGTCAGCAGTTACTGTAGAAGTGGAAAAGGCGGAGGAGTTGGCCTTTGGACTCGCGTTGGTTTAGCCGTGGACCCTTTGAACTTTGAAGATTTGTGTATCAATAAAGACTTTGAAATCTGTGGCGCCAAGTGGAAAGACTCGACCTTGGGCACAATCATCATTCTCATAGTTTACCGTTCCCCTAGTGGTGATTTTAATATATTTTGTGACTGTTTAACAGGAGTTCTTGATACTGTATGCCGATCTGATGTGTCAGTTGTACTAAGTGGTGATTTTAATGTAGACTATAGAACTATTAATAATTACCATAACCAATTAAATTATTTAATGGCATCTTATGGGATGTCTGATCGAGTGTTTGAACCAACGCGTGTTACGCGCACATCTTCAACTACCATAGACAATGTGTTTACGAACTTATTAATTAATAACAAATCTAATGTTTTCGATACTCATTTGTCGGATCATAGAGGTGTAATTTTCTCAATAGATTGTGATAAATATAATGTTAAGCAAAAAATTAGTCACTCAAGGTGTTTCCAAAATAATAAACGTAAAGCAAAATTTAGTGATTATCTTGCTGCAGAGAGTTGGAATAGTATGTATAATGCTAGTACTGTCAATGATAAATTTGATAAATTTATTAGTATACTCTCTGGACACATCAATAGCAGTTTTCCTTTAACGGAAATCAAAATAAAGTCTAACCCTACACCTTGGATGACTAACGAAATAAAAAAATCTAATGATGCGCTTAATGATCTTTATATTTTGACAAAAAAATTCGAAGTTCTCAGACCAGTACTACAGGTCAGAAAAAAGGAACATAACAACTTGGTTAGTAACTCTATTTCTAATCATTACAGTAATATTATAGAGAATTCCTCAAACAAGAGTAAAGCCGCTTGGAAAATTATTAACAGTCGCAGAAATAAAAACAGCCCAAACTCAAATGGTGTTCATAAACTTAAAATCGGCAACAGTGTCATTAATAACCCTTTAGAAATATCAAATATATTCAATAATTATTTTATTAACGTACCTCATGATATAATTAGCCAAATTCCTGAATTTAAATATAGAGATGAAATAATTACCCCGAACCCTAACAGTATGGCTATTATACCCTATGACAATGCTGAAATACTGAATATTATTTGCAATTTAAAAAATTCTAGCTCATCTGGCATTGATGGTATTCCGACCACTTTAATTAAAGAATTTAAAATGTATCTCCTAAACCCTATTACATATATTATTAACGAATCACTTTCTAATGGTGTTTTTCCCGAGATGTTAAAAACTGCAATTATATGCCCTGTTTTCAAAAAAGGAAGCCCTCTACTCATTGAAAATTATAGGCCTATAGCATTACTATCTGTATTCTCCAAAATATTAGAATATGCTATGTTTCACAGATTGTTGCCATTTTTAAACAATTTTAACGTCTTAGTTGAATCGCAACACGGGTTTGTTAAAAATAAGAGCACTATTACTGCTATCAGTAGCTTCTATGAAAAAATTATATCACTCCTAGAGCTAAAACAAAATCCTCTGGCTATTTTCTGTGACCTTAGTCGTGCTTTTGACTGTGTTAGTCACAGTATACTTCTAAAGAAACTTGAACTTTATGGCCTACGTGGCATTGTTTTAGACTGGTTCAGATCCTATCTACATGGTCGCTCTCAATGTGTAACTATAAAAAATAGTTGGTATGATTCAATTTCTGAAGCTACATCCTGTATTCAATCAGTTAGTATTGGTGTACCGCAGGGTTCTATACTGGGCCCGGTGCTCTTCATTATTTTTATTAATGACCTTGTCAGAATCATCAATAATGCTGTGACTATAATGTACGCCGATGATACCTCGATAATTACTAGTGGCCAAAACTTAGAACAGGTCTTAGAAGATGCACAAAATATACTCACTGCATTGTTTGAATGGTTCTGCGCTAACAAATTATTTCTTAATTTCAATAAAACTGTTTTCATGGTTTTTTATGCTGGTAGAATTTTCCATGCGGATTTAAATCATTTGGCTTTGGACAGTACCACAATCAATAGTGTTAATATTACCAAGTTTTTAGGCCTAAATATCCAGTCCACACTTAAATGGGATACTCACTGCCAAATTCTATGTGACAAACTCAGTGTTATCTGCTATCAAGTACGATGTCTGAAACCAATTATGCGTATTAATGTCCTAAAAAACTTTTATTTCGCTGAAGTGCAATCTAGACTCTCATATGGCTTAATTTTCTGGGGTTGCTCTCCACCAAGTAAACAGGTTTTTATAATTCAAAAGCGCATCATTAGAGTTTTGTTTGGTGCTATGTTTAGGGAATCATGTCAACCTATATTTAGGAAGCATGAAATTTTACCTCTCCCATGTTTATATATTTATGAGATGGCAATACATGCTCGTAAAAATTTAAATCTTTATAAGGAACGAGGTAAAGTGCACCAATTTAATACTAGGCACAAAGACAATTTAGTAATGCCTCCGCACAGATTAGCAATTACAGATAACAGCCCTCTGTGTATGGCTGTAAGAATCTATAATAAACTACCACCAGCTATAAAAAACAACTCTTCCTTAAAAATATTTAAGAGTCAAATAAAACTGTATCTCACAAATAATTGTTTTTATAGCCTATCTCAATTTCTTGGAAATAATTAATTGCACCGCACTAACCTGTATTTATGCCTAGTTATTAGCTAATTTTAATTTATTTATATTATTATATTCTTTTATTTCATGTGTGTTGATTTTGTTCTTATTTAATTGATCAATAATTGTATACTGACGCATTTGTGCAGAATCTGTATAAATTAAATAAATACAATACAATACAATACAATACAATTGCTATATATATATATATAGCAACACTAGTAGATCGCGGAGCACTAGTAAGGAGGCCTTGGCTCATTTCGGGCTGTCGCGCCAATGCTGATGATTATAAATTTTATAATGACTGCTCGCCCCAACCTAAAATATTTAATGTAAGTACGACTTATGAGTGAAAGGAATCGGTTTTCAAAAATATCGACTCGAGAGATGGGTTGGGAATCGTTTATTTTTTTATTGACTGGACACCAAATCGAAAAGGAAGTCTGTTAAAAACAGGACATGTGGCAACCCTAATTTTGCAGCGTAGTGTAACAACATCTTATTTACATTTTATTTAACGTCAATAAATGTATTTAAAGCTGTCATCATAGAGTCTATGAATTCAAGCTTTAAATAGATTAATAACGTGAACGTTATTTTAAATAAGCAGTGGTAAGTTCATTGTATAAAACGGAAACAAAAACTCAGTATAATTAAATAGAATCCTCCTGTTATACAATTTAAAATTCTTTCCCTTTAATATTACTTCCTTCCAAGACATTTCCCTGCAGTTAGACAGTTGGCAGATATACACAAAGATTACCTTCTTTCTTTTACCAATCCAAGCACCCCTTAATTCTTAACCTTTGGAGTTTTTTTTTTTATCAAAATTTCATTACGCGTTTTTTCTAATCTAAGAAGGAAACTTAAAATTTCATCGTAAAGATTTTCCTTGGTGCGTGCTGTACGTTCAGACGTACGTCGTGCCTGAATTATAAACGACATTGTTATCGCTTAACGTCTTGTCGCGAGGGTTGATGGGAAATCGCACGTGATCAAAACGAAGGATGATCAGAAAAAGAGATTTTCTTGTCATGTGCGATGGGTTCAATTTTTGCAATAAATATGTATATGAGAAAGGGTGAAAAATCTTTCAAAAATATATTTTCACTTGAAGTTTTAGATAAAAGCTTTAGCACAAAACATCTATGGATAATAGCGCCTAGTAGTTGTTAAAAAGCGAATCTTCTCTTAATTTTTCTCGTGTTATAATAAGGTGACTAATGGCCGGTTTCTAAAAGCTTAGCTGACTTTAATCTTTTGGTTAAACTTTAGTAGTAACCATTGCAACAATTTTCTAACTATTTGGTTATAGTTAACTAAGCTTTCAGAAACCAGCCCTTAAGTCGGTAGTCGGTTTGAGATCTGAAAGGTTTTGTATTTCATGTCAGGATGGTGTTATAAATACTTTGGCATACAGGGCCTACAGATTCCAAATGGCGGAGTCCAAACTCTGTATGTTGTGTCACCACCATCCTAAAACCATTATGCACATTCTGTCTGCTTGTCCATCTCTTGCAGCGTCGAGTTACGTGTATCGGCATAATATTGATCGCCGCGTACTCTACTACCGTCTTAGACATGCCTATGGTATTGAACCAATACTGGTTATATCGTACGTCTCTTCTGACGTAGAATCGGTGGTAGAAAATTCCAAGTGCTGCATTTATTGGAATTACTCCTTCCCCACTTCGAGGCTACTGCCAGCCACTAAGCCGGATATAAACCTCCTGGATATGTAATGTTTCGTGTAATCAACAAGTCGGAGGACTGTCTGCTGTTGCAAAAATACCTATATAGTGTAGTGAACTGGTGCAAAAAAAAAAAAAATTGCATTATTCTACAACTGCAAACCTACCTTATTGCGCATGCGTACTGTCTATTTTAGATGTAAATTTAGGTAAATAAATTTACTTTTTGTAAAACTTTCGGTTAGGATATCTTTTATTTTTCGTAGTTTTATTTAGTTACAAATAATTTTATTTATTTGTATTATAAATTTGATTTGATTTTTTACAGTCACGAATATTGCTGGGTTTGCAGTTAGAATAGTACCAAAAAAATAAACTTAAAATGAACATCAACAAATGCAAAGTAATATCCTTTACACGTAATATAAACAAAATAACCCACGATTACCATATTGACAATATAGTTCTGCTTAGAGATAGTAAAGTGAAAGACTTAGGTGTACTATTTACACACGAATTTAATTTTAGTGACCACATAGACAATATAGTGAATAGGGCCCTAAAAACTTTAGGATTTATACTAAGAAACAGTGGTAGTTTTAAGATATCTACAACTTGGTTACTGTACTGTGCACTAGTTCGACCTAAATTAGAGTACGCGAACACAATCTGGAGCCCAAAAACAATGTCCCACAACAATCAAATAGAAAAGTACATTAACCGGAACATATCCTTTTCGTATCTCTTATGCAAACCAGTTAAAAAACCTAGCTCTCAATAATAGGAAAAAATTTCACACATTACAATGGAGACATCCACACTTTGAATTTCACGATTTAATTATTTAATAATAAACTAGATGCCCCAGAACTTCTTCAAAATTTAAATATTCGAGTCTCTGACATAAGATTGAGAATTAAAAATGATCACTTTTTCAAAATTTCAGAATTTATGTCACCACTGAACAAAATGCTCAGTCTAGTAAACAAGTAAGTCTCTGATAGAGATGTAAATATCTTTCACGACAATTATAGAAAGTTTGTTAATATAAAAATAAATTAGACTAGTTATATTGTATCTTATTGTACGTTTGCTTATATTGTGTTTTATTCTTTATTTTATTCATTATTAGTATTTCTATATTATTGTTATTATAATTGTATTGTGTTTTTTTTTTCCAGTACTATGTAACTGGACTTGTGCACTACTGTACAAATCTATATAGTTACTGGTTAAATAAATAAATAAACAAGTAGATGTCGAGACCAAACAGATGTTTGTGATTGAATATTCAAGTCCTGTTAAGAAGAATATTTCTCTCAAAGAGGAGGAAAAGAAGTCCAAGTATATGGTTCTCTACATGGTATTTCAAGTATTTCTTAAATAGTATGTTAATTTGGAGTCCAGGCATAGACCCAATAAGTCATACTGGTGACTTCTTCACACCCGTTATTACTTCTGTTCGAGGTGAATAATATATTTTTTGCTTTTTCCTTATTGAGGATAAGTTTATTGACTTCGAACCATTCTTTAGCTTCAGTATTGACTTCATTTATCTTATTTCTCAAAATGCTCTTGCCCCTATCGTTGACAATTAGGTTCATGTCGTCTGTGTATAGAATACAATCGTAAGAAAGATTCGTCGGTAAATCGTTTACGAAAATAACAAAGAATAAATACCCAAGGACACTGCCCTGTGGAATTCCTAGTGTAATGACGTTAGGTTCGCTCCAGTTAGAACCGTGGTCTACTATCTGAATCTGAATTTTAGAGTTTTGTAGGTATGACCAAAAAACCCTTATTCCGTCATTTTGTCGTCTGTCTGTCTGTCTGTCTGTCTGTCTGTTCGGTAAAAATTGTAGCTATGCTTCTACAACTCTTTGACCCGCACATAGGAAAAATACTAAAACATCTAAAAAACATATCCCCCTAAAAATATAAACAAATATGTGCTCATCAAAAAAAAAAAATATATATATATTTTTTTTAAATTCTGAGCAGGGTATCAAATGAAAGCCGTTAGTACGTGGATTAACGATCAAAATTTTATTTTTGCTAAATAAATTATTTTGACGCGATTTTTGCCAAAATTGTGCAAAAAAAAATTGAGCCACACCATGTAGCCCAGATGGTTTAAACTAAAAATCTGAAAAAATTCTAAGTAATGTACATTGGTGTGAACCGGAATAGTACAACAGGAATTTTTGATCAGATTATGTTTTCGGAAAATAACGCATTTTTTGTGTTTTTAACTAAAATATGTTAAATATTTAATTCGCTATGTAACACTCCAGATCAGTAACTCTGGTAGCTCAGTTGGTTTTGTGATGCATTTTGTAATTTGCAGTGCGAACGTTGCAGAGTTCGAATCCTGGTAATTTTATTTTTTTCTGTTCTTTTTTTGCATTTTTGTTTTGTTTAAATTATTTTGTCAAAATTCTAGTTATATTTTGGTAAATGTTGCATTTATTTTTTAAAAGCGTAAATTTAATAACCAGTGGGAAGTGTTGAAATTATAATTTAATTCTGTTTGACGAAATCAGAGGGCGGGACTTATGATATAAGCAACCAATGGAAGCCATAGGCGCAATTTTAAAAATCTTACTGAACCTTGCTGTATAAATAAAATACTGCACATATTTAGAAACTTAAATAATGGTATTAGGCATTCGAATTAAAATTCATAAAAAAATATTTTGACATAAAATTTGTTTTGGCATCCCAAATAATCATCATTCAGTTACTAAATACCTGCAAAACCCAGAAATGTGTGAAGATTCACACTTCACATAAGTTTTTTCCTCTTGTATTACGAATGCCAAACAGTTGATCGGAGAAGTAGGAATGTGTTTCAATCTTGTTAGCTACATTGCTATTACACATTTCAATGTTTTTGAAAATACCTGAAGAATAGAAATAGGTCTGTATTTGTCCGGTTAAGTAGGACCATTTTTCTTGAATATTAGTAGTAATGATTATAACGATTTCTCTAGTAGACTGTCCATTCTATGTGTTACATTCCCAAATGAAAATAAAACCTAAAACCAGGAATAAACATCTGACCCCATCATGTAATAAAATCCCCTATCTAGTATTCCCATAAGAATTAAAACATCCCATTAGAATTCTCTATTTAAATCAGTTTGTAATGCAGGTCCTGGCGTTCCCGTATCAGGACAATAAATAAGAGCGTTAAGTGGACAGGAGCAATGTCCGAGTTACGTGCTCCTCCTCCTACATGCTCCTACAGGACTCGGGAACAACCTGCATCTTGTAACGGTTACCAGGGATAGAGGTATCATAGATAACGACAATACTACGTGTTATCGTGTTGAAATACTGAACTAAATTAAGGTACTGAAATAATTTAGATTAAAGATTAATTAATTCAGATCTCGATAAGTTATCGTGCATTAATTTTAATTTATCTCACTCGATACCAGTATTTTCACAGTTATGTCATTGTCAAGAGTCACAAACTAATCTTAAATTTAACACACAAATTATAAAGAATTTATATCCTTGTTTAAAAAAAATAAAAAAATTAAAGAACAATAAAATCAATATTACATATAAATATTATAAAACTATTAATTCAGTATTCTCAAAACTTAAAGATAATGATTTGATTGAAAAAAAAAATGTAATATATTTAATTAAATGCAAACAATGTCAAGCCACTTACACGGGTCAGACACAACAATATGTAAAAAACTAAAACAACACCTCTTATAAGTTTTCTTCGAGAAAATTTATAATTTTACCGGACTTTTATTATTTAATATACTACAAAAGACCTAGAACAGGGGTCGGCAACCTGCGGCTCTTTTAGAAAATTTTGTGGCTTTTTGAAAATGGTTTTTATTTTAATATAATCTATTTTTTAATTTTCAACTTTCCGCCTGTACTATACAGGTTTTGTATTTTTCAGAATGTTTTACGGTGCAATTCGCGCCCGGTAATTCCCCGAGTTACTGCATATTCCCTTTTAGAAGAAGTTATTTGTTTCGAAAAAAAGTTATCTGTATTTGTGAATGATTTACGTGCAAAAACATTTTTACATTTTATTAATTTACAAAAACATGTTATTAATGCAATTTTTTTTTTGCACAAACTATTGTTAACATGAAAGAAGCTTTTCGAGATAGATTTAAAGAGTTTAGAAAATATAAAGCTACACTAGATTTTTTGACAAAACCAATTGTAGTAAATATGTAGCAATTACATTTATCACCTTCAATTAGTGGATTTGAAATCCAAAGGTTTATGGAATTATATATTCTTAAAACTTAATTCTGAACTGGAAAATTTAGAAAGAAAAAAGTGAATTGTATCTTCCCAGCATACGTGGACCATAATTCGCAATCTTCAAAATGTAGATAAAGTTCTTTTCGAAGCTTGGAACGGTCTTCCAGAATCGTTCAATCTTTTAAAACATTATGCTTTTGGGCTACTGACAAGTTTTGGATCCACATATTACTCTAAGCAAATCTTTTCACATATGAAATTAATAAAGAGTCAGTTAAGAAGTAATCTTACTGACTTGAAACTAGAGTGCTGCCTTAAGTTAAAGATTACTGAATATTCACCAAATATTGAAGGCTTATAGAACACTACACAGGAGCAATCGTCCTATTAAAAAAATTATTATATTGTAATATACTGGCAACTACAATAGGTATCACAAACTAAATGTATAAGTAAATACTACTATTTATTTATTGTAATACTTGATTATTTTAAAACAAATAAACAATTTTTACGTTTTTTTCTTAAATATAGCATATATTTTTTAGCGGCTCTTTCATGTTATTGTTTTTTTTTTCAATATGGATTTGGCTCTTTCTCACTGAAAGGTTGCCGACCCCTGACCTAGAACGCTGTTATTTTCTACCCAAGCCATGTAATTAAGGTCTTACCGACCCATTTAGAATATTTTGTTATTTTTGTCCCCCCCCAAGCTGAAATCCTGGCTACGTCCCTGTCCCCGACCATGTTACAGAAAAGGGTCACATGTTTGACTTTGAAAATTTTAAAATACTTGATTCAGAAGACAATCATTATAAAAGATTAATAAAAGAAATGGTATACATAAAACATAATAGCAATAAAATAAATATACAACAAGACGCGGCAAATTTAAATGGATGCTTTGATCACATTATTAACTGTATTCATGATAGTAAACAAACACGCATTAATAGAAATTTGAATTAATACTTTGTAACAACTTGTCATTCTGTGATTTGCCATACTTTCACATGTGCTGTGATTTTTATGTTATAAGTTTTTGATATTTAACTGTGATATTTTTTTAACATTCTCATCTGTGATATACCACATCGAATTTTTAATATGTTTTTAATATGTTATTGACTGTAAAAATTTTAATTATTAGATTAGTTTTACTACTTTTTAACATCAGCATGTCGATAGAACTACTTTTAATATCATACAGTTGAGTAAGTCTTATTTTATATTATATTTTTGTAACGTACACTTATTAGTTTAATAACACCGGTCAACCGGAATTTTGAGTCTGGGTTCTGCATATTTTTATTCTTTATTGTATGTAAAAATAATACAAACTTTTGTTATGAATTTGAATCAGTTTTATTTACAAGAAAACCATTCGAAACAAACAACTACTGTAACAGAATATATAAAAAAGTTTAGAAATGATTATTTTTCGTATTTCTTCTGTGATTGTATGGACTTTCTCGTATTAGCCCCCAAATATAGTCCCCCGTCATACTCTCATTGTATTGACCCTGATAACGACGTTCAAAGTCTAGCAGGTCTGGATGAAAACGTTCATCTTGTTCTTCCGAATAGGCTTCCATTTTATCTTTAAATTGGTCCAAGTGAGCATGTAACATATGCACTTTAAGGGACATTCTGCAACCCATGAGTTTTAAGTTATCAAGCATAGTTGCAATAAGCTCTTTGTAATTGTCTGCTCTGTTGTTTCCGAGAAAACCATGAACCACTGCTTTCAGGTTTTCCTTTCATGAGTATTGAGTATCTGTGAAAATTCGTCACTGGCCATTATTTTCTTTATTTGTGGTCCGACAAAAATAAAGGTAGCAAGGATATTTAGTATAACCGCCTATGCAAGGCGGTCGGAATCTCATGCATTCCTTCTGACTGGCGTCTTTTCGTAGACAGTTCTACAAAAAGTTTAAAAGCTGCCCTTCTTCACAATGGAAATAGATTTCCATCTCTTCCTTTGGCTCATTCTGTAATGCTCAAAGAAAATTACGAAAATGTGAAAATGGCGCTTGAGAGTTTAAAGTATGTTGAGTATACCTGGCCAGTGATAGGGGATTTTAAAATGGTTGGATTTCTGATGGGATGCATTCCCATCAGAAATCTAACAATTTTCTTGTTTTGATAAATTCGCCGCAAATATAGCAGGATGAGTCTACCTCGTGTTTACAACTTTTTAACGCTATTTTTGGATCTGCCGCCACACAAAATGCATGCAATCGCTGCAATGCGTATGCGCATACCGACTATGAACCACGTAAGTGAAATGCCACTTGCTTTCCACCCGCTCGTCTCCGCCCTTACGTTGTAAATTGTACAAAAGCAAAGTTTTTCAAAAATAAACGAATGTTTTAGTTATTTTTCGATATAAAGAATTAGAAAATAGTCATTAAAATAAAAACGCAAAACATTTTTTTTTTTTTTGTTGACCTGTGTAATTGGCATTATATTGTATTCTCTCTTTTTATTTTTGTACACTTAGATCAACTGAGGAAGATAATAAAGTTATCGAAACCGGTATTGAATATTCAATAATTTGATGTTTTTTCTTATGACCTAAAATCCCGATTAAATACATCAACTCCAGTAAGAATAAAAGGAATATAGTTCAAGAAACCGGGAATTCTGAGAATCAAGGTTTCCAGAATTACCGTGTTATTTATTAATATTATTTATTATTATTACGTACAATATTACTAAAAGTGTTGTAATTCTCTTTATTTTATTGTGCCAAATGGCGAAGATGTTATCTCTGGTTTTGAGAAGAAAATTAACTGTAAAATTTATGCAAACTGACTGCGGCTTCCGACATTTACAAAGAAAAATAATTTTAAAAAGAAGTTGAACACAGTTGTTTGAGTTCAGTTGTTGGACGATTTTAATTCCGCATTTCATTCGTGGAATAATAAAAAATGTACATTTATACATCTTTAAATACTATCTTATTAATTTAAAAAGGAATTTTTAAAAGATTAGAAGAATTGCACAATTTATAAAATAACAAGAATTGCACAATCGAAAAAAGGCATCTTGTAGGCCTTGAATGTAATTTTTAAAAATGTTAAGTTGGCAATTCTAATACAAATTTAACAATTTTAATACAAACACAGTGGTACCTCGATTTAAGCAAAGCTTCGTCGGGGGGCCGCAATCAAAATGTATAACTATTTATTTATATAAGATACAAAGTAACAAAATATAAACTATTTGAGATCATGTAGTACCCAGTAACTTCCAAATTTAACGTTATACCTCATCTTCAATAGTAAAAAAAATAATGTATTGGGCCCGGTAGTTCAATTTCAATCACCTGTATACTATTGATAAAATAATAATATATGTGTTTATTCTCATAAAGAATTATTTTAAGCAATTCTGTTCCTTACGTATTAATTGTTAATGACTATATTCCTTAATGAGCTTTATCAGGATTAACCACCTTGATAAGTAGTGATACGTGATTTTTGCAAGTGGCGTCTTCATTTTTTTCTGACGTTTTTATTTATTTTTAAGTGATAAAAGTGCAGAAATTACTTGAAATAGTATGTTATAGCGTGGACTTTAATGTTTGGAGTCCATGCAGACCAAAATTGGAGCGACTGGAAAGGTATTTGTAAAAATTTTTGTTAATTTTATAATGTAAGTCATTGTTATGTAGAATGTGCTTCTATGGACAAAATCGACACATACATGCATACACTATCGGCTATAACTAGAGAAATAAAACTATTTTTTAAATTATTTTCATAAATCCCGATCTTTGTATTTTGCGTTCTTGCTCGGCTGCAGACAGTATATCTAATCATTTTGAGAAGATACCAAATTTCAGGTTAAATGCGTAATTTTATATTAAATTATAAAATAATTAAAAATTATTTTAGCCCTGTCTTTTATTTATGTCTTATAAAATATGAATATAAAGTCTGTTTCTTTGGTTTAGGCGAAACTAGCTTTTCAATTCTAGTTACTTTTACAGATTAAATGAGGCTTTTGATAATTTTGTTTAGCAAACTTACTTCGAACCATAAAAGAAGAGCTCATAACAACTTACAAAAATGAAAATTCCAGTTAGTTCCGCTTAAACGTTTGGAATAGCCTTTACTTAAAATTATCAAAATAAATGTTAATAATCACTTTTTAATACGAAAACAACATAATATTGGCAGCCATTGTGGTCGTTGGAATGGCGTAATTTCCGTCAGAAAAAATTGTATGTAAAAATTCTTAAAGCCTTCTTCCTTTAGTTTTTTTTTTTTAATTTTTTTCATTGATGTCATATATATAGACACAGCACGTTCTATGCCTTAGTATTGTTTGTTATGACGCCAAGACCCTGTGGAGACGAAAGGGGGATTTGCCCCGAGGAATATAACAAGTTGCCTAATTTACATTTATTTTATTCAGCTATTGCTAAGAAAAATCCCGGTGCTGTATTGTGTTTATGATTGTTTTGTTGCGTTATTATTTTTTTTTACTATTTTACCTTTTCATCATCTTTCAATTTTTAATAATATTGCCGTAAATTGCATTTTAAGAGTTGCGAACTGTATTTCAACTACGTAGTATTTTAAATACTAAAAAGTAATGTTTAATTAAAATGTTACATATAGTTTTTCCTTAAAAAAAGTATTTGTATTCAGTACTTTGAATACATCAGAAAAGTATTTTATCTAGCATTGATTATAGATATACATCTTTATAATTTGTCAGGCAAATTTTAGTTTATCATGTAATATATGTCCGCTTTAAATTTAGAAAGTGTCTTAAGCATTGCTATACAATATGATCGAGAAAAAAAGGTGTCTAGATAGACATGTAATTCATTTATTTTTATATTAACATAATTGTCCACTTAACATTTTAAATTCAGGGCCTACTAAACTTTTTTCTCGATCATATTGTATTTTAAATGTATGTAATTTTGAAACTTACTAATTATCTTAAATATATACTAATAAATTCAGTTTAATTTAATATTATTTACGAAATGTATTTTATTAAAATTTGCAGTTTACAGTATTAAAAAAATATATTTTTACATTCAATTCTTATCGGAAAAACATTGATGTATGCAAACTGTACAACTCCTCGGGGCAACCCCCGTTTCCCCGCCTAAAGAGGTGTTGGCTTCATAACAACTCGTCCTCGTTCAGTCTCTATGTTATACTACCTCATTGGTTTTTTTATTCAATGCTCGAAACTAAATTTTCTACAAACAAATGTTTGTTTTTAATATAACCTCAAACTCCAACGGATTAGTGATATTGCCAACCTAATTTAAAAATAATTAAATTCCATGACTATCTACATCTTTTTTTCTCGATCATATTGTATTTTGCATAGAGTAGTTAATAGGTGTCATATTCAATTCATATTGTTTTTAAAATGTCTTTTCTAATAGCTAAAACTGCTATAGATTTATAGTTATCTGCCAAGTTGGACTGTTACAATCCTTGAAAATAATGGCATGAAAAGGATATCTAATAAAGGAAAAAATAGTAGGTCCATTTGACCAGATGTGTCCATAAGTCGTTCTTCTAAAGTGCACAATAAGTCAGAGAAAACTTTTAAAATTGAAAGTGCTTATTTTTTATCTCCAGTTCAGGAAATTGTCCAACTGGCAATATATAGATCTTAGGGTTGAAACTGCTCGGAAAAATCCAAACGATATTGTTAAAAGATATTGAGTCGTGGCTTGGCTAGAAGATAGTTGTCTACGGAGGACAGAGTCGCGGGTTCAATTCTCGTTTGCTCTATTCAGTAATTTAAATTTTTCGATACTGCCTAATGCTACGGGCAGTGGAGACTATTTATTTTTAAGATATTTGCAGAGCTGCAGCTCCCTCAATGTTAAATTAATTTAAACTTTACAAACGTTTACGATTTTTTTCGCTGCTTCTCTCTAAATTTACTTTATTTTTAATGAAAGATCTTTAACTGAAGATGGATATGAAAATGCAGAAAAAGTTAATTTTCCTCTACTTGACTAATACATATTAAATCATAAAATGAAATATTTCCATATTTTATATGATGTTATTTGTAAACGTACGAGGTGTGTAAATTAAGAAACCGGACTAGCAACATAGCATTTGATCTGGCAACATTCGGGACGCGGGACTTAGAGGGGCGGCAGGTAAACGTGTTATACGCCTTCAGTACGAGTTTGAACTTGCTAGAGCAATTCTGTTGTCCGTAGCGATTTTTTTGGTGAAACAGACATTCATTTCGAGCAACGGTGTGCTATCAGATTTGCTTTAGAGGACTTCTTGGGCAACGGAAACTTTTGCAAAATTTCAGTAGGCCTACGGAGACAGTGTTTTATCAAGGACCCAGGTTTTTTTTTGAGGATTAAGGCATTTTCAGAAGGAAGAGAGTTGATTGAAAATGAATCACGGAAATGAAACGCAGAAGGTTTTCATCTTCAAGAACCGATGAAAATGTTGACAGAATCCGGGATCTTGTGAGTTCAGATCGTTGGTTGACAATCAGATTGATCGGGGAAGAGTTGAATTTGATATTACCGTTCATTCGATTTTGAGCAGTGAATTGGGGATGAGAAAAATCTGCGCAAAAATGGTTTCAAAAAACCTTTCACAGGACCAAAAGGACATGCATTTCTGTGGCTCCTCAGCCTCTTTATTCGCCTGACTTGAGTCTTTGTGACTTTTTCCTCTTCCCAAGTTTGAAAAATCATCTCAAGGGACGTCATTTTGGGACACTCGAAAACATTCAAACGTCCGTAATCGACCAGCTGAAAGCTATTCCAGTATTCGAGTTCCAGCACTGCTATGAGTATTAGAAGAACCGTCTCCAGCGCTGTGTGGCTTCCCAAGGAAGTTATTTTGAGGGAGACAATATTGAATATATATATATATATATATATATTCGGAAATATATACAGGGTGTTTGTTTGAAACGGGGCACCCCGAAAATCTCCTTTATTTGTAAAGATACAAAAAAATCTTCAGAACAAAAGTTAAACTAGACAAAAAGGCCCATCTAAAGGTTACTATAAGAATTCTGAGGCACTTCTGGTTTCACCGGAAATGAGATCAACTTTTGATCTAGCATATGGAATCGATAATTTTATATTTTTTTCCTAAAAGTATATTAAATTAGCTTTACAGTGACACCAAAAAATCATATTTTTATGTTAACCATTTCAAAATGGCGACCATTTATTTACAAAATAATAATCAACATAAGTTTTACAAAGTTGAACGTAGTAAGCTTTGAAAACAATAAAAAAAGAAACAAAATATCTCTAAAATAAACTATTTGACTATTTAGAAAAAAAACTATTACTTTTTACAATTATTTTACAAAATACCAATGTTTGATCAAACCACCATTATTGTCCACACATTTTCTCATTCTCGTCTATCAATCTATTTCAATCTTCTATCGTCGTTGGTGTTGTAGAGTGTATCGGACAACACCAACGACGATAGAAGATTTAGAAGAAAGGGTTAGAAGTGCAATCCGGGATATCCAAGAGTGTACTCTTATAAGGGCGATGGAACAGTTTTTATTAAGAATGAGAAAATGTGTGGACAATAATGGTGGTTTGATCGAACACATGTATTTTTTTTTTTTTTGTAAAATAATTGTAAAAAGTAATAGTTTTTTTTTTCTAAATAGTCAAATAGTTTATTTTAGAGATGTTTTGTTTCTTCTTTATTGTTTTCAAAGCTTGCTACGTTCAACTTTGTAAAACTTATGTTGATTATTATTTTGTAAATAAATGGTCGCCATTTTGAAATGGTTAACATAAAAATATGACTTCTTTGTGTTTCTTTAACTAATAATTCTTTTCTGTCTAGGTAGCATCTAAATTTTCAGATTTTTCTTTTACTGTACTATGGTTTTGCATTTATTTGGCGTATTTCTTTGCAAATACGTTGCGTTATTAAGATGGGAGAAAAGATAATTAGAAGGGAACAATTTATGGCTAGTTATTTCCTATCTACGATAATAAATCTAAATAGCAATGACTTTTTCACTATTTCAATGTTATCTACCACTGGGGTTAAGTCTTGTTAAGATGTCAAGAACAGAGAAAACAATATCTAAGATTTTTTTATTTACAAATGTAATACAATAACAATTTGAAGTATAGAACTGTAGTACTAACAATAGTTTTTCTGCAAGTGGCTCAAAGAATTGTACAAACCAGCCAAATTTTAACATTTTACGTCCAGCAGTTTGTCCAAAGTTTCTATTGAACACAGAGACAGATACATAAGTACAAGGTGTCTCAAAAGAAATTTTATATTTAGTGGATCGATTAAAAAAAAGTAAGCCGTATATAGAAAAAATGTTTATTAATTATTAAAATACACTTTTTGGGGATTTATTTCTTAAAAATAATATCGTCTAAATGTAGACCCTCGCGTTCTCGGCACTCATTTAATCGAACAGTAAAATTACTTATGACGTCTCGGCAGGTGGACTCTGGGATGGCTGCCATTTCTTGACGGATATTTTCTTTCAAATGCGCCAGTGAAGTCGGTTTATTGGCGTAAACTTTAGATTTAAGATAACCCCATAGGAAAAAGTCCATAGGGGTTAAATCTGGACTGCGTGGAGGCCAATTTATGTCACCTCTCCGGGAGATCAATTTGCCTGAGAAAATTTCACGAACACGTGGCAGAGACATATTGGACGTGTGTGAAGTTGCTCCGTCCTGTTGGAACCATGTTCTTTGGTTATAGCCAGGAAAGTTTTGCAGTTCAGGTACCAAGAAGTTGTCTAACATCTCCACATAACGCTCTGAATTCACTGTAACTGCACGCCCCCTTTCGTCTTCAAAAAAGTAAGGGCCGATAATTCCTCGCGCCGACATCGCAGCCCATACGGTCACTTTAGGCGAATGTAGGGGTTTCTGATGTTTGCGTTTCGGATTCGTTGCACTCCAGTAGCGGCAGTTCTGCTTATTTACGTGGCCATTAACATGAAAATGAGCTTCATCCGAAAACAAAATGTTGGTAAACGTTGAAAATCGCTCAATCACCGGATTTACGAAATTAAGCCTCTGACTGGCATCTTGGGGCTTTAATTCTTGCACCAATTGAATTTTGTAGGGGTGCAGCTTTAGGTCTTTGTGCATAATGCGATGTTATGATGATCTATGCACATTTAAAGCACTTGCGCGCTTCCGAATTGAAAGGTTCGGGTCGTCACGAACAGACTGATTAACATTCTCCACGTTTTCTACCGTTCTTGATGACCTAGGTCGCCCGGATTTTGATTTATCCAGCGTTGTACCAGTCTCTTCAAACTTTTTAACCCAATGTCGAATGAGAGGAATGCTTGGCGCATCATTTAAGTGGCGAAAACCTCGAATACTGCAGAATTTTCTACGCGCTACAGTCGCCGAATCACCGTTTTTGTAAATCTCGCACGCATAACGCGCGGTCTGCTCCCGAGAAACGCTCCATAGCGACTGAATTCCCAAGAGCCAGGCTATCGATTGACATAACCCCCGCGCCCCTCGGATACGTTGCGTTCACGCAGTAAGCTAAATAAATATAAAATTTATTTTGAGACACCTTGTATAAGGATTTGGTAAGGATGGTATAAGGTTATTTGTTATACCTACAAAACCCTAAAAAAATATTCAATTTAATTTAACACAAGGTGAAATAGAAAATGTAAGGGAAATATAATTATATGGGCGAGAGAGTCGCGCGCAAATACCGCGAAAGCATTTAACTTCAATGTTACACTCACAGTTTTTTGCTATCACATCGGGGTCACCAAATATTTTTCTTCTTCTTTTTTGGGCACTGTCAGTCAATTTGACTTTTGGCCTCACTCAAATAAACCGTCCATCTCGATCTATCCATTGTCAAGTCTTGCCAAGTACCCTGTATACCAATACTTGTCAGATCTTCGGTTAGCTGATCTCTCCATCTCTTGCGAGGTTTTCCCATTGGACGCCGGTATTCAATCTTCCTTCCCATATCTTCCTAACTTCTGTCCTCCCTCATCCTCATAACGTGTCCTATCCACTGTAATCGTCTGCCTCTGAGTTCTTGGATGATACTTGGCCTTGAGTACAGTTCTCGGATATCTTTGTTCTTACAGACAGGGCTTCGAACCCGAACTGAACTTCGAACCGGAAAACCAAAAACCGAAAAAAACCGTTATTTTTGTCGGAACGAAAACCGGACCTGAACCGAAAAAAAATCCGTTAATTTTGGTTCAGATAATGTTTATGGGAGTGAGCCAAAATATAAAATACATTTTTTGTTCCAAATTTTATTAGTAGGCTGATATATATTTAAAAATAATAATTAAAAAACGTAGTAGCCTTTTGTTGTTCAAAAATATTAATGATTGATTGGTGACAAAAGAAAGCCATGACAAGATAAAAATGTAATTTTGAAGAATAAATATATTGACGAAATATAGAATATTATTTAAGAAAAAAGAGTATATTATTTTAATACGTGGCGAAATATATCTACATTTACCATTCTGTCTTAAACATCCGACCTTCGAACTCGGATACTAACAATATATTTCATAAAGGTAAGACCATTTTAACATTGGACCTTCGAACTCGGATACTAACAATATATTTCATAAAGGTAAGACCATTTTAACATTGGTCCATCGAGCCACCTTGACCTGCCCTAGAAAATACAGTCCACATCCTAGATCCTCTGAATTCGACCGTTAGTGTTTCGACCAGGTATTACAATGCCACGCAAGATTATTAAACGAACACCCGCAAAGCAAGTTGACGTAGTACATCCAGACGACATTGGGCTAACTTCTACAAACTTGGCTGCGACGAGTTCTGTTGGTAATCCTGTTGATGGTATTGGTGCTGTAACTGGTGATGGAGTTGCTATAGCTGTCCCAGGCACGTCAGGCGAAATGGATGCAGCGGGAATTGTGTATTTGCCACAGGGAGTCGACCACACAGGTAGTATACTAACCGCTAACTCTTCCAGGGTCAGTCTTAACAGTAACTCACAAGTGTCACTCATCAGTCAGAAGAGCGACATAAGGAACCGAAAAGAATTGGAGATTAAATTGGCATACGCCAAGCGAAGACAACAACTGCATGAAGAAATTTTAATGTTAGAAGAAAAAATTGAACTAACGAAATTAGACGAAGATTTCAACATGGAGCCTCATGACGACATATACCTTAAAAATAACGAAGTAAGAAATTTAAATATTGATAAACATGATAATATAAATAATGATTTGTCTAAATTTATTACGCGACAATCTATGCCGAAAGAACTTCCTTCATTTGACGGAAACCCTCTAGACTGGATACATTTTATTGCTCAGTATAATTATACAACCACCATTTGTGGTTATACTGATCATGAAAATCAAATAAGATTGCAAAAATGTTTAAAGGGCAAAGCTCTAGATGTAACTAAAAATTTATTAATCCTGCCACAAAACGTTCCTGAAGTTATAAAACTTTTAGAAAAAAGATTTGGCAATAAGGATCATATTATAACATTATTGTATAATAAAGTTAGAGATATGAACCAAGTGAAAGAAGAGAAACTAGAGACTCTTCTAGACTTTTTTGATAATTTAAATAATTTAGTTACATCTATAAAATCTTTAGACGCTCCAGACTACTTGAAAAATCCTCTTTTATTACAAGAGTTGTTAGACAAACTGCCTGTCAGCTATAAAATGGCATTCAAGGAACATTTACAAAATGTTAATCATAAATGCAAATTGACTGCATTTCATGCATGGCTAAAAAATAAAACAGATTTCGCTTGTGAATTAATAACACCGAAATTCTGCGAGAAAAAGGGAACCAAAAATTATACCCTTTCGACAACTACAGACAAACTGTCAAAAGTATGTCTTTACTGTCATAAGTCTCACTATATTATATATTGTGACTTGTTTAAAAAATTAGATGTTGATGCACGATGGAAATTTATTACCAGTCAACATCTATGTTTTTTATGTTTATCAGGAAAACATGGAATAAGATCGTGCAAATATTCCAAAATTTGTCAAATTGACACATGTGATAAACTTCATAACAGACTGTTGCATAAAAATGAAGCTAAAGTAGATGATTCTACATCAGATAAAACTTGTCATGTTTCTGATGTAAAAAATCAGGTTCTTTTGAAAATATTGCCTGTTGTACTGAAAGGTCCACGTAAAGAAATTCAAACTTATGCCTTATTAGACGACGCTTCGACCATAAGCATAATTGACAATTATTTGGCAGAAGATTTGGGTTTAGACGGACCAACAGTACCATTATGTATGCAATGGACGACTGACGACATAAAAGAACAAGACGATTCAAAATCTGTAAGTATGACAATCAAGGGTATTGACAAAAATAGTAGGACATTTACTCTAAGACACGTACGTACTCTGAAAGGGTTACAGTTACCAAGTCAGACTATTAACGAAGACAAAATAAAGATGTTTGGTAATATTCCTTCTGACGTACCGTGGAAAAATATAAAATTGACTAATGCCAAACCAATGATATTGATTGGACAAGATAACTGGCCATTATTGACGACAAGAAAGACTATTCATGGACCGTGGACTGGACCAGCATTCAGTAAAACCCTTCTGGGTTGGGTTGTTCACGGAAATCTCTGCTGTCAAGATAAATTAAAGAATGCCAATCCTGTATATTTTATAAATAACAAAGAAATAGACGACTTAGATAATCTACAAAATCTTGTTAAACAACAATGGCAACTAGACACGTATGCAACAAATTTTAATGTAGACTTAATTTCTAAAGACGACATTCGAGCCCAAGAAATTATGCGTGACACTATTGCAAGGAAATACAATAAATTCGAAGTTGGATTATTGTGGAAAGATGGTACGTTTTTACCAGATAACAAAGAAAATGCCTTTAGAAGACTGCTTTTAACAGAAAAGAAGATGAACGCCAATAAAGAATTTGCTGAAATTTATTGCAGAAAATTTCAAGAACATGTAGACATGGGATACATCAATAACATTTTAATACAGGGAAGAATATTGCTTCAAAATATTTGGGAAAGTGGTATCGGTTGGGATGATATTATCACAGAAAGGCAAATGGAAAAATGGACCCAATTTTTAGAAGATGTATCGAAAATCTCTAAAATTGAGTTTCCAAGACTTTATACCACTTTAAATTTGTGTGAAAGTAGAAATGAAATACATATTTTTTGTGACGCCTCAGAAGATGCTTATGCAACAGTATCATATCTCCGTTCCACATTTAAAAATGATGTACAAGTGGCCTTACTTATGAGTAAAGCACGAGTTGCACCGTTAAAACCCATGTCAATTCCTCGTTTGGAACTTCAGGCTGCTGTACTTGGAGCACGACTAGGAAACACCCTGAAGAACGAACTGCACATTATGACACAAAATATTGTGTATTGGACTGACTCCAAAACAGTTCTTCATTGGTTAAAATCAAACTCGCGACGTTATAAAATGTTTGTTGCAAACAGAGTCGGTGAAATACAAGAATTATCAAATATATCGAACTGGCATTATGTACCATCAAAGGAAAATATAGCAGACGAAGCAACTAAAAGAACTCTGACAAATCGATGGTTAGAAGGTCCAAATTTTTTGAAAAATAAAATAATTTATAACTTTGATGTAGGTGCAGAAAACGAAATAAATGACGACGTAGAGTTAAAAGCCGAATTTGTAGCAGTAATTTATGAAAATGAAATATTGGATAATTTAGATTTCACTAGGTTTTCAAAATGGTTTAGACTTTTAAGATGTTGTGCATGGATTTTAAGGTTCTTAAAAAAATGCAGAAGAAAATATAAAAATAATTTAACATACGAACTTCAAGCTACTGAAATTGAAGAGGCTGAAAAGATTTTGTTGAGAAAATGTCAAAAAGAGAATTTTGGAAAAGAAATTCGCATATTAGAGAAGAAACTGGAATTGACGAGAGACTGTCATTTATATAAAATATCATGTTTTATAGACAATGAAGGGATTTTAAGAATGAAAGGAAGATTAAACCAATCTGAATTAGAAGATGATACAAAAAATCCAATAATTCTTCATTCTAAAAATATGATGACCAAATTAATTATTAAACATTACCACGAAAAATTTAATCATCAAGGTCAAGAGACAATAATAAGTAAGTTATTAGAAAAGTACTGGATTATAAAATTGAGATCAGCTGTAAAGTATACAGCTAGAATATGCCAATATTGTAGAAATGTGAAGACTCGTCCGACAGTTCCCATAATGGGACAGTTACCTGTTAGCAGAATCAAACCGACGGAAAGAGCATTTATAAAAACTGGTATAGATTACTTCGGGCCACTAATGATTTTAAATAAACGTAGCCATGAAAAAAGATATGGAGTTATTTTTGTGTGTATGGTAACAAGAGCAATTCATATAGAAATTGCGCAAGACTTGACCACCAACAGTTTTTTACATGTTCTACGTCAATTTGGATGTAGAAGAGGATTTCCTGCCGAAATATATTCGGACAATGGTACGAATTTTGTAGGAGCTGAAAAAGAAATTAAAAAATGTTTGGATGAATTAAATCAGCATGACATTACAAAATTTTGTTCCATGAACAACATTAAATGGTATTTTAATCCCCCAACAGCATCCCATATGGGAGGAGCTTGGGAGAGATTAATTGGTATAGTGAAGAAAAATCTCTATGTGATTCTTAAAGAAAAATATCCCAAAGAATATGTTCTAAGAACTATTCTTTGCGAAATTGAGAACATTGTAAATAGCAGACCACTGACACATGTCAGTTTAGATTGTCAGGATGACGAACCATTGACACCTAACCATTTTCTAATTGGAAAAAAATTCATAGCTCAATCTTGGATAACTCCTAATGATTCAACACTGTCCATGTCAAGTTGGAAACAGGTGCAAAAAATCTCAGATACATTCTGGAAGAGATTTGTGAAAGAATATTTACCGACTCTAAATATTAGGAAAAAATGGCATTTGAATAAACCGGAACTGCAGTTAGGAGATATTGTTTTAATTGTAGACGAAAATAGTCCGAGAAATTGCTGGAAAAAAGGAATAATACATGAAGTTTTTCCTGGCAAGGATAATATTGTCCGGGTGGCCACTGTTAGGACTGACTCTGGTTTGTTTAGACGACCTGTGGCCAAATTATGTAAACTTGTTTGTCAACATAATTATTAAAATTATGCTGAACTATGTTTAATTTATGAACTTTGTATTTATGAATTTTTGTTTGTATAGTTGAATTTATTAAATTTTGTTCTAAGTAATGTAATTACTGGGAGGAGAATGTTCCAAATTTTATTAGTAGGCTGATATATATTTAAAAATAATAATTAAAAAACGTAGTAGCCTTTTGTTGTTCAAAAATATTAATGATTGATTGGTGACAAAAGAAAGCCATGACAAGATAAAAATGTAATTTTGAAGAATAAATATATTGACGAAATATAGAATATTATTTAAGAAAAAAGAGTATATTATTTTAATACGTGGCGAAATATATCTACATTTACCATTCTGTCTTAAACATCCGACCTTCGAACTCGGATACTAACAATATATTTCATAAAGGTAAGACCATTTTAACATTTTTTTTAAGATTATTTTTTAAACTGATGAGCAGATAAAATAATATTTTAACTGATAAGTAAAAAAAAATTCCGCTTCTATTATTTGGGGGGGGGGGTGAATGTCCAGAATCCCCGCTCCCTTGCAGCGGCCTTGGTATGATTATTACAAAATAAGCAATAAAATGTTCTTCTAAATTATAGTAGAAAATACATTTCTAATACAAATAAAATCATTTAAAAATTTATCATTCGGAACTGAACCGAAAACCGAAAAAAACCGTTATTTTTGCCGGAATGAAACCCGGAACTGAACTGATATATTTTTATTTAATTGAACCGGAGTAAAAACCGAACCGAAAAAAATAACGCTTCGAAACCCTGCTTACGGATTCTCCATTCACTATTAATTTGAATGGGACCAAATTTTTTTTATTTGTTCTAATTCCCGCCAAAATGTACTTAATCAAACCATTAAAATATTTTTTTTCAAAAGAACACGCAATATAATTTATGCCAACTTGTAAGATAATTATTTTTTAATTTAAACAAATGAAGACTCTAGCTCTTATAGTTATGGCCCCAGTTGTCAAAAGCCCCATTTGTGTACGGCCCGAATTGTCCATCGCCCCAGTTGTTAATGGCCCCAGTTGTGGAAAGCCCAAATTGTGTACGGCCCGAATTGTCTATCGCCCCAGTTGTTTATGGCCCCAGTTGTGAAAAGCCCCGATTGTGAACGGCCGGAATTGTCTTACAGCCCCAGTTATCTGGTTACCCAAATATATATATATATATATTATGTTAATTCATAATTGGTATCAACCAGAAAAAAAAAACGAATTGCATGTCAAATTTGAACCACCGTCGTAATATCAACCCTCGGACGCAATTCAGAATGATCAAGATGGTAAATCTGATCCATGACGGCATAATGAATACCAAGATACGTTTTTCCAAAATTTTCCTTTTGTTATCGTCAGTGTTGGATTCCCAAGCTTCCCCTACTTGCAATGTATCCCTGCAACATGGTCTTAAAACTGCATCGGAAACTTTTAAAGTGATATCCTCAACTTCCTAACAATTTCAGTTC
Organism: Liopterus haemorrhoidalis; assembly: GCA_963971575.1. Classification (NCBI taxonomy): domain Eukaryota; kingdom Metazoa; phylum Arthropoda; class Insecta; order Coleoptera; family Dytiscidae; genus Liopterus; species Liopterus haemorrhoidalis. The sequence goes on from OZ020620.1 coordinate 12,358,560, forward strand.
TGTAAACGTTTGGTAACTGAAATACAACTGACGGTCAAAGTTTTGATATCTGCGCTGTACGCGACTCTGTTGTAAATTTGCCTATACCCAACTAGGGATAGGGGATGCACTATAACGAACCGAGATCGTGACTAGTCTTACCCTTACTGTTTCTGATTAGGTCGTTAGTATTCGATTCTAATAAAAATGTTAGTTGCAACTTCGGAAATCATATGGTTTCAGAGAAGTACTTTAAAAGATGGGGATTCGTGTTTAAATTTACATTTTAAGTACTTTTTGAGATATTGAAATCGGTTTAAACTGCTTGATAGGGACATCTGTTTGATTGTTTGTGAATTATGAGTCGTTTTCTTTGAATATCCAGGGGGTCTATTCTGTAAACTTTTCGACATTTGTTGTTACAGTGTCATGTAAGTAGTTTTTTAAAATTCGTTTCTTTTAACACGATTTTAGCAAAAAATGTGTTAAAAAAAGTTCTTGTCCTGCCTACCTAAAAATCTGAAAAAAATACAGGTAATGGACATTGATTTGAGCCGGAAACGTACGAAAGGAATTTTTTATCAGGTTGTGTTTTTGAAAAATATTGCAATTTTTGTGTTTTTGATAAAATTAATTATATTTTTAATTCATGGATGAATTATGTTATGAAAAAAAAGTGGTTGTAATTCCTTTGCATAAAAAAGATAATCAAACAAATGTTGGCAACTATCGCCCAATTTCCATGATCACAAATTTCAGTAAAATTTTCGAAAAAATCATTCATGCAAGAATTTCTTCCTTTTTAGAAAAAAATAATATTTTAAGTACTAAACAACACGGTTTTTCTCAAAATAAATCCACTTGTTCAGCCCTAATTGAATTAACAACATTATTATTAAAAGGTTTAGATGAAAAAAATTATTGTAATATGTTATCATGCGATTTTAGCAAGGCATTTGATATGGTGGATCACTCAATATTATGTCAAAAATTACATTTTTACGGAATCAGAGGAGTAGCATATGATCTCTTAATGTCGTATTTAGATAAACGCGAGCAAATTGTGAAAATATCTCAGTTTGATAACAATTTTAACAAGATCGAGCATTTTTCAGGATCTAAATTCAAAAAAATAGGGCTACCTCAAGGGTCTGTGTTAGGCCCCTTACTCTATGTAATTTATGCAAATGATTTATGTTTTCTTATAAAAAATATAACAATGTATGCAGATGACACCTACATCAACATTTTTTCAAAAAATAAGGTAGAAACTATTAGAGAAACAGACAGAATTATAGCTGAACTAAGCAAATGGTGTGAAGTTAATGGTATACCATTAAACTATAGCAAAACTAAAGTTATAGAATTTTCTCTAATAGTAAATGATGAAATCGATAGTTTTCTCTACCAAACTAATATTGAAACAATAAATTGTCAAAAATGCCTAGGTATCTACATAGATAATAAATTAAATTATAAATTACAGATTCAACAACTGACTAGCTCACTAAATAAAATATGCTATACTATAAGATACTTTACTCAATTTGCTAGCGATAAGATTGTCAGAACCATATATTTTAGTTATTTTATAACTAATATACGATATAATATCTTAGTTATATATTTTATAACTAAGATATTACAAAATGTGTGTGGCCAGCTTATTTGTTCAGTATTTATTCTATAAAAAGTATAATTTTACTTCAATAAAAATTTTATTTTAATCAGTTTATCCAGAAATATACAAATTAATGTACTATTCCAAGCGCAATAAGCTCTGTTGAACAATCGTCTTGAACAGAGGGTCAAGAAGACTCAATTTCTTGACCATTCTAGCTATAGAAACAGAAATGTTATTTTCTTTAAAACAAAAATTTTTACTATCGGGTTTTTGAAAATGTTTTAAACTAAAAAAGAAGAACTAATCTTACATATAAAAACGAATGTCTGTTTGCTTCCTTCCTTGTTTGCTTGTTTGTTTCGTTGTTTGTTTGTTTGCTAGCCATTTTCGCCACAGCTATCCAATCAACTGTTCAAAGGAATTTCCTGTCATCGCTGTATTTTTCAGATGTTTCAGACGTCCCAATAAAATTTAAAACAAAATGTTTAAAAACCAACAAAAATATTTATTTTTTAATTTTTTGCGTCAAGATTTCCCAGAGTTCTAAAGAGTAACTGTGCAAAATTTGGTCCAGATCCGTCAAATAGCGTAGCAATATTTTTGGTGGTTTTTAAACATTTTGTTTTAAATTATATTGGGACGTCTGAAACATCTGAAAAATACAGCGATGACAGGAAATTCCTTTGAACAGTTGATTGGATAGCTGTGGCGAAAATGGCTAGCAAACAAACAAACAACGAAACAAACAAGCAAACAAGGAAGGAAGCAAACAGACATTCGTTTTTATATGTAAGATTAGTTCTTCTTTTTTAGTTTAAAACATTTTCAAAAACCCGATAGTAAAAATTTTTGTTTTAAAGAAAATAACATTTCTGTTTCTATAGCTAGAATGGTCAAGAAATTGAGTCTTCTTGACCCTCTGTTCAAGACGATTGTTCAACAGAGCTTATTGCGCTTGGAATAGTACATTAATTTGTATATTTCTGGATAAACTGATTAAAATAAAATTTTTATTGAAGTAAAATTATACTTTTTATAGAATAAATACTGAACAAATAAGCTGGCCACACACATTTTGTAATATCTGTCCATCGTTTCTGTTTTCCACAATCTGTAACAATTTTGCAGATGAACCAATTTTTACAAATCGCAGATAAAACAAGAACAACTTTTCTTTTTGGGAAGTGCAACGATGCTTGGTTATCCTAAGTTATCTATTGAGATATTCATTGTCCTTCCGAGTCCAGGATATCGCCCCAGGATAACATTCAAACAATACTAACTGCCGTAGAAGGGCATTCGTTCTCATTGATCCGGAATAAGCGGTGTTTGTCAATATATATAGCGTCAGATATCGAATTTACTAACATTAGATGTCGAGTTTTTCTTTATATGCGACACACGGCTCTATTGGATTTTAGGGATAACTTGCACAGCGATTTATATGTTGTACGAATTCCTTTTATTGTGAAACATTGGCTTAAATCTTTGATTTTCCAACAGTGTATAGCAGGAAAGAGTGTATAGCAATGAAGGAAGACCAAAATGCATAGAGAGAGAAAAATTATAAGATGTCCGAGCACTGTACTCATACATATACAGACCAATTCTGTAACTCAGTTACTATGATCATAGTAACTAAATTTGTCACTATGAGCAAGTCAGTTACTATCATGAATGAAAGTCATTATACTTTTATAATATTTTATCTTGTAGTAACGTTACTACACAGTAACTTTTTACAGACTTGATCTGACTATCTCACAGAAAATAGAAGCCAGACAATACCAGGGGATGAGAAAGGTAATGAGCCGAAATGTAAGACATGTATGACAGAAGATTTCTGTCGAGATTAGTGCGTTCTGGTGTGTCTTCATAGAATATTTGTCCCTGTATATTATTAGGCAATTGGAACAACGATTTTTTTTGTCTTTATAAAAAACTAAATATGTTTACAATGATTTTTTTTAAATAACGGAGATATCAACGTTATAAACTTATAAAAATAGTACGATTAAAAACTAACATATAATAATAACAAAAGTAAAAATTGTTAGCTATGGGCACATCGTCAAATAAATCTTGATAACTATTTTCCAAAAAAATTAAATACTTTACAGTAGTCAAATTGCTTTCATAGAGATACGGCCCTATTACAGTATTTCCTAGTAATCAGGCTTCCTTTTACATTCATTGCGATGCAAGATTATTTAAATAAAAATTATGTGAAGTGTGAATTTTCACACATTTCAGAATTTTGTAGGTATTTAATAAGTGTAAGAAGCCAACATAATACTGGATGTCTAGGTATATTTATCACATCAAAATCAACAGTTTTTTGATAATCACTTTTATTCGTTATTTGAGAACTAAGAGCTTCCATTTAATTTTTTTTTTTAATTTAAATAATTTGCCAAATATCTCAATGTTTTTTTCTGCATTTGCTTCGTATTCAAGTCTTCATTAGATTAATAAGGAATATTTTACAATGTAAAGTGTAGTGTGGTGTGGTGTGAGTAACTCAGTTCGCAACAATTAAAAAAATATATTATTTTTTAAATATTTTTAATTCCAAAAAAAATACACGCACTATCTTAGCTATAAATACAAAAAATCCATAACATTATTAGCCATAATTTAACCATGAATTAAAAAAATAATTAATTTTTTCAAAAACGCAATCTGATCAAAAATTCCTCTCGCACGTCCGGCTCAGATCAATATGCATTACCTATAATTTTTTCAGATTTTTGGAAACTTTTGCAAATTTTAGGCTAAATTCGGGCTAAAAGAAACGAATTTCAAAAAACCTATCTATCGTTCCTTAATCTACGTCTTAAGAGCTTTCTTTCGATACCACACAATAAATTTAAAAAAAATATTTCTGTTTTATCAACGACAGAAAAAAACGACATTTTTCGAAAAACTTATCTGATCTAAAATTCCTGTTGATCTATTCCGGTTCCCATCAATGTTCATTACGGAGATTTTTTTAGATTTTTAGATCAATCCCTTTGAGAGATAGGGCGGAGGACAAAAGTATTTTAACACATTTTAGGCAAATATCCAATAAAAAAAATGATTTTCGAAAAATAAAATTATGTTTATTAATCCACACATTAAGAGGTTTCATTTGGTATGCCACTCGAAATTAAAAAAAAATATTTATTTTTTATTAACCGCTTAAGGACTACGCCCGAGTATGCTCGGGCGGCTATTATGTGCGAAAATTCCCACACCCGAGATAACTCGGGCAAGATTTACCTGCAGAAAACATCACTCTCGAATGTACTCGGGCGAAAATAAATACGATTCATGGTATGTTAATTAATTCTTTGCATTAAAAAGGCATAATTATTAATTATGATGAATAAAAATGAATATTTTTTTATGAATTTCTTTTATTTCTCGACCCACACTATGCACCATAATATCAACTTTCAATCACATTTTGGGCCCGAAATGGCTTTTATGAAGGATATATGTTCAGTAAATAAAATTCATTCGTAAAAAATGGTGTTTTTTTTCCATTTTTAAATTGATCACTGAAGGGATTAAATACACATTTGTTTATATCAATTTATCCCGCGCTGTATTTTTCTGAACTCTTTATAGTTTTCCTATATTTGGGTCAAAAAGTTGTACAAATTTCAACTTTCTATGTTCACCCGTTTGGCTACGATTTCTACCGTACAGACAGACAGACAAATAGACAGACAGGCAGACACATGAGTGATGTTATAAGGGTTTTTTGGTGGTCATACCTACAAAACCCTAAAAATGAATACATCAAATGCGATTACAAGAGTTTTCAGAAATATTAGAAGCGGGTAAAAATTCTCTTTCGATTGATACCATTACGAAGCTTGTAAGCAAAAAATGTAAAGTTCAAAGTTGTTTTCCTAGTTCCGGGGCAAAAGTAATCGCCCTGTATATATGAGAGATTGAGAGATAGATAGAGAAAGGACACAGTTTTTTGATATTAGGTAAATCTTTCGATTTAGATGCCCAGAAGATTTCGATCAGACTTATGAGTTTGTTAAAAAATATTCCACCGGACAAGATGTCGTAATTCATCTTGAAGATAATGTCTATAAATTTGAGCAAAACATTAGAGATCATGTCCATTTCACTTCTAATTTATATCTCTCAATTTAACAGAGATCTGGATGTCAGTGGACCGCTGTTAATAACATATAACTAATGCAAAATCATCATTTTAAATGATAGTTTGGTCACATTTCTCCGTCCAGGGCGTACATATCGTGCTCGCCTGAAATTATTCACATAAATTGTAATAAATCAGAATGGAGGCATATATTATTCTCGTATGAAACATTGTTTTAATATCAGAGACTAAATGCTGAGCGACACGTGCAAATGGCGGCGGTCAAATGCGAATCACACATCATAAAGTCCTTGAAAAATATCTACGGATATTTGTTTTAGATTGTCACATTTATTATAACATTTTCAACACTTTGGAAATACTAAAAGTGTATATGTTAGATTCTTTATTGAAATAGTTAAATAGATAATAATAATAATAATAATAAAAAGCGCGAGCTACGTGTCTCGACATAATGCTGCTCTCCGCGTGCTCTACTCTCATCTTAGACATGCCTATGGAATTGACCAAATACCGGTTATATCGGTGGTGGAAAATTCCAAGTGCCGTAATTATTGGAATTACTCCTTCCCCACCTCGAGGTTACTGACAGCCACTAAGCCGAGCATAACCCTCCTGGATATCGAGACCAAACAGATGTTTGTGATCGAATTCTCAAGTCCAGCTGAGAAGAATATTTCTCTCAAGGAGAAGGAAAAGAGGTCCAAGTATATGGATCTTTTGTCCGAGCTTAGAAAGCTGTATCCCGGGTATACAGTTAAGCTTGTAGTCCTGATAGTTGGTGTTTTGGGTGGCATGAAAGCCTCCTATCGAAGGGAAATCGAGTTCATTCCTGCCTGTAGATCTTCTGCCAACTCTTTGATCTGCAGGATGCAGAAAGCAGTACTGCTCGGGTCGCTCCGCTATGTGCGGGCACTGGATCTGGCGTAATTTCCGCGGATGCATATCGCCAGGGTTTGGGATGCGGGCGTGTGTATTTAGCTCCACTAGTCTATAGTATGACGCGGCTCAAAAGGTTGCTGAAGTTTGAGATTAGTGGACGCTTGTCAAGACCTGACAAACCCCTTAATAATAAGTTTATTGACCCAATTACAAACTCAGTGTTTTAAGTCAATCGATATTATAATATATTAATTTAGTATAATAAACTTTACAGATCAGAAATTACATTGATAACATAAGATACATTGAAAGATTTGTACATTTTATAACTTTACAAAACTGTGAAGTAAGAATTCCTATATGGAGTAAAATGGATTTTTAATAAAATAATACTTCATGGCATTTTTAAATTTCTTGAAGGCCATGTGTTTGATGTTAACCGGTACTTTATTATAAATTTAATAGTAGTTAACAGCATTTCTTGATTTCGTCAGTCTCAAGAAATTGAGATAAATATTTTACTTGTTTCTTGTGTTGTAATTGTGAACTTCTGAGAAGGTAGTAAGTCCAGTTTTATTTTTATGCATATAAAACAGGGTATAATATTTGTAGATAGATGGTAGCGTCATAATTTTTAAGGTTTTAAATGAGTTTCTACAGTCAGATCTATAAGGAATGGATGCAAGAACTCGGATAGCACGCCTCTGCAATGAGAAAACTCTTTTAGCTGCTGTAGAATGTCCCCATGCTAAGATGGCATAAGAAATCTGACTGTGGAACAATGCATTATAGGCTACCATAAGAACATCCCCACTAACAGAATTATAGAGGTTCCGTAAGAGAAAGGTTATGGAACATAATCTGCCGGAAAGGATGTTAACATGGTGGTTCCATGTAAGATTAGAGTCCACATGTATACCAAGAAATTTGACATTATTCGTGTTATCAAAATTATGTTTGCGCAAGGTAATCAACATTTTTTGGTCTTTTCAAGGTTGAGGGATAGTTTATTGGTGTCAAACCAGTATTTAGCCTTTTTTAACAAAGATTCGGTTATTGAAATGGTGTTGTTCAGACATGCAGATTTAACAACAAAAGTTGTGTCGTCAGCGTATAAGATACTGGTTTGTTCAATAAAAGTTGGAAAATCATTTATAAAAATGAGGAATAGTAAAGGTCTCAGGATGGAGCCTTGAGGAACTCCTGTATCAAGAGTCAGAAAATCTGAATTACGGTTTTTGGTGCAAACCAATTGTTTCCTTTCTGTGAGGTAGGATTCCATAAGAGTGATGGTGCCATGTGCCAGATCTGCAGTCATGTCTGAAGCTCCAGGCGTATTCATATTGTGATCAGGGCTATTCAGTCGATACGCAACGATATTCATTCGATCCGCTCGTACCTTTTGCTAAAATAAATAATGGGGTATGCGGTCTTCTTCTTCTTCTTTGGGCACTATCAGTCAGGTTGACTTCTGCGTATCTATAAGACTAACATTAGTCTTATAGATACGCAACTCAAACGTTAGCACATATGGCTAACATAATACATACGTTATTTAGTACAAATTTATTCCGTAGAATAGTGTTTTACCTTGAATTTAGTGGGATTTTTGTGATGTACGATCATTTTTGAACAGCCTGTATAATACTGATTAACATGCACTGTTCATTTGGTAAAAAATATGGTATTTTCTTTTTCCAGTGTTTTTTCAAAAGTATCTAGCTCTAGTTACAAATATTTTTGTCATATATCTGTATAGGTATTTTTTATAATTCTGTATCTGTATCTGCATCTAGATACAATTTGTCTTAGGTATCTGTATCTGTATCCAGATATATTTGAAATGAATCTATTACAACACTGGTCTTGTAGGATATAAGGCAGTTCGCTCGATGAATTGCTGGTCTAGGTCAGTGTTTCTCAACCAAAAACGCACCGCGGAACAGTATAATATATAATTTTCTAACGCGGACCACTATTAATAATAGTTGGTTCATTTTTTGCAAGAAAACAAATTTTTTTAATGTGCTACTAAATATATTTAATTTATTTGTAGAGAATCACAGAAAGTTTACAGAAAATAAACAGAATATAAATTATTTACATAAATAATGTGCATAAAAAATAACAAAAAAAAACTGCAAAAAACTTCGGACCACTAAAATTTTTCTGTGGACCACCTGTTGAGAAACACAGGGCTAGGTAACGTAGAGAAAGCTTGAAAGTCCCCGGGCTTGAAACTTAGTTTGGGCAGCGCTGTTTATACACTTCTTTATCACCTAATACATCTAATTGTAAAATTATTCAAAAATATCTTGTTAACTAACGTGGAAAACATTAATAATTTTTAATTGATTAGTTGAAAAGAAAAAAATCTAAAATTAACATAATTACCCGTTTATTTAACATATCTTCTTATTAAAATTACGTAAAATATCATGAATTTTATCAAATATATCAAAATACAAATAAATATTTACAAATACAAAAATAATTTTACAAGCATATCAATAAAATTCCATATAAAATACGAATTTAATCGCGTGTGATTTTGTTACATTTCCTGCTTACATCTGCGTTTCACGCAATACAGTAATGCAAAAAGGGTAACCTAACCACGCAGGGGAAATTTTATGAAATTTCAACACTGCCAGAAATCCATTTAGAAATATGTTTTTCCGATTCATACCTTGTAGCAGTTTGAATAACATATTTTTTTTTATGTTTCTGTTATATTGGTCGGTGAAATTTATTAATATATGAATTTTAAATAAAATTTTACCTTTTGGTTTATGAGCATGAAACTCTTCTTATTTTTTGTCCTAAATTATTTGTAGAGGGTTTAACAAATTTTATTTTTTTTGGTATTTATTGCTTCGTGTACAAGCGTTCTTCATCGATTGCGATTCTGTATCTTTTTGGCGGCTTCCATTACTATTAGACTTGTAGTATACAAGCGCTACCTTTTAAGTTTTTACAAAAACTTAGAAAGATTTTTTTTTTAAACAAACTGTTTTATTGCTTTTTAAAATATTCTTTTCTTTAAGATTTATACACTTTTGCATGCGTTCAAACCAAATCTTGAAGCATTTTTTCCACTCTGAAGTTGGTATCTCAAAAACATGATTTCGAAGGCTTTATCAGCTTCTTGAGGTGATGAAAATCGTTGTCCACGCATTTTTTGTTTGACATTGGAAACTAAAAAAAGTCGTTAGGGGATAAATCAGGTGAATACGGGCAATGAGACATTAATTCGATGTTATTCTCTTTCGAATAATCAATTGTTTGGCTTGCTGTGTGGAAGCTTGATGCGACGTTTTTGGTTGTTTTTCCTGATTTTGTTGATGACTTCTGGCAAACAAATTGTATATCATTCAGCATTAACTGTTCTCCGATCCTCTAAAACAGTATTTCCCAAAGGGTGCGACGCGAAATCTTAAATAAAAAAAAATCAGCTGCGGCCACTACAGGACCGACCGCCATCACAAAGTACTTGTTTAATTTATGCTGCTTTATCAAAAAATGTCTCAAATAAAAGTTATTAGTTATTGCTTTTATAGCAACTTTTGTTGAATATTCTTTTTCGAAATATTACTCTGTTGTGAAATATTCGCATAAATCTTAAAACCGACACGAGTAAACTCCCATTTCTTGTTAACCGATTTTTACCAAAAGTTGATCAACTTGTGCTATTGATGTCAAAAGCTTAAATATGAAGATTCATAAAAATCCTTTTAGCCGAATTTGCTCTGCACGTGTACACGGACCGACAGACAGACAGACCACCAGACATCATGCTAAAAATAGTCGAAACGTTATGTAGGGACCTCAATTCGTGGAGATCCATCGATATCTCGAAATGTCAAAATCGGTATGATCACAATACCTCCCTTATATATGTTGGCGGTCAGTAAAAAACTAGCGTTATAAATTTCTTCTTCTATGGCTACGTAGGTGTGCCGCGAATTTTTTTTCTTTGGAAAATGTACCACGAGCGTAAAAAGATTGGGAAACACTGCTCTAAAGGAATGGTTCCGACATGTTCAGTACAACCGATCAATTTCTAAGAAGTGCTTCGTGAACGAACAACTTTTGTGGGTTTCCATTCATTTTGGAAGACCGAAACAGTGGATTGTTGCTTAGTTTCCGGTTCATATGAATAAATCCAAGTTTCGTCACCTGTAACGATGTTGTATACGGATTTTTCAGTGCCTAGGTTGAATTTTTTTGCATTCCCTTACACCAATCAGCACGAACCTTTTTTTGAGCTTCGGTCAAATTATGCAGAATCCATCGGGAACAAATCTTTTTCACAGCTAAATGTTCATGAAAATCAAATGCATTGCAATCTGCGATATGTCAAAGGATGCCTCTATCTCACGGAAAGTCACATGCTGATCTTCAATCATTTTGCGCACAGCATTGATGTTTTTTGAATTACAACCGATTTTGGTCGATCATCACGAGATTCATCACTGACGGACGCACGACCAGGACAAAATTCTGCAATCCAATTGTAAACAGTCTTTTCTGATGGTGCTTCATTACCAAAAGTTGAACAAAGCGAATCTATGCATTGTTGTTGAGTTAGGCCTTTACTAAAATCGTGAAAAATCATCCAACGAAACACGAGTAATATCAATTTTTTCACAAACTTATTTTTTTAAACGCTCACTGTCAACAAACTACTCGGTCAATTTATAAACTTCCACTGATTTCACAATAACAAATGTCAAATTTTACGAATATAGTAATGACACATTTCAATCTAGTGGTCGTTTGTAAAAACATAAAAGGTAATCCTCGTATCGGTAATATAAATTAGTCAGTTGATAATACTTTAATCAAACATGCTTCTTTCGGTAAAACTAAGCAGAAATTAATCTTTTGATTTCCGGTTTAATGATTTTAAAGCAATAACCAGTTTGCATTATGGATGTAATTCAACTTTTACATTACAATATATCTTCGATTCTAATATCTGCTTTCAGTAGTTCACTACTGCTTTTCACGGATGATTTATAATTGCAAACATTTAAGCCCTTATTGCACTCTAAAATGAAATATCCAATATGTGCTAACATGGATAATAGTTGTCTCCACGATTTATTAAAAACGAGACATTAACAAATCATTTTTCATAGATTTAAGTTTTCAGAACTGTTAGAATTGCTGAGACGATTAAGCTAGGTTGGTATTATTGTTTCAAGAACTTTACGCTTTGAATAAAAAAATCATTTACTAGATTTTAAAAGTGAAATGCTGGATAATAATGATATATGAAAGTTTTCAAGTTAGACGTTTAGAAATATTTGAAAAATAATATCTTTTTAAAGAATGAACAATAGAATTTACTAAAAAAAAAAAAAAAAAAACAAATCATACGTGGCTCAAAAATCTTTATCACAGACACGACATTCAACAAAGCCTGCCAACTACCCACATATGATGATATTGATATGATGTGCAGAAATAAAAAAATAATAAGTAACTACAACTACTAATGCTAGATGAAACAGCACGAAATATTAGACTGACAGTTGAGGAACGTTCATGCAAAAAAGAGATCATTTTCAATAAAAATTTAGTTTTTAAGGGATTTTTGTGCTGTTAAGACGTGCTACAAATTATATACTCGAATATTTATTTAATGTTATTGACCCTTGATTTGTTTCAAGATTATTCATATACATATTCAGTCAGGTTTATTTTGAATATATATATATATATATATATATATATATATATATATATATATATATATATATATATTAAATATTTATTGAAATAGTTATATTTCTTTTATAGTTAAGTTAATTCAACGTATTCCGTGCAAAGAACTGGTATTCTGCTAGTTTTAATGATAAAAGTACAATCTAGCCTGTGATAATGTTGGAATTTGTATTTTTTAGGGTTTTGTAGGTATGACCACCAAAAAAACCCTTATAACATCACTCATGTTTCCGTCTGTCATACATAGAAAGTTTAAATTTGGTATGCTTATATAACTCTTTGACCCACATATAAGAAAAATACTGAGAGTTCAAAAAAACACATCCCGAGATAAATATAAATAATTATGTATTTAATAAAAAAATAAATATTCTTTTTAAATTTTGAGTGGCGTACCAAATAAACCTCTTAATACGTGGACCAACAAGCAAATTTTTATTTTTGAAAAATTAATTTTTCTATGGGATTTTTACCAAAAATATGTCAAAAAACTTTTGTCCCCCACCCTCTTAGAGGGGTTGATCTAAAAATCTGAAAAAAATCTCCATAATGAACATTGATGGAAGCCGGAATATTTCAACAGGATTTTTTGATCAGGTTAGTTTTTCAAAACTTGTCGATTTTTTTTTCGTCGTCAATAAAAAAAAATATAAAAAAAAAAATTATTGTGTGGTGTCAAAAGAAGGTCTTAGAATGTAGATTAAGGAACGAAAAGTAGTTTTTAAATTGTTTTTTAATACATACGATTTTAGCTAAAATTGTGCTACAAAAGTTTTTGTCCCCTTTTGTCCAAAGAGGTTAAACTAAAAATTTGATAAAATTATAGGTAATGTATATTAATCTGAGCTGGAAACGTACGAGAGGAATTTTTGATCAGTTTGCATTACTGAAAAATATTGCAGTTTTTGTGTTTTTGACAAAATTAATTATTTTTTTAATTCATGGCTAAATTATGGCTAGTAATGTTATGGATTTATTGCGAAGATGTGTTTTTTTTTAATTTAAAATATAAAAAAATATTTTTAGAGTTGAGGACCGAGTTTTGAACACCACACTACACTCTACACTGTAGAATGTAGTGTGTTGCGTTCAGTTATTTTATTATACTATTATACGTTGTGATTCAATCTATTGTTTGAATTACTTTAGATTTTTCTTAAGTTATCAAAGAGGAATAAATCATTTATAGTAATGATACACTTAAAAATCAAACAACACATTGTTAATAGAGAGATATACGTTTCTGAAATTGAAAGTAATAATGCCATTTATCAATATATTTCTTATTAATCTAATAATGACTTGAATACGAAGCAAATACTGAAAAAGAAAATGAAAAACGCTGGGATTTTTGGGAAATATTTAAATTTTGTTTAAAAAAAAATAAATAAATGAAAGCTCTTACTATTCAAATACGAATAAAAATGATTATAAAAAATTATTAATTAATCACATCAAATGATTTTGATGTGATTAATTAATATTTTGTGATTATTAAGATTTTGATAATAACTATAATAGAAATATTCCTAGACATCCAGTATTATGTTGGCTTCTTACACTTATTAAATACCTATAAATCTTTACAACAAATTGTTTTAATCAATTAGTTTGATTGTGAATGATATTTTCTGGTTTAGCAAAATAATTGACCCGATTCTAAATCAGTATTTTTTTTTTTTTTACTTTAAATGAATTATCATATAGTGTTTCATACATTTAAGTTAATTATTGTTTAGAATACAATAGTCAATCAGACATGGTTCTTTAGATGGCGCCTGGTAATGATTGAAAGTAGGTTAATACTGTGATCCATTTGGAGGGCGCTGATTGTCGGCTCCGGGCACTAATGTGCGTCTGTTCCATTGTGTGTCTCTGAAATGAAATCAAATTTGACCTCTCTGCACAGCGGGATTTATTACAAGGTCAAAGTTTGTTTAGTATTAGGGTTATTGTTTGGACTAGAATACCTGCAGCTAAATAGAAAATTGGGAAAACAAGAAAGATATAGTTAATAAAAACTTTTCTTTATTTTATATGGACTATTCTGCAGATTGTTGTGATTTTTAATAAATAATAACCATGAGTAATAAAGTTCAGGGCATTTTTCGGTATTTAACATAGTCCAGACCTTATGCCAAGCGATTATCATTTATTCTTCCATCTCAAGGACTTTGTTAGACAATTGGAGACTGACAACGAAGTGAAAAAGGCAGTGAAACACTGGCTGAACTCATAAACGGCGAAATCGTAGGATTACGGTATCCAAAAACTCGTTACGTGTTTTAGTATAAATGGTAAAATAAATAGAAAAATAAGTTATGGTATGTACCATTGACGTCATATAATATAGACGCAGCACGCTCTATACCTTAGCATTGTTTGTTATGAAGCCAAGACCCTGTGGAGATGAAAGGGGATTTGCCCCCAGGAGTCTAACAAGTTGTCTAACTTATATTTATTTTGTTAAATAGACCATATTAGTAACTACGTCACAAAATGGGATTCAGTGCTGCCGTCTCGCGATTGGATTCCTTTTATTTGAATTTAGCATGTTGTTTTTTTGTTAAATTTTATTTTCAAAATATAAATTAAGTTTTCAAAGTAAGAGAATGCTTCACAACAAAAATCAATATTTATTTATTAAAATTCTTATTTTATACATTATAATTTAATATGTCATTATTTTTGCAGAACAATATTATTATATTTGCAATTAATAATGTGTGGGGAGCTACGATATGTAAATAATAAAATGTCACGGTTGGCTGATTTATTTCATTTGTACTTACTCTGTACATCCCTTACATTATGGGTTCCAAGCCTTGCGAGCGGATCAAGTCTGGACCCCCCCCCCTATTTGTCCGCTAGCTGGTTGCTATGATTCTTGGAAGGATTAAGGGTTGTTTCAATTAAACTCAACATTTTAGCTAACCTACTTTAATTACGATTAAGGTTTAAATACTTACACTAATTACAATAGACTTACAATTACGTCGATACACCTAAATCCAAATGAGACATTCACAAACACTAAACACTGGACTCTTTAGCACTAATGACTAATTTGTCCAATGGACACCACAGTCCTGACTGACATCCTCTAAAACCATTTATCTCTCACATGTCTTTAGCTGGGCACTACACTAACGTTCATACGGAATTACTTGTTACATTTTACTAGTCCAACCGAATACCCTAAATGACTCATGGTTAACAAAATCTCACTCTAATTAAAAAACACGACTTAACTTCACGACGGTTTAAAATGAACTTTTTAAAACGCGTTCATCCTGGAGATGCTTACTTCGCCCAACTGTTAAATGTCATTTAACACCTCTTGACTATCGGTCTTCTACTATCTTAAAATTCATAATTTATTGGTGATAACTCAGATAAATATCTCATTAGAAAATAGCCGAATCAGAATATTTATATCTCAGACAGAATTTAATTATTATTTATGTGCTTATGGTTGACGTATATTTATTTAACACAATAATTTACGATTCACTTTTCATGTTCCATTGACAAAGTGTCAAGTTAAAATAATAAACAATCTACCGTTATCTTAAATGCCCTTTCTAAGCATTTGATTATTTTTTTATCATTTAACAGATTAAATATTTTATTCTAATTGAATGATTATAATGAATTTATTTATGAAATTTTATTTATGAAATAATACGAAAATTACCTCCCTTACAAATGCAGCTGTAATAGTTAAAATTTGTAGCAAAACAATACACCAATATGCATTCTAAAACAAAATATTAATGATTACTTAGTGTCAATTAAATAAATACTAAAGATATTTCGATTTTCATATTATTTAAAAACGTAACCTATAAATCTATCTTCGAATCCTTATTTATATATTTATAAAATCATTATTCTATAATATAAAGTATCTGGACTGTATATATTAGTATATATTTATCAAAAATACATATTTTTTGCTCAAAAATTGAAAATATTCATAAAATTAAGGTAACAAATGTAATGTCACATGTATTTTAAACTTCCAAAGGACTCTCAAAAGAGCTCTCAGATGGCAGCACATGTATGTGACGAAACACTAATATGGTCTATTCTTATCAGCAAAACATGGATGTTAGCAATGAGGTTTTACGACGTATGGTTTATATGACGTCATTGGATGTTAGCAACACGCACAACTCCTCGGTGTATCTTCCCGCTCCCCGCCTAAGAGGGTGTTGGCTTCACAACACGCCGTCCTCGTTCAGTCTCTATATTATTACTACTTCATTGGTATGTACCTATTAAAAATAAGCACCGTTCATTGACATGTATTAGCTTTCATATTCAATAAATGTTTTTACTTTCTGATTGAGCTTATAGTATGTTGTCCGCACTACAGTATCAATATGTTGGTTGCATAAAGTATAATAACTACAAAATTAAAACACTTGTATAGTTCTAGAAACAAGTCAAACAGATTTAATCACGTGGTGTGCATGACGTCATCTTATAGATATAAGATGCAATAAATTAGACTACTATGACATTAGAGGAGTTGCTAAAAAACTTCTAATGAGTTTCTTGTCAGAGAGAACTCAGCATGTTTGCGTGAATAATACTTTTTCAACGGTTCAAAGAACGGACTTTGGAGTTCCTCAAGGTTCAATTTTGGGCCGGTTGCTCTTTATACTCTATATAAATGACCTACCAGCAAACATGACCGCCAAAACAATATTAATCGCGGATGATAGTGCCTTCATCATTAAAGGAGTCGACCAAAATGAAGCCATATTAAAGACCAAAGAAACACATAATGACGCATTTACATGGTTCACGGCTAACAAACTGAGTATTAATAAAGAAAAGACACATGACCTAATATTCAGTCTTAACTGAAATTTTCTAGAAATTCTGAATATTATGCCTGTACCAAAACTAAATTTCTAGGATTTATTTTAGACGGCAGACTATCGTGGAAAGTTTATCTTTCTCACATTTCTGGTAAAATAAATTCCTATATTTACATGTTACGCAAAGTCTTGAACCATGTATCTGTGAAAACAGCGAAACTAGTATATAATTCCCATATACAGTCAAGTATAATGTATGGTATAATATTATGGGGTACCTCCGTAGAGTGGAAAAGAATCTTTATACTGCAGAAAAGAGCTATTAGAGTATTAGCTAGGGTTAGTTCAAATACTTCATGTAAACAGCTTTTCGTTGATTATAAAATATTAACTCAACCGTCTGTTTACATATTAGAGTTACTGCTGTATATCAAAGAAAATCAACACGTCCTTGCAAAAAGTGGCAGCAGTCATGGATATGAAACCAGAGGACGCGATAACCTCAAACTGTCCTTGGTCACATATAATTTATCCAAAAAACTTGCCATATCATATTGGGGCAAAGTTGTTTAATAAATTGCCGAAAACTATAAAAGAATTGTCTGCAAAACAATTCAAAAATGTTTTGAGAAATCACTTCTTAAAGAAAGCTTACTATAGCATTGAAGAATATTTAGAGGATGACACCTCAAATATTATTATGTAAAATAAAAATTTCTTTGTAGAACATGTATGTAATAGTGACGTAAATTATGTATATTATTTGTACATTAAATTTAAATAAATTTATTATTATTATTATTGGGGTTTGTCAGGTTTTGACAAGCGTCCACTAATCTCAAACTTCAGCAACCTTTTGAGCCGCGTCATACTAGAGACTAGTGGAGCTAAATACATACGACTGCATCCCAAACCCTGGCGATATGCAGCCGCGGAAATTACGCTAGATCCAGTGCCCGCACAATGCGGAGTGACCCGAGCATCACTGCTTTCTGCATTCTACAGATCAAAGAGTTGGCAGAAGACCTGCAGATGGGAATGGACTCGATTTCCCTTCGATAGGAGGCTTTCATACCACCCAAAACACCAACTATTAGGGCGATTCTAGATTTGGGGTGAATTATAGAACCCTTTGTAGCTTCTGTCTTTGTTGTACTATAACTATGTTGTGCTTTTTCGCATTTAGGTGTCATTTTAATATCATTAGTTCCAAGATCATTTCATTTTGACCGTCTTTTTTATTTTCAACCCTAAATTGCATTTTTTATATTTCCCTAAATTTCATTGGTACATTGGCATTTTTTAGTAGACAATTGAAATTCGGGGACTATATTTCTTCCATGACGTAAGCAACCGCTAAGAAGAGATTTCTCGAAATTCGACCCCTAGGGGGTGAAAACGGATTTCTTAATATCTCTTGATGAAATAACGACTTGCTTTTTACTTCCTATAGTTACCCGTACGCATGTATAAAAATGTAACTTAGAATTTTGCTTCAATCAACACTTAACGGGGCGAATCTACATTAAATCAGGGCGACTTATATAATGTTTCGTACCTTATTTGTTTGTTGAGTTATAACATTCCTTTTTGGTATATATATATATATATATATATATAATAATTGTGTTTCTTCTTTAATCGTCAATTAGGTAGGAAAATTAATAAATTAGTTTAATTCATTGGGACGTTTCGCATATATATTAGTTTTATGCATCTTCAGCCTGTGATATGCAGTTAATCATCAGTGGCTGATGTAATGTACGTACATTATAAAATACGGTGGTAGTGTAATAAAAACTTAGTATAAAAATAAAATAAAATTAAAAAATATAAAAATCACTAATGTTTGTCAAACTCATAAAAAAACGTAAATAACTGTTTACGTGTCAGTAGTTTAAAATCAAGTGAACTTGATTTTAAACTATTATCCTGACTCGTCAAGATCATTCAATCATATATATATATATATTTCTAATCTTTAGAAAGTGTTTTAAACGTTTTTATGTATAAAGGGGTAAATAGGTATATTTTTGATTAGATACATGGAATTCCGGGAACATATTCCTTCCATAACGTAAGCATCGAACCCTTTATATCTCCTGTGCTTCTTCAGTTATAACATTCCTTTCTGGCATATAGGTGACTTTTTAAAATCTTTCGATAGTGTTCTAACAGTTTTTTAAATTTCATTCCTAAAGAATTTTTTATTAGAAATAAGAAATTCCAAGAGTACATTTCTCGATATAACGTAAGAACGCACTAAGAAAGGATTTTTCGACCCATATGAGGTGAAAAGGAGTAATTTTTTTTTTTCACGGATTCCTCAGTATCTCTTAGGACAGATGATATATCGACTAGGTTTTTGCTTATAAAAGTTACCCGTGCACATGTTTAGAAACAAACTACGAATTTTATTTGTCATTAGTATGAACCTCTAACGGGGTGAATCTACACCTGAGGAGAGAGTCAGCAATGTGATCTAGAAAGAACTATGACTTATTATAATTGCACGATGATGGCAAACCGTCAATAAACCGTAGCGAAGCACGGGTACTCAGCTAGTGTTTTGATAAAATCTTAACTCTTGTAGTTTTTTATTATTGAGAAGAAATAATTACTAGCACAAAAAAGTTTAAAAAAATCTTTAACGCGTAAATTCACTACACAATTTTCGAAAATGCTATAAATATCTTTGGTAAACAACTGTGTTTTACCTCCAAGAACTTATGATAGCTAACGAGTGAGGTCAGCTTAGACTGATCTATTTTTACTTTATGGTATTAAAAATAATTTAATCATATTTAATTTTAAAAACATAGTAAGTATTCAGCTTATATTATTAAATATAAACAGTATATAATTTATTCAGTTAGTAAAATCACTAGTGACTTAGCAGACAAGAAATATAATAAAATTTGCTCCCCAGTTATGAGACGCTAACACTGTTTAACTTTAAAATTTCCCTCGACACAGTTTCACCTTGTTGGAAAAACAAGAAAAATCAATGAAAATTCTTTATTTTCTACCCAACTAACAACCATATAATTTAGTTCAAAGTTTGCACAGTTCAACTTAATCACTGAGGAATAAAATTGTTAAAAATTGAAATTATTGAAGATTTACACCATCCATTTTCGAGTAAATTCTTATTAGATGGTACCTGTTCAGTATCAGCTGAAAGTTGTAATCAGGGTGGACGTAACACTTAGCAGAAGTACCTGTGAAGATAAGACGGGACGTTTAAAACAAACCCCAACTCAATTTGAACTTATATCTGGATTATATGATGTATTGCTGGCCTGGGACATAAATTATTAAACCGTTATCTAAACCAAGTCTAACTTGAAGGAATTATTACTAACTTATTTTTAAATGGTGCAAAGTTTCACAAATTATCGGAAACATTGTAGCATAATCATATTGAAAAGAGGTTTTTGCAAGACAAAAGATTGAGATATCTGCCCAACTAGTACAAATTGCTTTATAAAAATTGTATAAACATTTTTACAGCATATTATAAACATTTTACCAGCAATAAGAATGTCTCTATCGAGCAACAAAAAAACAATTAAACTTCCAAAATAGGCGCAGGTTTATAAAACCTTTTGGCTATACAGTAATACCCCAACTTACGCTACCCCGACTTACGCAAACTCAGAGTTACGCGGTTTTTGATTTTTTCCTTTGACAACACTACCAACCGCTCTCTTCAGTGCATCTCTTGCTGTGCTAAGGGTGTCGACATTTGTGTGAACCGGAATAGTACAACAGGAATTTTTTATGAGATTATGTTTTCGGAAAATAACGCATTTTTTGTGTTTTTTTCTTGACCATGTAAAATATTTAATGATATTTATGTAGTATACTAAACAGAGTGCTTCGATGGTGTAATGCTTAGTATACTGGCGTTCTAATTTGCAAACTCGAGTTCAATCCGACCTCGAGGCAAATTCATTTTTTCTGTTTTTTGTTTTTGCATTTTTATTTTGTTTAAATTATTTTTTCAAAATTCTAGATATATTTGCGCAAATATTGCATTTAATTTTTAAAAGCGCAAATTTAATAACCAGTGGTGATTGTTGAAATTGAATACTATTGGACTTACAACCAAGTAACTTAAAATATAACGTAACTATAAATATATAATACCATGGATACAAGTAAAAAAAAAAAAATGAAATATATAAAATATATGTTATGTCATGTGTTCTAATGTTTGTATCATATTAGTGCCTAAATATATTACTGCTATACTGCTATTTATATTCCTATAAATACACGAAAACAGAAGGGCGGAGCTTATGACTACAACAACCAATGGAATCCATAGGCGCAATTTTCAAAATCTTATTGAACCTTGCTATATAAAAAAAAAAATACTGCACATATTTAGAAACCTATATAATGGTATTAGGCATTCGAATGAAAATTAACTAAAAAAAATATTTTAACATAAAATTTGTTTTGGCATCCCAAATAATCATTATTCACTTACTAAATACCTGCGAAACCCTGAAATGTGTGAAAATTCACACTTCACATCAAGTTTTTACCGACCGTCAACATATATAAAGGAGGTATTGTGATCATACCGATTTTGACATTTCGAGATTTCGATGGATCTCCACGAATTGAGATCCCTACATAACGTTTTGACTATTTTTAGCATGATGTCTGTCGGTCTGTCTGTCCGTCCGTCCGTTTGTCTGTCTGTCTGTCCGTCTGTCTGTCTGTCAGTCTGTCTGTCTCTGTACAAGTGCAGAGCAAATTAGGTTAAAAGGATTTTTATAAAACTTCATATTTAAGCTTCTGTCATCAATGGCACGAGTTGATCAACTTTTGATAAAAATCGGTTGACTAAAAATGGGAGTTTACACGTGTCGAATTTAAGATTTTTGGGAATATTTCACAACAGAAAAATATTACGAAGAAAAATATTGAACAAAATTTGCTATATAACTAATAACTTTTATTTGAGACATTTTTTGATAAAACGAAAAAAAATTGTCAAATTTTTCGAGTTTTTTTTAAGTCTCAATTTTTTCATACTTATATGTAACTTCATGATAAATAATATCTCTGTTAGAAAATATTAGGCCAAGTTATTTCTACTCTGCTTCTAGAATGTTTTTTATACAAGTACTTTATGATGGCGGTCGGTCCTGTGGTGGCCTCAGCTGATTTTTTTATTTAAACTTTGACTTTGCATAAGATTTTAACTTGGACCCCATTTTTTAAGGGCAGCACTGTGATGAACGCACGGATATGCTCACTACGCCCCTATTTACAGCCATGCCAGGACTAAACTTTGAAACTGAAGAAGAAACTAGATAATTTATACTAACTGCTATGGTATCACATTTAAAAAAAATCCGATACGTGATATTTAACCTAATTATAAAACGCATTTCATTGTCTCATTGAATATAATAGTAATGCAGTGTATTTCCCCTTCAGAGTTACGAAGCGTACAACATGATACACCGTCTAATTTAGCAAATATAAGTGTACACTTGAATTTAATTCAAACGCTCTCTATAATTTTTGAAGTGAAACACGGCACAGCATCCACTAGAGACAGTGGGTCGCGAACGGAAAGGTAGAAACAGAATGCTCTTGAGAACACGTGTTAGGGGCGTATATATTACAGGGTTGGATTAATTATTTTTTCAGGTACAACTAGTAATTTGTAACATAATTCACAAATAGTAGTCTTAAAATTAATTTGACATTTTGAATCGTAAAAAAGAATTAACGCCCTTTTGTAGGATGCTGTAATATCCATTATAATCAATCTCTTGTAAAAATTATTCGTCTATAAAAATATATTTTCAAGATTAGAAATTTTTAAGAGGTTTGCGCCTAAAATTTGTAGTACTGCAGCCCGCAGTACTTTTAAGTAATGTTGGGTGCTCACATTTGACAGCGCTATGTAATACAATGGTCTATATCTAGACTATCTAGAATATCTAGACATATCTTCTTCTGAGGTTTCAATCCAAGGATTGGTTGGCAGCAGCTCTCCACGCGTCTCGATCCTGAGCCAGTCTTTTTAGTTAGACTTAAGAGAGGCAGCCTAACTCCTCCATCAGCTGTCCAATGTAGTCCAGCCTGGGTCTACCCCTGCAGTTTGTTTTATCTACTGCGCCTTTCAGTATGGTATTGACTAGCCCTGTGTGTCTGATAATGTGTCCGATCCAAGAGTTTCTTCTTTTACTTAGAGGATTCATCAGACACGGTCTCTCTCCAATCCTCCGGAGCACCTCTTCATTTGTGACTCTGTCCACCCAGAGAATTTTGAGCATTCTTCGGTAACACCACAACTCAAACGACTCCACTTTCTTTCTTTCCGTTGCCCCGAGTGTCCAGGTCTCACTGCCATAAATCATTACATTCCATACGAATGTTTTCACCAGTTGTTTTCTTAGCTTCAAGTTGATATTATAGTCGGATTGCTGATAGGTGACTGTTACATGTATGTATCAAGTAATACATTCATATAATAATCTAGTTACCATTTTTCGGCGATTTTAAAAATGTTTTTTGTTATTTGTCTTAATTGTCAGTGTCTTGTAATAAATATTAATTAAAATATGTCTTGCGGCCAATTATTAAATTCACAAACTTTAATTTTAAATCTGCTGGAATAAACAACAAATTATAATCCAAAATTTACGTATGAGTATACATTTTTCCTTATTTATAATTATAACCTTAAAATTAATAATTTTGTTTGTTTGAGTACTGCTGTAAATTTATTTTCGCGCTCTAATTAGTAAAGTTATCTACGAATCATTTTGTTTCTTTCTAATGCTTTGTTTTTTATTCAAATAATTTTGAAGGTTAGTTGTCAACTTGAGTCACTATACGTTACTATGCAAATAA
Organism: Liopterus haemorrhoidalis; assembly: GCA_963971575.1. Taxonomy (NCBI): domain Eukaryota; kingdom Metazoa; phylum Arthropoda; class Insecta; order Coleoptera; family Dytiscidae; genus Liopterus; species Liopterus haemorrhoidalis. The sequence goes on from OZ020620.1 coordinate 12,382,627, forward strand.
TTATAATGATATAGACAGAGAAAGCATATAGTATTGAATATCGATACTTGTAGCAACGAACAGTCACTTATCAGCAATCCGACTATATTAATTAATTTCTTCTGCTGCAAAATGATTCTTGCATTTAGCATAATTACGATTTTTACACCCAAATGAACAACAATTAACGATTTTAATTAATTCGTATTGTATCGAAAGACGTTACAAATTTGATTTAGATTTAAATTTAATAAAAAAACACACAAAACGCTTGAAATTTATAATTTTATTATTTTATTTTAAAGTACAAATGTTGCGGTTAATAATGAAAAAAAGCAAAATGAGCTTCGTCGCTAGATATTATTTTTTGAAAAAATCGTAATTTTCTTGACTTTTTTCTAAAATCCAATTGACAAACGTACGACGTGACAAGTGATCGTTTGGCTTTATATCTTGAGTCAACTGCATCTTATAAGCTTTTAAATGAAGATCTTTCTTTAAAATGTTATGCAAACTCGATTTATTAATAATTGGAATAATTAATAAGTTAATAATTTAAGTTTGTAAATTTAAGTTTGTTTTTAATCTTTAACTTATATTTGACATGTTTTTTGCTTTTTATTAATTATTTTGTGTTGTACTTTTAAAATTCCACAATTTTGTAATGTTTTTTATTTTTTGTTTTAACTACTTGACTAGTTGGATTTGAACACTATTATATCTATATACATGTAATCTTACTTTGTTATTAATTTCGTAAATCTTTGTAGCTCGGATGAAGATTTAAATTAAATCGAAACGTTAGCGAAGTTAATAAATTTTGTTTTATTTTCTGACTGGTCCGAATCCCATTATCTCATCAACTACTACACACTATATTAACATAAATAATACAATAGGGGTTATGCATGATTTAAAAAATTTTTTTTATTATATTCCTCTTGTTGCATATAAATATAAAAAACAGTTTTGAATTTTTTTTTTAATTTGAAGGCTTAAAAAAATCATAAATGTATGTAGCGCGCGAAAACGACGTGTGACGTCATACCCCTTCTAAGTGACGCAGTACACTACTAGCCTACCCATTGTACAGCGTGCAGCCTACACAGTCGTGAACTTATTTGCTTGTATAACTTTTATAGGTCATGTAAAGTTAGAGTGATTTTAATTAAAATAAAGTTTAATTCTATAAAAACAATTTATACATGTTTACCGAATTAAATTTTATATTATAATATATAAAATATGGAAGATCCAGACCCCAGTACTTCGAAACATAGTCGAAAATATTGTTTAGTACCGATGTGCACAAATAGTTCAAATATAAATCCAAAAAAACAATTCATATCATTACCTGATGGCGTAAAACAACAGAAAAGGCGAAATTTGTGGCTGGTAGCTATGAGGCGAAATAAAACCGATATTTCAGAAAAAAGTAAACTTTATGTTTGTATATGTTTTTTCATATATTCCATGAGAATAAATGCATCAATGTTGGGTAAATTATCACTCTGAGCCCTAACAAAATCTTTATCTGCCCTTTTAATAATAAATGCGTCAAAAATTGTTTAAAAACAAATACAAAACTCTCGAACAATACAATATACACACGTAAAGATTATGTTGTAACTGTGTCTGTGACGTCAAACCCCAGTCGTTTGACGTCATACTCAGTCGTATTTACTCGGCAACCTTCGCGCCGTGGTCGGCTTATTTCAAATTTACAATATTTTAATTAAAAAATTTGGTTATAATATTAGTTAAATGTGATTTTTGTTTTGTTAGGTGATATAACTAACATTAACATATCAAAAAAATTTAGTTTTAAGGAAATATAAATTGTATGCGTATCCCCTATTGTTTATACACAAAAATGAGGTTTTCAATCAACAGAGGACGATTTTTTTTTTTGGTATACACACTACACATAAATCATATAGAAAACACAAGTTATATCGACGATTTTAGATGACATACACCATATTTACAGATTTAAATCTTGAACTTTTAGCACACGTTGCAGGGTAACTATTTATGCGCTTTGTGGACGATCATAGGAGTTAATAACTGGGATACTTTATTTATTTCTAAACAATTCTTTTCACATTCAACCTAACTTGGCCATGAACTCCCTGTTCTGTCCTGTTCAAGTTTAAACTAATCTTTATGATCCCGGTATATTCTAAGTTTGCAACTTGATATAAATTCCCTTCAAATACCTAAGGTGAATTTTTCGTAGCACCTCCCCTGTTGCCGGTAGCATTACTTGAACTCATAAGTGATATCCCTGCGTGTAGGAGCCCTAGTCATTTATCACGGAGAGTTGAAGAAAACCGCGAAACGGGGCTCTCGCGGTAATCTACCCACCTACCAGTCTCCCGTCTTCCGTCTCTCTTGAACACTTGTACGAAACAGCCACTTCTATCCTAGCGGGAAATACTAAGATGTAGGGAATACAGAAAAATTGCAGCAGGTTCAAGGATATTTATATTGTTTAGTATGAGCAGTTAAACTCAGTTACAAAGATAAAGTTTTCAGTTCGTTGTTATGTTTTAATACTGTTACACAAAAAGTTGTAAAATAACAGATTTGACTCTCTTTTATTGTATTTTATGTCCAAGTTGATTTTAATTCAAGTATATCCTTCATCTTGTTATATTAATGCCCGGTTGCATAATAGTTATTTAAACATTAAGGGAGGAAAGTAATATTTACCAGTTGAGGACTTTTTGCGCCCGAGCGATAGCAAAGACTAGCAATAGTCCATGACTGGTAAATATTTACCTCCCGAATTGTTTATAATATTTTTTCATTACTCTCATTATTTTTAATTGCATAGTTTCTTTTTGATGAATTTACTTTAGATACAAGGATCGTCTCAAAAGTAAATTGCACTTACTTTTACAGTCAGGCTCGAGCCACTATGGAGACTCCACTTGCTCCTACTGCCGATTGCGTGTTCGTGGTGTTATTCGTTTTTTGACGGCAATAATAAAAATTGTACTGAAATTTAACGCGAGTTGTGTAGTGTTTATGAAGACGTTATGTCAAGGCCAATGGTTTCTCGTTGGCGCTTGAGGAGTTTCTTGAAGAGACCTGCTTGAGGAGTTTCGATGGGATGTTTTCGGACATCCGCCTTATTCCCCTGACCTTGCACCAAGTAACTTCCACCTGTTTCCGCAGCTGAAGCAATATCTTGGGGGAAGACGCTTCACAAACGAGGATAATTTGAAACAAGAAGTTGAAAGATGGCTAATCAGTACGGCGGCAGAATGGTATGACACTGGATTGAAAAAATTTTTACTACGGTACCAAAAATGTATTGAAAAACAAGGCGATTATGTAGAAAAGTAAGTTTAATATGTACTTTTCGAAATATACTTTTTTTTGAATTTTTTTTCATTGATTTATTAAAAGTGTAACTTCCTTTTGAGATGACCCTCGTATTTGAATAAAATATCAGTATGTCTGTGGCCGGTTGCTATTGTTTTCATCAAACAAAGTGTGAATATGAAAAGCGTTGCGTCAAAAGTTTGTAAAATGAATTTGAATAAAAGTGAAAGAGAAATGGGAATTGATGAGGCTGCAAACGCTGCATGTTCCTTCCTCCTTCCGGAGAATTTGGGACCTTACCAGATGGAATAAAAATTTAGGTTTTGCTTAATTTGTTTCACTTACTTCCCCGGGGGAGGTAAATTCTTACTTACATCCCGTTGTTAATAGTAACCAAAGCTTACTCGGTAATGTGTATCTACTTCCATCAAATAAATGTCATAACAATGTACGTTCTATGTAGAGAGTGGAAAAAAGTCTTAAAACCAGGTATAAGCTACAGCTCGACATAAAACATAAAATTACCTACCAACGCGCGATGCGATGTAGAGTTCGAATTCTATTTTGATTTTTGATATGATTTAATTGGTATAATAGAGTGGTTGAGTTGTATTTGAGAATAGTTTATTCTCGGTTGAAGTGGTAGTAAAAATTGTGAATATTAATATCTTATTGTAGAATCAAAACCACGGACAGTCAATTGCAGACCGCGTTCGTTTACCACATGTTAGCCAGTGTAACAGCGACTGATAACACCATTAGCAAATAGAGAACTAATCAACAAAAATGTTTTGAACACCACCAAATTTCCAAACAATTAAGGGCAACAACAGGCATTGCAAAATCCGTATACAACATCATTACAGGTGATGAAACTTGGATTTATTCATATTAACCGGAAACTAAGCAGCAATCCACTGTTTGGGTCTTCCAAGATGAACCGAAACCCACACAAATTGTTCGTTCACGAAGCACTTCCAAGAAAATGATCGTTATTCGGTTGTACTGGACATGTCGCAACCATTCCTTTAGAGGATTGGAGAACAATTAATGCTGAATGGTATACAACAATTTGTTAGCCAAAAGTCATCGACAAAATCAGGAAAAGCAACCAAAAACGTCGCATCATTCTTCATCATGACAATGCAAGCTCCCACACAGCACGTCAAATAATTAATTATTTGAAGGAGAAAAACATCGAATTAATGTCTCGTTGCCCGTATTCACCTGAACCTGATTTATCCCCTAACGCTTTTTTTTGTTCCCCAATGTCAAACAAAAAATGCGTGGACAGCGATTTTCATCACCTCAAGAAGCTATTGAAGCCTTCGAAAGCCAAGTTATTGAGATACCAACTTCAGAGTGGTAATAATGTTTCGAGAATTGGTTTGAACGCATGCAAAAGTGTATAAATATTAATGGCGAATATTTTGAAAAACAATAAAACAGTTGTTTCCAAAACCATTTTTTTTTCTTTCTTAGTTTTTGTAAAAACTTAAATGGTATCCCTCGTATGATAATTATAAAATCTCCTTGCAGTAACTCTTCACTTATGTTCAGACAAAAAAATATATATTCAGGTCAATTTTGAACCTTTCCCGCGTATAGGCTATTCCAAACGTTTAAGCGGACCTAACTGGAATATTCAATTTTCTAAGTTGTCATGAGCTCTTTATAACGTTTGAAGTGGGCTTTTCCTAACCAAAATTATCAAAAGCTTCACTTAATCGGTAAAAGTAAAACCAAAGAAACAGGTTATATTTATGTATATATATTTAATGTATTTTTGAATTGAAACAATGTTACAAGCATGGCCGGCTGAGAGTTTTGTGGGATCCGAACCAATTTGTATAAGATCTTGATTTAAGGGTACATGTTACAGAAAGTTCTTCCTACTGGGTCCATAATTTCTTAATCTAGCATTGATTGCAGTGGATACGAAGTTGGAAGACTGAAAGAGGATATCAGGTATTCAGAAAGATAACAAATACCCTTTGCACTGTTTTTAAAAACCATTAATGCAGTTGATATTGAAGCTATTCCAGTAATAGTTACCTCTTAGAAACATTCTTTAATGGAACAAGCTTATAATATGGAATTTCATTTAATGAAAAGTAAATATTTTGAAGTAATTTGCTGCATTAAATGCATATAATTTACTCAAAGAACTCTGCAAATAACTTCACCGTATAAAATAATTGTAAGATCAATACTTTAAGACTTCCATGAAAGATAGCTCATTTGTAGACACTCGTCTTTCAAGTCAATCATGTGACACTACACCCAGGGATATAATTACTATTTGAACTTCAACTAAACTTGGTTTAGTATGCCACATCTTTAGAATCGTTTTTCTTGACATACATCGGGAACGACGCTACAATGATCGAGTATAACAATAATAGTTGAGTCATTTTCTAATGTTGTTGCAGGGAATTTTAAAAAATAAGGTTCGTGTAATAATAAAGCCAAGAACTGTAAAATTAAGACGTTCTCTACTATTGACACCAGTTATAGATATACAGGTAGGACTCATTTTGCGCCGGTTTTATTTACGCCGGTCTCGAAATAACGCCGCTTGAACGCCAGAGTCGTGTGTCGACGTCGTCGCCGAATCTGTGGTCGAAGTGGGGATGATCTGAGGTTTTACGCACGCGCAGTTAATAAAGTACATCATTGCTAAGTAATGTTTTGCCAGTACAGGGTTGCATTTAGCACATTGAGTTTATTGCAGTTATTATATAGAATATATTATATAAATTATTACGTCTGCCAAATTTAATTTTCCGTAAGGTAAATTTAATTTGTTGTTTGTAAGTAATAATTTGCCGACCGGCGTAGCGTAGTGGTAACACATGTGCTCTGCGTTGCGAAGGTCTCGGGTTCGAATCCCGTTCAGGCATGGAAATTTTCTCAAATAAAAATTGTCCTGGCTAATTGCCACAGCAGCAAAGGCCATTAAATTAAATTAAAATAAAAAAAAAAAAAAAAGTAATAATTTATTGTATTATATATAGTGTAGTATATATTATATATAGTGTAACTACAAATCATGTCTTCTAACAAGGAAAATAAACCACCTAAATTAAATGCTAAGAAAAAACGAAGATCCATTACAAACCAAGAGAAAATGGAGGTGATTAAAAGAATGCTAGATGGAGAATCACGTCCAAAAGTTTGTAGAGACCTCAATTTACCTCCATCGACTATTACAACCATCATGAAGAATGCTTTAGAATGAATTTTGACAAACATAGACATCCTTACTGAAAAACTTTGTGAGCTCGATAATGATAGGGAACGCAGTATGCAAGTAAAGAGGAGTGTTGCAGCTTTTTTGGCACCGTATGCAGAGCTCCTCCGAGAAAAAAAGAGAAAATTCACAGAAAAATAATTTTGTAAAATATATTTTTTTAATATAATTATCCAATTTTTTTTTCTACATCATATTTTTCTTTATGTTAAATTATTATTAATTTTTTGTTGTTAGTTTTGTTAGTTGCAAGTTTGTTGTTAAATCATATCGTTGTATTGTATTTATATAGCACAAAAGAATAAATATTTATTTGCTTCATTTATATCTAATTCATTTTAATAAAATTTATATAGGTCCGTCCCTGAAAACAAAGTTTTGAAATTCGTGGTATTCATACAAAACACTTGCAAATATATTTAAAATCGTTGAAATATCAAGACAAAAATACATCAATGACATGTAGATTTGAAGTCAATCCGTCTCTGGAATTTCACATTTTGGACTCTTTTTGCGCCGATTTTTTTTACGCCGGAACGTAACACCGGCGTAAAACGAGTCCTACCTGTACATTTTAAGTTTTCTAATATACTTTGGTTCTAGTTTTCATGGTAACTGTGTAATTTCATAAATTAGAGTAAGCAAGTTAAGAAAATGTAATTTAAAAGCCCCTCACCTAATGATAAGGTGTTTTCTCCTTACCAAACTCTTAAACTTTTGATCTGAAGTTTATCCGTGAGCTTTCTATAGCGTGACCTCAGGATCATACAGTTAAGCTCTGTTTCCAACTTATAATCTTGTTTAGTTAGGACTCCACTAACACCTGTACATATCTTAGTGCTTCTCCTTTTGTCTTGAACAGAATACACGAGTATGGCCAACACTTCTGACGTTACATGTTCGGTGTAACAATCATCTTGAGTGCTTGCGTTTAGCCAGATTGTTAATACCTGCAATTATGTGAGATTATAGTTTAGTATTTTGCTTGTTTTTGTATGAGGGGATTTCTAGAATCAAAGATATGGGACGTTTGCTAGTAGTTTACTAGGATTCGCATGTAGTCTTACTTATTGTTGGATTTTGCTAATGTGCCCCTTTTAAATGGGAATGTATGGGATCCAGGCGAACACCCCGGAATGTTTCTTGGAGGGGGGGAAGATAAATTTATTTAAATTATTAAAAAGGTTCTCTCTTCTAAAATACAAGTAACGACCTTAAAAAAAACGTCTTCACTTCTAATATACAAGTGATGACTAAAGCCCGGACAAAAAAAGTTTTTCTAGGAAATTAGTTCGTTTTTAATTTTTCATTTTTAGGAGCCTGCAAAAATATTTGTATTTTTTATTGACTTTTCCAGTGTTAGATTTAATTATCCGCAATTCAAACAAATCGAACTGATACTACGTATAATCGTCTATTGAAATAACAAGTTACAACCAATTTAAAGTATTATACGTATCAACCATCTTACATAACTGGATAACTATAGCTCATTCAAATTTTATAAGAGATAATATTTGAGATAAATTCAATTGACGTGGATATGTTTTTTTTAATTTTTGAATATTTTTGTCAACTGAATTTATTTGAGTGAAAATGTTTTTTAATATTATTTGGATAAACAAATTATTTGGACAAAATTTTGTTTTTTAATATTATTATTTTTGTCAGTCCTGTGGCCTGTGGCCACCACATCACAAAGTACTTGTTTAATTTATGCTGCTTTATCAAAAAATGTCTCAAATAAAAGTTGTTAGTTATTGCTTTTATAACAACGTTTGTTAAATAATTTTTTTCGAAATATTTCTCTGTTGTGAAATATTTGCTAAAATCTTAAAACCAACACTAGTAAACTCCCATTTTTTTTTCCAAATTTTAATGATTTTTACCTAAAGTTGATCAACTCGTGTCATTGATGTCAAAAGCTTAAATATGAAGTTTCATAAAAATCCTTTTAGCCGAATTTGCTCTGCACGTGTACACGGACCGACAGACAGACAAACAAATAGACAGACAGACTGACAGACATCATGCTAAAAATAGTCAAAACGTTATGTAGAGACCTCAATTCGTGCATATCCATCGAAATCTCGAAATGTCAAAATCGGTATGATCACAATACCTCCCTTATACATGATGGCGGTCGGTAAAAATGTGTCCCTTAAAAGCGTGTTTTTTAGTGTTTGGGGGGCGGATCAAGCACATGATCTTCACCCCCCGCTAGTTACGCACCTATATGTACCTGTACAATAATAGTTCACTATTCTGTTAGTGTACGGTGTAAAGTTAAATTAATAAATTTTGTACATTATTGAATAAATAATAAATAAATACAAATAATGATTATAGTACAAATTGTACAAATAATGATTGTAGTAATGTATTCTTAATAATAATAATAATAATAATAATTTTATTTAGTGCTTGTACAAGTTTTCACACGTTTACACCAGTCAAAGATCATACATAATTATTAGAAATATAAATTTAAATATAAATTATAAAATTACAATACAATTGCCAGATGGGTAATTAAACAGAGAAGGATTTTTAGTATTTGCTCCAATCAATGCTGTAGTACTCATCAGTGCTGTACAGACAGTTTTCAAGAAAAACCTCTCTAAGTTTTTTCTTGAAGGTCCTGTTATTAACATTTCTGACAGCAGAAGGCAAATAATTGAAGAAACATGCAGCCGAGTAAAGACCGTTTTTTGACTTCTCAAGTCTTATTTTAGGGAGACGAATATTGTCTTTAGAGCGGACATTATAAGAATGACTTGTTGTGGTAATGCAACAACGCTTACGTGATGATATGAAATAAGGTGAATGATGTAAACAATGTGCTGTAAATATGACAGGCGTTCTGCGTTTTTTGGAAAATCGTATAAGGGTTTCACGACAAAATAAATTTAACATATTGGTTTAGTAAAACTCAGGAAAGTAATTTTTACTGAATTTAAAAATGTTATTAATGTTTTCAAATACCTCAGTGTAAGTAATAACTTGCAACTTCCGGAAGTAGTACCATTTTTAACCTCTGTTTCAGTAATAAATATTCTTAAAACTTTAATTCGGTACATTTCGCCGAGCACTATCTTTAATGCTTTGATCTATAAAAAATCATTATCAGTTATGGTTCGACAACTCTTTCTGGATCTTGGTCTTTTTAGAATAAAACCTTTTCTTTGGTATTCTAAAACTCATATTTCCGAAAGCTTGCTTTTTGTAGATTCTCACTGGATCACTCCTGCGTTCCCTATAGAACGTTCATTTTAATTTGTCCATTATTGCCATCTAATAAATTTAATAATTTATACAAGGTGTCTCAAAAGAAATTTTATATTTATTTAGCTTACTACGTGAACGCAACGTATCCGAGGGGCGCGGGGGTTATGTCAATCGGTAGCCTGGCTCTTGGGAATTCAGTCGCTATGAAGCGTTTCTCGGGAGCAGACCGCGCGTTATGCGTGCGAGAGTTTTACAAAAACGGTGATTCGGCGACTGTAGCGCGTAGAAAATTCTGCAGTATTCGAGGTTTTCGCCACTTAAATGATGCGCCAAGCATTCCTCTCATTCGAAATTGGGTTAAAAAGTTTGAAGAGACTGGTACAACGCTGGATAAATAAAAATCCGGGCGACCTAGGTCATCAAGAACGGTAGAAAACGTGGAGAATGTTAATCAGTCTGTTCGTGACGACCCGAACCTTTCAATTCGGAAGCGCGCAAGTGCTTTAAATGTGCATAGATCATCATTACATCGCATTATGCACAAAGACCTAAAGCTGCACCCCTACAAAATTCAATTGGTGCAAGAATTAAAGCCCCAAGATGCCAGTCAGAGACTTAATTTCGTAAATCAGGTGATTGAGTGATTTTCAACGTTTACCAACATTTTGTTTTCGGATGAAGCTCATTTTCATCTTAATGGCCACGTAAATAAGCAGAACTGCCGCTACTGGAGTGCAACGAATCCGAAACGCAAACATCAGAAACCCCTACATTCGCCTAAAGTGACCGTATGAGCTGCGATGTCGGCGTGAGGAATTATCGGCCCTTACTTTTTTGAAGACGAAAGGGGGCGTGCAGTTACAGTGAATTCAGAGCGTTATGTGGAGATGTTAGACAACTTCTTGGTACCTGAACTGCAAAACTTTCCTGGCTATAACCAAAGAACATGGTTCCAACAGGACGGAGCAACTTCACACACGTCCAATGTGTCTCTGCCACGTGTTCGTGAAATTTTCTCAGGCAAATTGATCTCCCGGAGAGGTGACATAAATTGGCCTCCACGCAGTCCAGATTTAACCCCTATGGACTTTTTCCTATGGGGTTATCTTAAATCTAAAGTTTACGCCAATAAACCGACTTCACTGGCGCATTTGAAAGAAAATATCCGTCACGAAATGGCAGCCATCCCTGATTCCACCTGCCGAGACGTCATAAGTAATTTTACTGTTCGATTAAATGAGTGCCGAGAACGCGAGGGTCTACATTTAGACGATATTATTTTTGAGAAATAAATTCCCAAAAAGTGTATTTTAATAATTAATAAACATTTTTTCTATATACGGCTTACTTTTTTTTTAATCGATCCACTAAATATAAAATTTCTTTGAGACACCTTGTATATGTCCCGCAGAATCTTCTTTTCAAAACATCCAATTGCATTTTGCTTGCTTTGTTAAAGCCTGTATTTCATGATCCTTTCTTAATTAACATTTGAAAATAAGGAATTTCAAATATTTTTGTAACAAAACTTTAAATTAAGAGGTATTCTTCACTGTACAATTACCTGGTGATTTGATACCTCTGTGAGAGCGCCACCTTCTGCTCTCCTTAGCAAGTAGTTTACGTTCATTGCTTCGTGTTTCGCCTCTGGAATTAGTTGTATTTCTGGCGAGAACAGAAAGAATAACAAACTTTAAGTACTAGGTGTACAAAGTTTAGAACGAGAAACAGCAAGAATTTTATAATAAGGGTAGAAAATTATAATTAAAAGTTAAAATGAAATTTTTAGGTTAAGACAATGGCTTCATTTATTCAATTACAGATATTGTAGATATATTTTTGTGGAGTATTAACAATTTTAAACTTATATCTTTATAAAACAGCGTTCCGACTAGCAGTTCAACCAGGGGTCCGCCATAAATGTCGAAGTGGGTTAATCATATACATGGGCACAGGTAAACTTTTTATAAGTGGGTAAATTAAGTAACCGGACTGGGAACATAGCGTTTGATCGGGCAATATATGGGACGCGGGACTAGGAGTGGTGAGAGGTGAACATGTGATACGCCTTCAGTACGAGTTTGAACTTGCTAGAGTAATTTTGTTGTCCGTAGCGATTTTTTTCGTGAAACAGTTTTTTTTAGTGCGTTCTAAAAATGAGTTGTTGGTTTATATACGGAACAAGAATAAGGAATAGGAAATAAGAATAGTACACAAGAATAAAAAATATGAAACCGTTTATATCGGACATAACATTTCGTCGCTGCGCCTGCGTACTTGCGTTGACCTGTGTTTAACGGTTGTCACTTGACAGGTTATTGTGTTTAATATTACCTTTAAAAAAATATTGTGTTCAGTAAAATGGATTCAGAAGATTTTGTAAATTTATTTGCTAGTGTTTCCCATATTATATTGATGTTTTCAACCCTCTAATCACAGCTGGAAAACATCTGTTGAACAAATTTTATTACGGCCGACATCTTGACCGTTGTACGCATGCTTCTCGTCTCTTATTTTTGGAATAAGAATAAAAAGTTAAATGTTACCAACTTTTCTTGTGTTTAAGTTAAATTTCATTCCTACATAAACCGATATACGGCGCAGCCATGTTTTAACATCTTGTTTACTATTCTTATTTCCTATTCCTTATTCTTGTTCCGTACATAAACCAAGCATGACATTCATTTCGAGCAACGGTGTGCTATCAGGTTTTGCTTCAGACTTGGGCACAGTGCAACGGAAACTTTTGCAAAACTTCAGCAGGCCTACCAAGACAGTGTTTTGCCAAGGACCCAGATTTTTTGGTGGTTTAAGGCATTTTCAGAAGAAAGATAGTTGATTAAAGATGAATCACGCAGCGGAAGGCCTTCATCTTCAAGAACCGATGAAAATGTCGACAGAATCCAGGATCTTGTGCGTTCAGATCGTCGGTTGACGGTCAGAATGATCGGGAATCATGAATTGGGGATGAGAAATGCGCCTTGTCACACAGAAATTTCAAAAAACGAGTTTTTGGTCAGTAAAAACATTCCTGTGGCTCCTCAGCCTCAGTGCCGCAACAAGGGTGGTGCGAGAGGTGCCGCCGCACCAGGCGCCGGATCCATAGGGGTGCCGAATGGCCAAATTTCATTTTTTTTATTATTATCTTTTATATTAATAAACTATAATCAACACTAATTTGATTTCATAATCGAAAGTTTCAAATGGCAGGCAAGATCATTAATTGATGACTGTACAACTGCCACTGCAATGCAATTATTAGAAGTGATCCACACTTACGATTTAAAAGATGTGTACCCTAATATTGGCATTGCACTGCGCATATTTTTAACGCTCCCTGTAATTGTTGCTTCGAATTAACGCAGTTTTAGTAAATTAAAGTTAATAAAAAATTATTTGCGTTCTACAAGGGGCCAAGAGCTTGTAAAATTTAGCTTTAATATCAATAGAAAATACTACAGCGCAGTCATTAAATTATAAAGACTAATTTACGAATTTTCACAGTTAAAAGCCAGAAAAGTTCAATTTATTTAATTTTCCATTCCGGTAAAGTGATTATATAATATATTATTAAAATACCTAAATATTTATTATGTTTTGTTCAAATATCCCTTTTTTTTTGTCATTAAATATATATTTTTTTATTTATTTTGTTATTCAATTATGTAATATAATATTTCTTTAGCCCTTTTGTGTTTCATTTTAGGTGTTTTTCATTTTGTGTTTTATTGACCTAGAGTTTATATTTTGTCCCTTTTTATATTAGTTGATTATCATGATTTTTGAGTTTATTAAAAGATTTGTAACATAATTTGTTAATATAATCGTTAATATTGCAATTTTAACCAAACCAAAGAAAAAGGTTAAAACTAAACTAAAAAATAATACCAACGAATGTTTTTTTTAAATTTTTTTTATACATTTATTGTTAAAAAAATGACTTTATAATATATATTTTTGTATGTTCCTTTACTGGTAATAAGTTCCTTTTCTGGCGATTTTGTGATTTTCATGAATCATTTGTTTTTTATTTTTCTAAGTTATTCTTTTATTTTCACTTGCATCAAAATAAAACAATAAGATTTTAAGGATTCTCTATAAAATATGGTAAGTAAATATCTTAAATAACATTTTGGTGAAGAAAACAATGTAAGTAAATGTTTAAAACGTTCCTTTACTGATTCAATCACCATACCATAAAATTTTAAAAATTGCGTATGTAATTAGTGAGGGGGGGGGCGCCAAATAATTTTACGCACCAGGCGCCAAATAATTTTACGCACCAGGCGCCAATTTACGTTGTTGCGGCACTGCTCAGCCTCCTTATTCGCCTGACTTGAGTCTTTGTGACTTTTTCCTCTTCCCAAGATTGAAAAATCACCTCAAGGGACGTCATTTTGGGACACTCGAAAACATTAAAACGTCTGTTATCGATCAGCTGAAAGCTATTCCAGTATCCGGGTTCCAGCACTGCTATGAGGATTGAAAGAACCGTCTCCAGCGGTGTGTGGCCTCCCAAGGAAGTTATTTTGAGGAAGACAATATTGAATTGTAATTCTATTCGATTTTTTTTTTTTTTTAAGTCAGTCCGGTTACTTAATTTACACACCTCGTATGCCCGTAGCTTCTTCATTTTGTCTTTCAAAATTCGACTTATTATTCATTTCATTCCTGTTGTTATAGTATACCCGTATTTTTATGCATTGCAACCCCGCTCAGTCTGTGACAGAATATACAGTTGTATGTTGAATTTTGAAATGCACAACTGTGCTTTGTATAAAATTGTCACATTCAGAGTTTCATCACTTTACTTCTATAACAAAAAATTGAGCATACAGACAACTGGATCCCTCTAGCCTCTAGGAAAAGAATGAGGAATCTCTTTCTCTTGTCAGAATTAATAATAGGGACGGATGAGTTTTTTTAATGGAACGTTGCTTTTGATTTTCTACTTCTGATTTTCAATGGGATATCTTTTAATGAAGATAGTTTTTCACCGGAAGAATTTTTTACAAACACTTTTTCATTTGTATTCGTTCTGTTTAATTGTTAAAGTTATTGAAATGGAATATTGTAAAATAAATATTAATAATATGTATACACTTATAAAAAAAAAATATCATCACTCTTCACGCTGTTAGTAAATATTAAATTAAATGGAATATATTTTTTTATAGATTAATATGTCCCTTTACCGTAAAGCCTATGGCGACCAAACATTTTTAAGAATAATTTCAATACAGCGTTACTTCGACTTACGAACTTCTCGAGATACAAACTTTCATATCCCATTTTGATCTCTATGATGCTTTTATTTTCAAATGAACTAAAGCTTGTTTTACAGTAAGCTTTTTTTAACTTTTTTCCTTACTACTAGAAACACAAGCTATACTAGCGTCGGCGAATCAACGCAGTTACGTCACATGAAGTAACAAGCAATTGCATTGTTCCAAACAATACAGTCGTTTGTTACGTCGTGTGATGTAACTGCGTTGATTCACCGACGCTAGTATACTAACAAGCTACTACGAGGGTTACATTTTATGTTTTTACAAACAACCACTAAATGGCAATATTGAAATCTGTCATTACTATATACGTAAAATTTGATATTTGTTATTGTGAAATCAGTGGCAGTTTATAAATTGACCGAGTAGTTTGTTAACAGTGAGCGTTTAAAAAAATAAGTTTGTGAAAAAATGGATATTACTCGTGAAGGTTTTCGTTGGATGATTTTTTACGATTTTAGTAAAGGCCTAACTCAACAACAATGCATAGCTTCGTTTCGTTCAACTTTTGGTAATGAAGCACCATCAGAAAAGACTCTTTACAATTGGTTTGCAGAATTTTGTCGTAGTCGTGCGTCTGTCAGTGATGAATCTCGTGAAGGTCGACCAAAATCGGTTGTAATTCAAAAAAACATCGATACTGTGCGCAAAATGATTGAAGAAGATCGGCATGTGACTTACCGTGAGATAGAGGCATTCTTTGGCATATCGCAGACTGCAATACTTTCGATTTTGCATGAACAGTTAGCTGTGAAAAAGATCTGTTCCCGATGGATTCCGTATAATTTGATCGAAGCTCAAAAAATGGCTCGTGTTGATTGGTGTAAGGGAATGCTGAAAAAATTCAACCTAGTCACTGCAAAATCCGTATACAACATCGTTACAGGTGACGAAACTTGGATTAATTCCTATGAACCGGAAACTAAGCAACAATCCACTGTTTGGGTCTTCCAAGATGAACCGAAACCCATAAAAGTTCGTTCACAAGCACCAAGAAAATGATCGCTTGTTTTTTCGGTTGTACTGGACATGTCGTAACCATTCCTTTGGAGCAGCGGTCGGCAACAGGCGGACCGCGGAAGGTCGAAACTTGGACCGTCGCAAGCTGAATATCTTTGAAAAAGATATTGCAAGTCAAGAATTTATTCATTTCCCAACAATTCTTAAATATAAAAAGAAGAACTCAGAAGACATTACAGTATTTTTAAGGTTTATATCAGATCTTGGGAAAGAATTTGCTGCAAGATTCCAAGACTTTGCAGAGATAGGGAAGTTGTCTCAATTCTTTAAATCGCCTTATGAAGTTGCTGCAGCGGCAGAATAGACTAACGTGGCTGCGAAGTTGTTCAGTCTTTCAAAGCCTTTACTTCAAAGGGAGATAATTGACTTGCAAGAAAATATTTCCCTGCAAATGTATAAAACTGCATCCACTGAAGAATTTTGGGATAAACATGTTTCAGAAAAGTATGAAAATTGCAAAAAAACTAGCTATCAACCTGGTTACTATGTTTGGCTCCACATATGTATGTGAATAATCTTTTTCAAAAATGATTTTTTTTAAGAACAAATATCGTTCGAGATTAACGGACGCTCACCTTGAAGACACTCGTCGCATTAGATTTTCCCCGCGTGAACCAAACTATAAAAAACTGACTCAAGACCGCAGGTGTAATTTCTTACATTAATTTTTAAGGATACCTACCTACTGTGTTTTATATAATTACTTAAATGAGTCAAAATAAAAAATTTCAATAGTATCCGGACCCCACTTAAAATTACTTGCCAACCCCTGCTTTAGAGGATCGGAGAACAGTTAATGCTGAATGGTATACAACAATTTGTTTGCCAGAAGTCATCGACAAAATCAGGAAAAACAACCAAAAGTTAGTGTTGGTGTCAAAAGTAAAAAGTCATATCTAATTATAACTCTGGCCATTCATCTTTCTAGAAACACTAGTAGAGGCCTATCTCCATATGCTATGGCACCCCTAAGCAAAAGTACTCGGGTTTGCACTGTCTCGTATTCTATACAATATTGAACGTACTGTATTTCTCAACGTCTTTCATATAAATTCTTAGTTAGAGCATTACCTCAACAAATTGGAACCATCTTGTACCACCAGCATTTATGAAACTATGTATTGGTTATTCGCTATGTGTGGCCATCTGTTGGCGCAAGCGTTAAATCGTTAGTATCTACTGTTTGATCACTAAACAAGGGCATTGAGTTCAATTCCTGCCTATTTCAAATAATTTGTGTAAAGATATTTATACAAATTTCAGATTCTGCTTAGTTGTTCGCAACCTATTTTAAACTGTAGGTGCATTTTTGTGTACCCTACAAAAAATGAACGTAACACTGATCATATTACTTCTGGATGTACATAAATTGAAAATATGGTCATAAAACCTGGAAACAGACTGCCTAGGATCACTTCGGGCTGTCGCACCAATGATGATAATTCATTGATCTATCTTGAACTCCCTCGATTTAAGTCAAATGCTAATAGCTATAGATGCTGTGCGACAAAATACTAACGTATTTAAAACCTCCATTCAAAAATTGTTTAAGTGAAAATGCGTATTTTTGTATTGTATTTGAATGCAGTTTCCCCAGCGAATACGCCCATGATATCTGTTTTATTTTCCCAATGATTTTCCTTGCATTGATAGATTCCTTCATTCACTCCCACTCCATCAGAAGAAAACCGCTGACGTACACTCAATAACTTGAGAATTTTACCAATCGTAAATCTTACGTTCTCCAGTTGCGGTTCCGCCCAATACAATTGCTTGATTTAAACAAACATTATTCAACCACAAGTCGATGAAGCTTTTCCTCTTTGTACACACTGCTTGAAAAATTGCTACAGTAACAAGTTGATCAACTTTATTAAAGCTTTTTGGTTAATAAAGGGTGTTTGAATGAACTTTGGACGATTTTGTGTTTTCAACAACTTTTAAATAAAACACTTTTAATTAATTGTTTTTTATGGATCATTTATTTTATCCTTGGTATTAATAGTGGTGTGCCGAATATCCCTATCCGTAACCGCGGATGATCCGCAAAAAATAAAAATCCATATCCCGGTCCGTATCCGTTTTTCCAAGGCGGATCTTAAATCATATAGATAAATTCGATTTACGTTTCATATAAGCTTGCTTTTTTCACAGTCTCCTTCAGATAGGTCTTTTTCACACATTAAGTTGTTGATGTGCGTTTGTCATTTCACTGCTGGTCTTCCTCTTCTCCTCTTTCTCTAGGAGACCACTAGAGGATCTCCGCTAGCTATCTTTATCCTTTCAACATATCCGTACCATCTTAGAGCATTATTATGCAATCGTTTTTTAACTGTTGAGGTAACATCCATTTAATTCGATATTATCTCTGTTCTAGCCCTATCTTTTCTGTATTTTTCTCATAAAATCCAACTGGACAGTTCTTATTCTGTCTGTTTTTCTCTAAGTTTGTCTTTAAGAGGTTACGTTTTTTCTCTATAGGTTAGAATTGTTTCTACGATAGCGTGAAACATTTGATTTTCTGTTTCTTTTGTTATGTTCTTATTCCAGTTGGTTCCATGAAGTTTTCGATTTACCCTTTTTCTTCTTATGATTTTGTTACCTATGTCTGCATATACAAGGTGGTCACTGAAAACCTGAAGGATATGAAAAAAATTATAACTTTTTAATTATAATTTTTTTAACTTGCTTTTTTTGTAGGTTATAGAGCATTCCTTGTAGATTAAAATGACTACGTATGATGTCCAGCAACGAGTAAAACTCATTGAATTCTTCTATTCCAGTGTAAGATCAATTATTCTAACTCAGAGAAAATACCGTCAACATTTTAATTGCAGAATATCTGTTAGCAATAACATGATTCGGAACCTAATCGCCCGGTTTGAAAAAACTGGATCAGTTGGCGATCTTCCGGAAAAAGGCTCTAAGCGCAATGTGCGCACAGACGTAGCGGATCCATCATCCTTTACCCGTCGTCGCTCTGCTCGCTAGGTATCGCCATAATATCGCTTCAGAAGATTCTGAAGTATGGTTCCCACAGGAAGGAGCTACTGCGCACACTGCCAGGGCGACGATGGATCTCTTGCGAGAAATTTTCGGTGAAAGTATACTTTAAAAAAAATGCAAATTTTGTTTGACTTCCAAGTTCACCTGATATGACGGCCCTAGACTTCTTTTTGTGGGGCTACTTGAAAGAACGAGTTTACGTAATTAAACCTCGAACGTTTAGGACCTGAAACCTTGCGTAAGGTCATGGAAAATGCTGTGGAAAGAGCCCGTATTTTTAAGCAGGAAAATGGGAGTCATTTGAGTGATATTGTTTTTCACATATAATACTGAAAAATATCCATTAATTATATTACCAAATAAAATTATAAAAAATTTGTGTTTGTAAAAGTTATTTTTGTTTTCTATCATTCAGTTTTTCAGTGGCCCCTTTGTATCAACAAAGAAAAAATATTTAAAAACCGGATTAAAATCAGATCTATACTAACATATAAATTATTTCGTCTGTACGTATGTTACATTAAACATAAGAACGGCAGCACACTTAAAAAAAAAAAAAAAATGCACTCTCAGAGTCTTTAATTATTTTAAAATAATTAAGAATCAAGCTAAATGTTTAAAATTATATAATAGAAAAATAATTCTAGAAAAACGTAAATGCTTAGACCTCTCTATGTATTTATTCTACAAAAATCTGGTTTGCAATAACATGTTCAGAAAATCGTCTCGCAGACTGAAACCTATTTTTTATGCCTTGAAACACTTAGGCAGTGCTCAGACAGTTGTCATGCGACATAGAGATGGCGGGAGAGGGAGCAGGGGAGAAAAGAGTGGACGGGAGTGGCGAGAAGAGAGCGAGAGAGAGAAAGAGGGAGAGGGATGAATGTTGGCCGAGGCAACGGGCATTTCAGCTAGTTCGTTATAAACAAACAACTAAATGTTGAAAAGAGATTAGAAAGAAAACATTAAATTATAATTTTTAAGATAAGTTTCCACTATTTACCACTGTATGTCACCACTAAAACAGTTCATTTATTATAACCTTTCCAAAATATGATCTCTTTTTACTAATAAACAAAAATCAGCTGATTGCAAGGAACATGACAAACTTTTCAGACAGGGGTTTCATGCAAGGTTAATTTGCCACCACCAGCAGCCAAAATTTCACACCAAACAGTCACATTAAGAGGTGTCGTTCTTGGGCTTTCCGATCCATAATAAGAAAAGAGGACGCACCTTCTTTTCGATTTCCCTTGGAATTCCTCTTAGGAACCATCCTGGTGATTTCTGCTTGGTCTCTAGCCTAAACATGGTTAATCCAATTCCAGTCTTGTGTTCTTATTTGTTCGCAAATCTTCATTTAACCAGTTGTTTCTATAGAACTATGTTGATAGTAAGACATAAGAAATTTGTTTAGGAAAACTTGGAGCTTTTTTGTAATTTCATAGATTGCTTTCCATGCCACACAGCTATATAGAAGAAAAGGCTCAACCTACGTGTTAATTATATGAAGGATGCTTAACACTTAACAAGATATTGCCAAGTTATAGGTCTTTGAAAGGAGAATTTCCTATTGCTATATCAGTTACTCAATAACGAGGCAATATTTTAAAAATAGTTTATTATTTTTAAGTCGTAGAGCAGAATTCAAGCATTGTAACATTTTGAATAAACGATGTTCTGTTGTATATTCAGCGTTGACAGTCGCCATTTTCCTATTTCCTCATATTTCCTTGAGTTTCCCGTTGTTCCCTTTGGCGGGCGATGTCTGTATTGTGGGATACAGTGGCGAGGACTTCCGATACTTGAGTCATTTCTCACAGTCGAAGGATCAGGATTTCCCGTTTGGAATTTCAACATGTATCTCACAAACTTAAATTGTATACATTTTTAGATGCCACACTTTTGGCATTTGAATTTATTTTAATTTATTACGATTATTTGTCGTCGTATTCACTATTTCTGATGATATTTTTTTACAGAATAAACATATTTGTAATTAGAAATAAAACAAATAACTCTTATTAATCTTAGGCCCAGTATTATAAACGCTTATTAAAAGTTAGTAATATATTATATTTAGTAATATATTAACTGGCCAAAATTGTATTATAATAGGGGATACGCTTAAAATTTGTATTTCCTTAAAACTACATTATTTTGATATGTTAATGTTAGTTATGTCACCTAACAAAACAAAAATTACATTTTAATTAATATTATAGCCAAATTTTTGAATTAAAATATTGTAAATTTGAAATAAGCCGACCACGGAGCGAAGGTTGCCGAGTAAAACGACTGAGTATGACGTCAAACGATAGGGGTTTCACATCACAGATACAGCTACAACATAATCTTTACACGTGTGTGTATTGTATTGTTCGAGAGTTTTGTATTTGTTTTTAAGCAATTTTTCACGCATTTATTATTAAAATGGCAGAAAAAGATTTTGTTAGGGCTCAGAGTTACATTAATTTACCCAACATTGATGCATTTATGCTCATGGAATATATGAAAAATAATGAATGCTACAGTGCTGAGGAAATACGTGGTGTCAAAGTAATTTTTATTTTATATTCTATAACTTTATGTAAACAAACGCTGCAACTCTGTAAAATGTAAATATTTATGTAATTTAGATGTCAGAATTTTACTACATTGTTTACATGAAGTTACAAAACGTTAGAGGCATAATTGAAATACTGCAATATAAGTTATCTATTTTAATATAAAATTTAATTCGATAAACATGTATAAATTGTTTTTATAGAATTAAACTTTATTTTAACTAAAATCACTCTAACTTTACATAACCTATGAAAGTTATACAAACAAATAAGTTCACAACAGACTATGTACGCCGGTAAGCTAGTAGTGTCATACGTCAGTTAGAAGGGGTATGACGTCACACGTCGTTTTCGCGCGCTACATACATTTATGATTTTTTTAAGCCTTCAAATTACAAAAAAATAAAATAAAAACTGTTTTTTATGTTTATATGCAACAAGAGGAATATAATAAAAAATAAAAAAAAAATCATGCCTATCCCCTATTATAGTTAGCACACGCGTTAGTCAGTATAAGCAGAACCGTAGCAACGGGTTGGCGTCGGGGCATTTGACAGAGGCGCGAGGTTTGAAAAGGGCGCGGGGCTGATGAGAGGCGCCATTGCAGCTGGAAACCTTTTTTTGCTCATCACTCGTATTCGGGAATTGAGGACCTGTTTTTTTTGCTTTTCACTTGTATTTTGGAGGCGAGGACCATTTTTACTTGCCCGACCTTAATATATAAGGGGCAAGTATTGTAATCGCGAAAATTTTCAATGTCGAGATTTTGACTGATGACCACGTTTCATGGTCCAGGGAATCCAAAAAACCTATTTTCGAAGTGCCGTCCGTATGTGTGTGTGTCTGTGTGTGTGTCTGTGTGTATACACGATAACTCAAAAAAGGGTTTAACTTAAAGAGTTCCTTCTGGTACTAAAAAATTCTCCTAATAATTGGGAAGAACCCTATTGTTTTTTATTAAAATACGAAACCGGAAACGGATGTTATTAAACTTTAAAATTTAAAAAAATTCATAACTAGTAAACCAAACCTTGGACAAAAATTTGTATAGGACATAATTTGATGTATTTTTGAAGATTTACCTAAATCTTCTTTTAAATTTAATTTATTTTTTATTTTTTATTATTATTTTTTTATGGGAGGGCAAGTCTAGCGGAGGTGTCCCTTCGCCACTGGTTTACTCTTCACTTGGATTTGAGGAAGTAAATTTTATCAATTTACTTTGTTTGCCAAGGGCGCCAAAAACATTGCTGTGGCTCTGAGTATAATTCAATATAGGTAATGAGCAAAATACCACTTAAATCTTCACCACTAAAATACAAGTGTTGAGCAAACAAAGGTTGTCACAAGTAAAATATAAGTGATGAGCAAAAAAAAGATCCTCACTTCTAAAATATACGTGATGACTTCTGTAAATCACAACAAAATCCGCACACATATTTTTCACTAAGCTATTCTGGGGGGCCAACTGGGGGTCCCCACCCCCCCATCGCTAGCGCCACCACTGTTCTTAGTAAATGATAGACGAGATATTTCAACTTAACACTCCCCTTAGCCCTCTAATAATCTTCTCTTAATCGACCGCCAACATATATAAGGGAGGTTTTGTGATCATACCGATTTTGACATTTCGAGATTTCTATGGATCTCCACGAATTGAGGTCCCTGCATTGTTTTGACTATTTTTAGCATGATGTATGTCGGTCTGTCTGTTTGTCTGCCTGTCTGTCTGTCTGTCTGTCAGTCCGTGTACACGTGCAGAGCGAATTCGGCTAAAAGAATTTTTATGAAACTTTACATTTAAGCTTTTGATATCAATGGCATGAGTTGATCAACTTTTGGTAAAAATCGGTTAACTAGAAATAGGAGTTAACTAGTGTCGGTTTTAAGATTTTTTGCGAATATTTCACAACAGAGAAATATTTCGAAAAAAAAAAAAATTAACAAAAGTTTTTATAAAAGCAATAACTAACAACTCTTATTTGAGACATTTTTTGATAAAGGAGCATAAATTAAACAAGTACTTTGTGATGGTGGTCGGTCCTGTAGTGGCCACAGCTGATTTTTTAAAACTGTATTGAACAGAAAAGAAATATTTCTTCATTCTAAATATATTTTCTCATATGGATTTTTGATGTACAGTTTAGTATTAGGATATCCCCCTCCCCTCATTCCCCAAATATTGATAGAATCAAAAAAGTGTACAGAATAAAAAATTTGAGATGCCATATTGCCTTCGAATTCTATCTTTACTTTATCATCATAGCAAATTATTTGAAAATATGTCCAGACGTTTTTGCGTGATTCTCGGACAGACAGACAAACAGCCAGACAGATAGACAGAAAATGAGTTTTTTGTAGATATTGCTAATAATCAAAAAAATAAAATTACAAAAACCAGGTAAAGTAAATTTTATTTATATAGAATATAGATTTAAGATTTATTATTTGATTATTTAATACTTTATTTGACTTATTTATTCATTGAATTCGTTATACTGGTGAAATAATAACATTTTAAGTTTGAATAAATAAGTATTTAAATTAAAAAAACATTAAAAATAGTCCAATACGGGGCCCCCTGTCACGAAAGGCCCCCAGCTATCCCCAGCCTCCTGCGCCTTGTGGTAAATACGGCCTTGATCGCTTCCTTAAAATTGTAAATATGGTTATGGTACAATTGTCCAAACAAGTAACTCTCTTTAAATGTGCCTACAAATAAAAAAAAAATCTTTATTAATTGGTTGAATTAATTTCATATCATTATTTGTAACCTTTATCGTTGGAGGCTGAATATAATTTTATTATTGGAAATCATGATAAAAATTAATTTAAAAGATGCCAAATTGTACATTTAAAAACTACGCCTATGAATATTATATTTAGTACAGAGCTTAATTACGTCCTAACATTATTAATTTACCAGTTAAAGCTTTATTAAAAGTATTTTAATCCCTTTGATATAATATTCAAGGTTACTTGTTGCTTTATTTATTAATTCCAAGTATTGTACGTTCAGGTATCAGCTGTTGGTAGTCGTGAACTATTTGTTTAAAGCGACAGGGAATACATCACCAAAATTTGACTAGTATATGAAACATATGGGCATATAGGATGGATCACTCTATGGACAATACAGATATGCATCATTAAAATTTATCGCCATACATTTTATAAAAGGAATTTGCTCGCTGTTCAGATTATTCTCTGATTTATAACTGTAGACGAGAGTTTAATTTATTGCAGACTAACGGATAAGATGAGTACAAACTGAACCAAAAAATTAATATGCGTACGAAAAGCACAACTTGCAAAACATTATTTAGATGATAGAAGATCTAGAGGGTATTAAGATACCTGGGAAAATTTGATTCAATTCAAAATAAGATGGTCCAATAGGGGATAGGCATGATTTAAATTTTTTTTTTTATTATATTCCTTTTGTTGCATATAAACATAAAAAACAGTTTTGAATTTTTTTTTTTTAATTTGAAGGCTTAAAAAAATCATAAATGTATGTAGCGCGCGAAAATGACGTGTGACGTCATACCCCTTATAACTGACGCATGACACTACTAGCTTACCCAGCGTACATAGTCTGTTAAGAACTTATTTGTTTGTATAACTTTTATAGGTTATGTAAAGTTAGAGTGATTTTAATTAAAATAAAGTTTAATTCTATAAAAACAATTTATACATGTTTACCGAATTAAATTTTATATTAAAATATATAAAATATGGAAGATCCAGGCCCCAGTACTTCGAAACATTATCGAAAATATTGTTCAGTACCGATGTGCACAATTAGTTCAACTAGAAATCCAAAAAAACAATTTATATCATTACCTGATGGCGAAAAACAACAGAAATGGCGAAATTTGTGGCTGGAAGCTATGGGGCGAAATAAAACCGATATTTCAGAAAAAAAGTAAATTTTATGTTGTGTGCATAAATGCATCAATGTTGGGTAAATTATCACTCTGAGCCCTAACAAAATCTTTATCTGCCATTTTAATAATAAATGCGTGAAAAATTGTTCAAAAACAAATACAAAACTCTCGAACAATACAATATACACACGTGTAAAGATTATGTTGTAGCTATCTGTGACGTGAACCCCTATCGTTTGACGCCACACTCAGTCGTTTTTAGTCGGCCACCTTCGCGCCGTGGTCGGCTTATTTCAAATTTACAATATTTTAATTAAAAAATTTGGCTATAATATTAATTAAAATGTGATTTTTGTTTTGTTAGGTGACATAACTAACATTAACATATCAAAATAATGTAGTTTTAAGGAAATACAAATTTTATGCGTATCCCCTATTATCATTCTTTTGTAATCCACTTCACGTCTCAGATCCACTGCAATCGTCAGCTCTTCTTATGTGATCCAAGGAGTATTACGCTCTTCATAATCTTCTTACCAGAAGAATTGTGACGGAGAGAATACTTATATTAGGTTACCGGAAAGTTTATTCGTTTATTTGATATTATTAAAATAAAAACAAATCGAAAGAAAAAAATGTAGTTTACTGAGTAAAATAGTTACCATTGTGATCTATACACTCTGCCATTTATAAGGAAGAGAAAATATTCCCGATTTATAAAATTCCTGATGTTTTTAAGGAAAAAATTGTTCAAGGTTCATTTTAACATGGTTCATATATCTAATTGTCTTGTTTCTTAAAAAATGTTCCAGTGACCGAAATAAGTGATAGTCGGAGGGTGAAATGTCTGGTGAATAGGTATGTAGGCTTAATAGGGTGTGTTAGAACCTCCCAATCAAGCTCGGAAATTTTTTCACGTGTCTTTTTTTGATGAATAAGGTCAGGCATTGTCTCCTTCTTTCACAATTTCTGGCCGATTTATGATCAGATTCAGTCGATCCAATTGTTTACAGTAGAGATCAGAACACTTTGCCCCGGTTTTAACATCTCATAATAAATTATTCCTTTATAGGGCCTTCCAGATCGAAGTTCATTATCCAAGTATAAATTTCCTGATTTAATTTTTTTAAACCACTTTGGACATGTGCGTACACTTAGTTTATCACCATAAACAGTGCAAATGTTTTATGTAGCAACAGTGGCGGAGCTAGCGAGGTGTGGGGGGGTCCCCCACAAATATTGTTCTGGCCCCCAGTTGGGAATCCATTGGCCTGACATAATCAACAACAAAGATCTTTGACAGAAAACAGAGCAAACAGAAATAAGACGGGAAATACAGTTGCGAAAGTGGAAGTGGATGGGACATATACTCAGTCGAGATACAGACAACATCACGAGACGAGCGTTCCAATGGAACCCTCAAGGAAAACGAAAGGTCGGAAGACCCAAGCTCACATGGAGGCGAATAGTGGATAGAGAAATGAAAAGTATGGGCAAGACCTGGGGCGAAATTAAGACCTTAGCCCAGAACCGGACAAGATAGCGATGTTTGATAGAAGCCCTTTGCTCCTCTTGAGGAGTTGAAGGAACCAATATATATACCAGTTGCCCCCCCCCCCAGAATATTTTGGAGAATAATGTATTTTAGAAGTGAGGACCTTTTTTTTTTAGTTCATCACTTGTATTTTCATGGGTAAACGATAAAAAAATAATTTCAAATATTTCCTGGCCCCTCAAATTTTCCTCAAAAATTTTCTGCCCCCCCCAGATTTTAAGAGCTAGCGCCGCTACTGTGTAGCAACTGTAGCAGATATTATTTTATGGTACTTATACAACATTAAACAGCATAAAAAATGTTTTGATGAAAATTCTTCCGCCATTTTAAAATGCAAGGGTTTAAAATGAAACGAAAACACTTTTCCATTATTTGTCTGATTCTAGAAATATGGTCTATCTGGTATTGGGCTAAAACCTATACTGGTAATCACCTACCAAATCTTCTGCATATATCAACAACGTTAGCCAGGTTATGTACTCAAGATTACATAGTTTAATCAAAACACAAAAGACGTCTGTTTAATTCAGCGAATAAGTCGTGACTAGTTCGCATACTGCACTAATAATAAAAACCAAAAACCTTTCCGGTACACCTAATATATTGGGTACTAAAACTCCTACAATGGAGCAATGTGCTTCAATGAGGTGTTTTCATCGGGTACGGTTTGGTACTAATCCATTAGTCTGGTTCTAGCTTTTCCTGTACGCATTCTCATCCTTTGGGAATTCCGCTGGGTTCCGCTGGGTCTTCCAACACGCCTTTTATCCTGTGGGTACCAGTCCAAAGCTTGTTTTGCATGTGACCAATCCACTTTCATTTGCAATTTCTTGTCGGATCTTTGTTTATTCTGTGAGGTGCCATAGGTCTTTATTAGTGATGGTATATGGCCAGTGAATGCCTATTATATTTCGCAAAAAATTATTTTCTCCACGACCACTATAGAATTTACCAATTCTAAAACCAATTTTGACTACAGAAAGTTAATATTCTAACACAAGAGTTGGAATGTTATTCTAAAGCACTTATCTTCTTATACATTTTGCGTGTATTTCATTCCATCACTTGTTATGGAATAAATATTCCATACTTGTTGTCTTTTGTTTTTGTAGGGTTACATTAAGATATATGCAACTTTTACATTAAATAAATGCAACATAACTTCCTAACCTAAAATAGAGGCAGATGTGCGGCAAATTAAATTAAAATTAAACAAATAATAAATTTAAAAAAAATAGTTTAATTAATTGATTAATTTGTTATGTAATATAAATTATGAGTTAAGATAAAATGTTTGTTAAAATAATTATTTGTTTATTTATTTTTCTTTTTGATGGTCGTGGAGAAAGTAGGGTCTGTGACTCGGTTGGAAGAGAAAATTCGATGCTCGTGGTTCCTCACGCTCGCCTGCGGCTCGCGCTCGGAATGTTCCACTCGCATCGAATTTTCTCATTCCAACCTTGTTAGAGAATATACTAATAAATGTTTGTACATTGCTGTACCATCCTAGTCTTTCCAAATAGCTTGTAATCATCTTCATCTTCTTCTTTGGGTACTACCAGGTCTTCCCAAGTACCCTGTATACCAATACTTCCTAGATCTTCGGTTACTTCTTCCTTTAGTCTTTTTATTCAATGAGAGGGGGGGGTGTCCTGGTAGCCCATGACTTCCTTGGAGTTTTCTTTGACTATAGCAGGCACTTGAAATTATCGGAGTGCCAATTCTGCACGATTAGCAACCGGCAGCCATTTTAGTTAGTCAAGTTAGTCACACAATAATGTTGTACAGTTAACACTTCAGTAACTCCAAGAATATATGCTTGGCTTTGGACAAGTGTTTCTCATTTCCAGTAACTGTTGGTAACGATCAAAGGCTTATGTTGCACATGAGTTTAAGTGTAGACAACGGTTGTACAGTCAACACTATGTCAGCCTTAAAAATCACGTGTCTGGAAAATATTCCCTCCCTTTCCCTTCTCTTCAGGCCTGGTTGGAACTAAAGATTTGCTGTATAATCGAACTATTAATTTAATTTTTTCAACCCCTAACTTACAAAATAAGAATTTTAATAATGTGCAAATATGAAAGAGAATTGAAAATATTAAAAGGAAAATATAATTGAAGTTGAAGCTTTCCCTAAATTTATTTCCGTGGGACCGTACTGGCTAAATGAAAACCTACATCATTTTATTAAATTACACGATATACCCTATGTAATTGACACGTTATAATATGGAATTTTATTAAAGTGAAATCAGTTTAAACGGGTTATAAGACGCGTGTACATCAGCACCCTCTGAATTCGATTTTTTTAATTAAAATATATGACAAAAATTACGTTATGGTAAATAAAAAGTATATTACATTATCATAATATATAAATATTAGATAGTTTGTTTGTTCAGATGTTCTAATAGATGTTTCCC
The DNA here is from genome assembly GCA_963971575.1 of Liopterus haemorrhoidalis. NCBI lineage: Eukaryota > Metazoa > Arthropoda > Insecta > Coleoptera > Dytiscidae > Liopterus > Liopterus haemorrhoidalis. The sequence goes on from OZ020620.1 coordinate 12,412,171, forward strand.
TTTGCAGGGGTGACCAAATGTTAGTAAGTTGGCACAGTTGAGGCTGGTACAGTATTGACACAAATATAGCATAATATTTTGTCGGTCATGTTCGAAACAATTGTATTATATTATATGATTTCTCCTTTCTCCTACTATATCTTATACATAAAAAAAATATATCTGTCTGTTTGTTCCCTATACACCTTTAAACCAGATGACCATTCTGAACCAAATTTGGAACAGGAGGAAATATAATCCAAGATTTTTGTGAGATTTCCGACTTTGCCTGTGGCCCCTTGGAGATGTTATGGACAGGGGGGACCATGCGTTTCGAATTCTCCGTGCACTTTTAATTGATTACATTGGCTAAACCTTAAGATATATATTAAAGATAACGTAGACAAAAATGTAGATCATAACTAGATCTAAAAAAGTCTGCAAGAGTATATGTTTACCCGTACAACGATATCGTATACTGACAACTTTTTGTTTTTAAATGTAATAGCTTTTGTATTATTAAGTTTGTGAGTGCATAACATCGGAGATTTATAGTGATGTATCAATTCATTTAGAATAATAAATTAGGGCATTTCACACAGAATAAGAAAGTATTTTACGCTGTGCATCAAGGATTCATGATAATGGAGTTATAATAATGTTCATAAATCACTTTTTGATGCGGAACAATTGGTTTAATTAGAGATGTATAGAGGATGAATTTTAGTTTTCTACTCAAGGTGCTTGGGCTTAAAAGTTTTTGAAAGCTAACATAAGTTCTATTAGCAAGACTTATACGTCTTCTTATTTCTTCTATAACATCATTTAAACGATTAATATTGGCACCTAAGTACGAAAACTAAGTAGTTGAAACTTTCCATATTTTCAAAATTTTAATTTTCTACGACTACGAAATCTTCACTGTTCCTAGATCTTTTGAACACTTCCATGTATTTAGTTTTCGATTCATTTATCTCAAGTCCAGCTATCCTTGCTTCTTTTTTTAATTCTTCGAAGATTTTCCTTATTGTCTCTTTATTTCTGCCAATGATATCAATGACGTCCGCATAGCTTAGTAATTGGTACTGCTGGGCATTTATGCTGTTTACATGGTCTAAATTTAAGTTTGCACTAACCCTTTTGACAACATGTTCCAATGCAATATTAAATAATAGTGTTGCCAGTGGATCGCCTTGTCTAAGTCCATTTTGAAAATGGAAGGGTTTGGATGACACAATGAATTTTAACTTCTGAGATATTTTGCAATATTATTTTTGATAAAGTAATTAGTTTATCAGGTATTTCAAGTTCTTTCATGCTTTCCCAGAGTGTGTTTCTGACGATGCTGTCATAAGTTGCTTTGAAATCAATAAAAAGGTGGTGAATTTTTACATATTAAATTATTAAAGGCATTTTTCCATTATTTGTCTGTTGCTAGATATCTATCTGGTATTGTGCTCTAATCTACACTGGTAATCATCTATACTAGTGTCGACGAATCAACGCAGTTACGTCACACGGCATAACAAACGACTGTATTGTTTGGAACAAGACAATCGTTTGTTACGTCCTGTGACGTAACTGCGTTGATTTGCCGACGCTGGTATACCAAATCTTCTGCATGTACCAACAACGTTAGTACAAAATGTTGCCAAGCAAATATTTTATAACTTGTTGGCCTTGGTAGCATAGAGGTAGCGCTCCTGCTTCACGAGCCAAGGGTCCCGGATTCGAATCTCAGTCAGGGCATAGATGTTTGTAAGCCACAGTGTAATTGGGACAATTAGGCCTGTTCTGTGTGTGTGTGTGTTTTTTTAAAGTGTGATTTCTCTATAATTATTGCATTCTAATTTGTTATTCTTCTTGTACACAAGGCAGATTATTACTATCTTTCACTCATCAGGCATCGTTTCTTCATCCTATATTCTGATTATCAACTTTATTCTTCAGCGACTAACAATAAATTGCTAATTATTTTGCCGTTTTACATATTTAATTTTAAATTTGACGTTCTTACATGCTAGCAGATACTCAGTGTTGCCCGGATGCTTCTTTTCTGTGCCTTTCAGGAAAAATTAGTTTAAATATATATTTATTTCTTTACATTACTTTTTTCCAGTCTATTATATATCTGTATCTAATTTTCCAGTCCGATGGGTACATCGGACTGGAAAAGGTGAAAAAGGTGAAAAAGACACAGGTATGTGGGGACTACGATATGAAATATAAATAAGAAATGTCACGGTTGGCTGATTTATTTATTTCATTTGTACTTACTCTGTACATCCCGCACATTATGGGTTCCAAGACTTGCGAGCGGATCAAGTCTGGACCCCCCTATTAGTCCGCTAGCTGGTTGCTATGATTCTTGAAAGGATTAAGGGTTGTTCAATTAAACTCAAGATTTTAACTAACCTACTTTAATTACGATTACTGTTTTAATATTTACATGATTACACTAGACTTACAATTATGTCGATACAGCTAAATCCAAATGAGACACACATTCACACACACTAGACACACTTTACACCAAACACTAATTTAATCACTACATGTTTCTAAATATTGTCTCTCCACTTTTTAGCTGGTCACTACACTAAGGTTCATACGGAATTACATTGTTACTTTATTTCGACTTGCCCAAACACTCTAAATGTCTCTAACCCATGTCTCTTAAAAACCAACTACAAAACATTTAAGACCATATGACGGCTTAAAATCAACTTTATTTGTTAACATCTTAACGTTATGATGGTTTTCAATCTACTCCCCTTAAAACATGACTGCCCTGAAATGCTTACTTCACCCAACTGTTAAATGTCATTTAACACCTCTTGATTATCTGTCTTGTACTATCTTAAAATTCATAATTTATTGGTGATAACTCAGATAAATATCCCATTAGAAAATAGCCGAATCATAATATTTGTATCTCAGACAAAAATTAATTATTATTTATTTTATTTTTTTTATTATTTTTTTTTTTTATTTTATTTTGTGGACACGACAGACCGATAGGTCCTTAATGTGCCCATAAATACATATATACATTTTAAATACATATTACATATCTATATAAATATACAGTATATACATATACAATAAAAGTACAGAGAGTAAAAAGAAAGAATTTTAAAATATACAGTACTGAATAAAGTATCAAGTACACAGAAAGTACAACATAATATGTCAATACTATTACAAATAATAGATTTTATATACCGTTTTTTTAAAGATATTATATGTCATGCCATATATGTCTAGTGATTGGTCTATCTTTACTGATTCATTATAGAGTGAACACATTCTATTTAATGAGCTCATTTTACAATGCTGTGTTCTGTGCCTATCAGTGGCAAAAAGCATATTCCTTTTCCTGGCACCTGGGTATGGGATTCTAATTTTCATATTTATGGAAGTTAAAACTTCAGAGCAGTCTACAGTACCATTTATCAATTTATACAACGTAAGCAGAGTGCCAACATTTCTCCTACTTTCTAAATTATTTATTTTATATTTATTTAGCAATTCTATCGTAGGTAAATATTTAGGATATGCACCTGTGATTCGGTACTCTACAATTCGCAAATATCTAGTCTGAATTCTCTCAATTTGTTTAATATGTTTTTTCTGAAACGGTTTAGTATTTATGTGCTTATGGTTGACGTATATTTTTTTAACACAATAATTTACGATTCACTTTTCATGTTACATTGACAAAAGTGTCAAGTTGCAATAATAAACAATCTCCCGTTATCTGGAATGCCCTTTCTAAGCAATAGATTATTTTTGTATCGTTTAACAGATTAAATATTTTACTCTAATTGAATGATTATAATGAATTTATTTATGAAATTTTATTTATGAAATAATACCAAAATTACCTCTCTTACATATCTATTTTTGTGCTTGTTTATACCGATGTCCCATTCATCATTAAACTCTGCAACGGAGACGGCACATAAAGAAGAAACTGGCTAAAAACATTTATATTTATGTCAGAGGTGGGCAAGTCGCGGCCCGCGGGCTGCATTTAATTATTGTATTAGTAAAAATCTTTACTGTGGCCAATAAAAATGCATTCTACGCAACATGCTCAATTGACATTATTATACTATCGTTGATTTCGCCGAAATAGTTGATCTATTTAGGAATATTAGATTGTAGTAACCAGGGATGGGGAGTCGGAGTCGGAGTCGGGAGTCGGGAGTCGAGGAGTCGAAGCTTTTTGGAGGAGTCGGAGTCGGAGTCGGGAGTCGGAAAAAGTTATCGACTCCCGACTCTTTGATTACATATTTATCAAGGATGAGAACAATCCGAAAACGAAAGTAAAATACCATACTACCAGAATTTTTTAAAGTACGGAAACAGGAACGACATTTTTTCTCTGTTCATGAACGAAAATTAAATTAAAAATATTCAATTCCGGTTTCCTTCACGCTTTCCAGTTAAAAATTTAATTAATTTTTAGTCATATCTAATTTTTCTTTTTCTGTATACTTTGTTTATTATGTTAAAACGAAACTAAACTGGATTTTTATTTTCTCAAGTTGTAACGGGCTTTGTGATTATTTTATGTTTCATGTTGGCAGCTAAAATTTATATGTCAAAAGAAAAAAGTGACATGTTATGAAAAATAAAGTATAGTCTGTTCCAAACGATTAGGCGGAACTAGATTTTCGGTTAGTTCCGCCTAATCGTTTGGAACAGACTAACCGAAAATCTAGTTCCGCCTAAACCAAAGGAACAGACTTTTTATAAAATACAAAACAATTTTTTTTTAAACTAATATATTTGAAAATTTGTATTAAAAATGACTCAATAGTCAAGATGAAATGAAAATGACATTTTATAAAAACAGCTCACCCAAACCCAAGATATTTAATGTAAGTATAGTCTGTTTCTTTGGTTTAAGCGGAATTAGATATCGAAATCTACTAACTTTTAAGGATTGAATGAAGCTTTGTATCATTTTGTTTAACAAAAGCCCACTTTGATAGTTAAAAAGTGAACTCGTGATAAATTAAGAAAATAAAAATTCCATTTAGTTCCGCTTAAACATTTGGAATAGACTTTACAATTTACCAGTGAAAGGAGTCGGGAGTCGGAGTCGGAGTCGGAGTCGATTTTCGAAAATACCGACTCCGGAGTCCAGAGTCGGGAGTCGATAATTTTTCTGTCGACTCCCCATCCCTGGTAGTAACTCAACGGTACTACTTTGTAATAGCTGGAGCTATTATTATTATTCTTTTTTAGTGCGGCCATTTTAGTCACACTATTTGTGCAAACTGGTCCTGATCAAAAAAGTTTGCCCACCGCTGATGTTCTAGTTTACAATTTTAGTAAAAATTGTTACCCTAGGTCATTTTTGTATATATTTTGTGCAACCCTAGTGAATGTATAACCTAGTTACACAATGGCATAGTTGAATCACGCTCATTGCATACACATAATGATTGAACCTATTGATCGGGGGTTAGTCTCACCCAGTACTGTGGGAGGGTGATCACCCACTGCACTCTTGATCCTCGGGGATTAGACGGCCGACGGCCCGCACCGGTTTCACCGACAAGGTCGCTTATTGTGTGAACATTGAGCATGGTGTGCACAAAACATGGGCGCAGACATATAGGAGCAAAATGAAAAATTATTAAAAATCTTAATGAAAGACTCAAGGTTTCCAAAAACAGCGATAATCGAAAGAAAAATAAAATCTTACAGTAGAAGATTAGAAAAATATTTGATATTTAATAATGGATTGAATAAAAAAATATTTATCTGCAATATAGCTGCAAAAGTCATTAATGTAGAAAAACTCCACAACACCAGAGAAGCTAATGGTTTTAAATACCACATTACAAACACACCACAAACAAATGGCAAGAAGACTGAGACAACACCATAAATTATAAACTAAGGAAGATAAAAGAGATACAAAAAAAAAAAATGTGAAGTGTGAATTTTCACACATTTCAGGGTTTTGTAGGTATTTAATAAGTGTAAGAAGTCAACATAATACTAGATGGCTAGGTATATTTATCACATCAAAATCAACAGTTTTTTTGATAATCAATTTTATTCGTTATTTGAGAACTAAGAGATTACATTTAATTTTTATAAACAAAATTTAAATAATTTGCCAAATATCCCAGCGATTTTTTTTTCTGCATTTGCTTCGTTTTCAAGTCTTCATTAGATTAATAAGAAATATTTTACAGTGTAGAGTGTAGTGTGGTGTGGCGTGAGTAACTCAGTTCGCAACTATTAAAAAAATATATTATTTTTTTAATAATTTTAATTCCAAAAAATACATATACTATCTTAGCTATAAATACAAAAATCCATAATATTATTAGCCATAATTTAGCCATGAATTAAAAAAATAATTAATTTTGTCAAAAACTCAAAAACTGCCATATTTTTGAAAAACCCAATCTGATCTAAAATTCCTCCTGTACGTTTCCGGCTCAGATCAATATACAGTACTTTTAATTTTTTCAGATTTTTGGTTTAACCCTTTTTGGTAAGAGGGTGCGGAACAAGAACTTTTGCACATTTTTGGCTAAATTCGTGTTAAAAGAAACGAATTTCAAAAAACTATCTATCGTTCTGTAATCTACGTTTCTATTCGGTTCAACTGTTTCGGTTCCCATCATTGTTCATTACGGAGATTTTTTTTAGATTTTTAGATCAATCTCTCTGAGAGATAGGGTAGGCGACAAAAGTTTTTTGACACATTTTTAGCTAAAATCCAATTTAAAAAAAAAATGATTTTTCAGAAATAAAGATTTGTTGATCCACGCATTAAGAGGTTTTATATGGTATGCCACTCAAAATTTTAAAAAATATATATTTATTTATTTATTAAATACATATTTGATTATATTTATCTCGCGCTGTATTTTTTTGAACTCTCTATAGTTTTCCTATATGTGGGTCAAAAAGTTGTACAAGTATGCCAAATTTCAACTTTCTATGTTCAGTCGTTTGGCTACAATTTCTACCGTACAGACAGATAGACAGAGACTTTGTGCAACCAAAGTCTCGTTAGGGGTATATTTCCTACAGTACTAAAAAAATCAATTATACGGCCGCTTCATAAAAAAGGAGATGTAAGATCCATGGATAACTACCGCCCAATTTCAATACTGTCTATATTTTCTAAGATATTGGAAAAACTTATGGTTACACGTCTTAATAAATTTATTGACAATAATAATATCTTGAACAAGCACCAATTGTGTTTTAGAAAATCGATGTCTACTGAAAATGCTATAATATCTTTACTAAATAATATTTATGAAAACATAGATAAGTCTGAGGACACTTTATGTCTTTTAATCGATCTTAGTAAAGCGTTTGACAGTGTAAACCACTCTAAGCTTCTTAACAAACTTGAAAGTATGGGAATTAGGGGGGTAGCTCTCTCTTGGATCAAGTATTTTTTAAGCAATCCTCTGAGATCACAACAAATATAGGACTTCCTCAGGGTTCTATAATCTCGCCTTTACTTTATATCTTATACACGAATGATCTGGCGCATATTAATACTCAGAGTAGAGTTTTTACATATGCAGATGATACAGCTTATGTGTTTCATGCTAAAGGCACCGAGGAACTGTCCCAAATAACAACTAAAGATATAAGTACTTTTAACAGCTGGTGAATAATAATAACCTAATATTTAATTCCGAAAAAACCTGCTACATTCATTTTAATGTTAGTAATTATGATAAATTCATGGTAAATCCTATTTTTCTGGAGAATAATTTATTAGACTCATCTCATGAAGCTAACTACTTGGGAATTATTTTGGACAGACGCCTCAGCTTGCATCCTCAGATTCAAGCTCTTTGTAATAAACAAACAAAGATTTGCTTTGCAATTATCAGGCTGAAACAGATCTCTAATTTTTAATCTGTAGTCTCCTACAGCATAATATTTTGAGGTAAATCATATGAAGCTAAAAGAGTTTTTTCCATTCAAAAACGTATTATAAGAACAATTATTGGTGTCCCTAAAAGAACCAATTGTAAAAAATTTTTTAAAGAGCTGGAAATTCTGATTTTGCCCTGCATTTTCATTTATAAAAATTTATGTTATGTATGGAAACATTTTCTCTCATTTAACAAACTAAATGATTTCCATAATTACAATACTAGATCTGATAACAGGTTAGAAATTCCAAAACATAAGCTCTCAACATACAAAAAATGTCCTAGTTATTGTCAAATAACGCTGTACAATGCGTTACCGAAGGACATTACATCAATTATAATTGAGAAAAAATTTAAAAATCAGCTCAAAAAGCATTTGATTTCTAAAAGCTACTATTCTATTAACGAATATTTTGCTGATAGTACACAGTGATTTTATTGTACCTATATTGTACCTTTTTATTGTGACTGGTCTTATACATTTTATATGTCTGTAGATTAATAAAGGATTATTATTATTATTATTATTATAGACAGACAGACAGACACATGAGTGACGTTATAAGGTGTTTTTGGTGGTCATACCTACAAAATCCTAAAAACACTTGTCCCTCACCTTATAAATTGTTTCTACTATTCGTCTCTGACTTGGTAGTCCATCTAATATCCCAGCACCAGATGTTTGCAGACGACTTAAAAATTTACAATAAGTCAAAAAACCAAGCCGATATACAAGCCGATATCAACAGGATTCAAGAATGGTGTAGTAGGTGGCTTCTACCATTAAACACGTCCAAATGCAATATTCTGCACCTGGGGTCTACCAACCCAAGGCACACATACTGCATCGCGGGACACGCAATCCAGCATGTCGAACGTGTAGTAGATCTTGGACTTACTGTGACAACTACACTAGACTGGTCACCGCACGTAGTCACGGTAGCAAGAAAAGCTAACAAAATACTCTATCTGATTTTCAAATCCTTTCCTCACTTAACTTCTACCTTATTCCGCACAATCTACCTATCGTATATCCGTCCCCTTCTTGAATTTGCATTTGTAGTTTGGTCGCCTTACTTACAAAAGGACATTCAACTCCTGGAGGGGGTTCAGAGACGCGCCACCAGACTGCCAAGAGGTCTCCGCCGTATGCCGTATGAAGAGCGCTTAAGAATTCTCGACATTCAACCACTGTCAGAGCGCCGAAAACGTGGAGACTTAATCCAAATATACAGGATTGTAACGGGCAAGTTCTCTACCGATATGTCGTCACTTTTCCACCTTAATACCGACCAGAGGCTCCGTGGCCACCACCTGAAGTTGAAGCACGAAAAGTTTAAACGACAGCCAAGGCAGTTTTTCGTCACCAACCGTGTCTTCAACCTGTGGAATTCTCTCTCGGAAGAAGCTGTGTCTGCCCCTAGCATAAACACCTTTAAAGCCAGAATAAGTCATTTATTTCCCCGAGCAATGTAATTTTAGTTCTATATTTAATTTAATTGTAAAATCTTCATTTCTTAATTTAAGTAATTATGTAATTATTTGTTTATATTAGTACATCATGTATCTAGTTTGTAAGTATAAAATGTATCGTTCAATTGAGCATAACAAGCCCTGGGCTTCTGCTCTGATTGTGATAATAATAATAATTATAATAATAAAAAAAATTCCTTTCTATTATATAATCACATTATATAAAAATAATTTATAATATGGGGTTCATTATTTACTACCGCTACAGGCCTCAAGTATAAATCCGACTCTGTCCGTCGCACAACTCTTTAGAAATTCCTGAAATCATGTCTGTGCATACATCAAAGCGCGTACTTGGCTCAACATGTGTGGAACAAGTCCGTGCAGGTTAGTCGGAGATTCTCCTTGGCGCGTACAACATTTTATTTGTGCAGTGTGTAAATTTACTAAATATATAATTAAATATAATATTTTTAAAACAATGTCGGATTTACGAAATTATACAAAACAGTTTAGAACCGAATTTATAGAATTATATAAATCTCTTCCTTGTTTATGGAAAATAAAGTCCAAAGACTATATGAACAGAAACAAGAAGAATGAAGCTTATAAAATTTTGAATAATAAACTTCAACAGGTTGAACCAAATGCAACTAGAGAAAGTGTTAAAACTAAAATTAACACTCTTCGTGCTGGTTTTCGGAGAGAATATAAAAAAGTAATCAGTTCTAAAAGATCAGGGGCAAAGGAAGAGGATGTTTATTCACCACATTTATGGTATTATGATTTGTTGCTTTTTGTAAAAGATCAAGAAACACCAACGACATCTGCTTCTGATATTGATGATGATGAAATCCGAAGATATTCTACTGGACCGGAAGTTGGACACATAGAAGTATATAAAATGGAAGATGTAGAGGTACGGAAAAATTTACAAATTAAATTTTTATTTATTTTTTCAATATATAAAAAAATTAATCTAGAAAATACAATATTATTGTATATTGGACCTGAAAATTAGCTATTTTGGACAAGAGAATATAATTTATTTATTTTATAGTTGAATATTATTTTAAACAACATATATCTTGACATATATTTTATATTATTATTTCTGTTACCATGAATATGAAATATGATGCATGGCTGACTTTGGTCATATGGCTGAAATAGCCATAATACAATAAATATAAATATTGTTGACAGTCATAAATGCGCGCGCAACTCGGGAATAAAAATTCTCGTACCGTTGCACATGCGCATTGGTGCGAATTTATTCATTCTCGGACACTGCACATGCGCATTGTTCCAAAATTGACTAATGCTTCGTTCAGAACCTCCAAATTAGAAATTAGAATTAACGTGAAATTAGTAATTAACATAAAATTTGTACGTAGAAATTAAGTAGTGTTCACAATATAAATTAAGACACTGACAGAAATTTCTATCGATTTTTACTTTATCGATCGATATTTGACAGCTGTACATTTGCTAATGAGTTTTTGAGTGTTTCATAGTTCTGAAAACAATTAAAACAGAGGAAAAATTTATATTTATGCTCATAAAAAACATAAAGATGTGGATAGAAACAAAAAAATATGATTGAAATTTTTAGGTTGACAAGTGCTTACTGCGCATGCGTCAATTATAAATTAACGTAAGGGTTCTACAAACTTCTAATTTTAATTTATAAGTATAAGTATTAATTTAGAAGGTTGTGAACGATATCGTACAGTTACGTATAACAAACATTTATGTTAATTATAAGTACTAATTCTAATTCCTAATTTCGAGGTTCTGAACGCAGCATTATTCCTGCTAATATTATATTTTTAACTGTAGGAAAATGAAGAATGGAACGATTATGAGGAGGATCATACATTACAAAATACAGAGATTTCAACAGAAACAAATATAAGTAGACCCATATCGTCGTCTGCTGACAAACAATCTGAAAAAGTGGTTTATAATAGAGAGACAGATGAAATATTAACTCTGGTTGGCAACAAATTAGGTACAAGTTACAATGAAGATCAATGCAGCATTTTTGGGAAAAATATTGCAATGAAATTAAGAACGCTGCCAAGAGAAACAAAACTCTATGCAGAGAAACTAATAAATGATATTCTTTTTGAAGCAGAAATGGGAAATATTAATAGACAAACTAAAATTATTACTTCTGAAGACAATACGCACAAAAAATAAATGTACTAAATAATTTAAATCAGAATTTATTTCAGCCCATTCCACTGTAACCGTTTCATCAACAGGGCTCCGTTCGTAGAAAAATTTCTAACGGTTCATTATCGTACGACGCAAGCACAAAATTTTATTACACTTCTTCTGCGCCTGCGTCTAATGATAATAAACCGTTCGAAATGATTCTACGAACCGACCTATAATACAAGAGTTGATGTTCTTATATTTGTCCCCTCAAATCTTTCCAGAACTTTCAAGAACATCAACTCTTTCCAGTCCTGATAATATGCAATCCTTTTCCAGTAATTTGTTGTATTGTTATCACCAATTACTTCCAAAATGATGGACCTTATGAGAAAAATAATTAAAATATATATTTAAAACTGCTGAATTTTTAAAAACCATATTTTCTTTACCATTTTGTTTTTTTAGGGTTTTGTAGGTATGACCAAAAAACCCTTATACCGTCATTTTGTCGTCTGTCTGTCTGTCTGTCTGTTCGGTAAAAATTGTAGCCAAACGGCTAAACCTAGAGAGTTGAAATTTGGCATGCTTATACAATTCTTTGACCCGCACATAGGAAAAATACTAAAACATCTAAAAAACATATCCCCCTAAAAATATAAACAAATATATGCTCATCGAAAAAAAAATATATTTTTTTACAATTCTGTGTAGGGTATCAAATGAAAGCCCTTGGTACGTGGATTAACGATCAAAATTTTATTTTTGCAAAATAAATTATTTTGAGGCGATTTTTGCCAAAATTGTGCAAAAAAAATTTTGTCCCACACCCTGTAGCCCAGATGGTTTAAACTAAAAATCTGAAAAAATTCTCAGTAATGTACATTGATGTGAACCGGAATAGTACAACAGGAATTTTTGATCAGATTATGTTTTCGGAAAATAACGCATTTTTTGTGTTTTTAAGTAAAATATGTAATATATTTAATCCGCTATTTAACATACTAAACGAGTGATCCTATATAGCACAGTGGTAGCATTGTCGCTTAGTGAGTTGAAACTACTGTAAGAAACTGTGTTCGAATCCCGTCAATTTTTATTTTTTTCTGTTTTTTTTTGCATTTTTATTTTGTTTAAATTATTTTGTCAAAATCCTAGTTATATTTTGGTAAATGTTGCATTTAATTTTTAAAAGCGTAAATTTAATAACCAGTGGGAAATTTTGAAATTATAATTTAATTCTATATTTGAAGGTATCAGAGGGCGAGGCTTATGATTTAAGCAACCAATGGAAGCCATAGGTGCAATTTTCAAAATCTTAATTAACCTTGATATATAAAAAAAATACTGCACATATTTAGAAACTTAAATAATGGTATTAGGCATTAAAATTGATAAAAAAATATTTTGACATAAAATTTGTTTTGGCATCCCAAATAATCATCACATAGTTCATAGATACCTGCGAAATCCTGAAATGTGTGAAAATTCACACTTCACATCAATTTTTTCATTCTCATTACGTGTATAAAATTAATTAAACCCCCGTGTGAGAATAGTGTAACGCCGTCCCTGCAAGTTTCGTAGCTTCATTGAGCTCTGTACTGTGGATTATGGATTTAGATAAAAGCCAAGTGCGTAGAGGATTTGGCGGCATGTTTGGATAGGGCAGGATCATAGCTTGCACTTTAACACTTTAGATAATAACATTTCTCCTATCTTACACCCAATCGATTTAAATGTCTTGTCAACTTAAGCAAATAGTTTGCTCACTCAAATTGCTCTAAGGGACTTAACGTAACATGACTTTAATGTTAAGATATTGGCCTATAAGGGTTTAAATTAAACCTAGTTTAAAGCTGGTAATCCTCTTCATGTCAACGGTTTATGAACACAAGCAATTTTATTTCTTGATCTTCTAGAGACTTTACACTGAATTTAAACAAAAATATCTAAATTTGTAACGATGAATGACAAAATGATAATACAGGTTAATATAAGTAGTAGTTAAATAGTTAATATAGGTTAATATAAGTAAATAAATATAAGGTTATAGAATTTAAAACTTCATAATTAATGTAAAGTGAATATTCACATATTTCAGGGTTTCGTACGTACAGTTTGTATAATAAAATGTCCTTGTTGATTTTTCAACTATAAGAGAGAAAATGAAATCTAAATATAATTTAAAAATTTACTGTAAATATTATGACGCTACTACCAATCTCCATTATTATCAATTATTGCTTGGTTTCTTTTCGGTACTCCATATCTGGCGTATTTGACGAGTTAGCTGATCCAAATTTTGAACGTTTTTTGTTTATATTTCATGTACCCCCTATGTAAAAACTAGATTCATCAGAGAAAACCACATCACTCCAATTGCGGTCTAAATTTTCCTTGGCTCAAGCGAGTCGTTTTTCGACATGTTTCACCGATAACAATGGTTTTTGCTTGGTGCTCCTGAATTTAATACCATTTTCAATTAAACGACTTCTCAGGGTCATTAGACTTAACTTAATGTTCTTTTTTAATAAAATTGCCTGATATTTACGTAAATATAACATAGGATTATTTTTATAAACGTTAAAAATCACTTTATTTTGGTTTTTAGTGGTCACTTTTTTAAATCCACGATTAGGTAAATCGTCAAAATTTTTATTAATTTTATAACGTTTCAACCAATATTGTTTGAAAGTTGTATTAAAGTCACTAGACTTTGTGAAATAATATATTGGAAGAAAATCCTGCTCAAACAATCAAAGAATTGCTTCAACAGCTCGAAATCGATAAATCAATAATTTTAAGAATTTTACAAGCCATGGGAAAGATCCAGAAAGAATTGACTGAAAATGCCATTGCTAATCGTTACTAAATTTCGATGTCTTTGATTGCAAGGCATAAAAGTGAGTTTCTTGTGGCGTATCGTGATCGGTGATGAAGAATTGATTTATATTGACAAGCCGAAACGCAAGAATTTCTGGGTTATTCCTGGTCAACCATCAACGTCGACACCAAAGCAAAAAATCCACGTTCACAAAGCAATGCTCTCTATTTGATGGGATATGAAGGGTGTTGTGATTATGAGCTATTAAAACCAAAGGAAACAATCATTGCCAAACTTTATCAACAACAACTGGAGCGTTTGAATTATAATTTGATGCAAAAACGACCAATTGCATCAAATCGCTGGAAAGTGATTCTTCTCCATGACAATACTCGGCCCCATGTTGCTATAGCCATGAAACAAACACTTATGGAGCTCGAATGGGATCTCCCGCAACCATCGTATTCTCCAAACCTAGGCCCAAGCAATAACCATCTGTTCCAATCGATGCAACACGCATTGGAAGATACACATTTCCATAACTACGGATAAGTCGAAAATTGGGTTGCTGAATGGAGTGGCTTAAAAGAATGGTCTGAATTCTTTCATCATGCAATTCAACTTCTATCAGAAAAGTGATAAAAAGTCATAGCTTCTGAGAACAAATACTTTGATTAATCTATTCACGCATTTTGTTGAAATGAATACTCAAAAAACAAAAGAAAACAGCGACTTTCAATGCAATCTCCAAAATTAAATACATACATCGGAAAAGTCTAGGGATATAAAAGAATATATGAAAATAAATATCGTATGGTTTCCTTTGTACGTTTATTGTACTCTATCAATTAAAATACTCAATAAAGAATAGTTTACAACAAAACAAACTAAATGTTTTTTGTAAAAATAAACAATATTTGAAAAAAAAAAAAAGTGTACAGATTTATGTACAGAATTGTAAATAATGAAAACAAAAAAACAAACAGAAACAAATGCAACTAGAGAGTATGACCTCCACGTTGGTTGATCACAGCCCTACATCTGCGATTCATGGACAAAATAACATTATCAATTTCTTCTTGAGGTAACTGTGCCCATTCTGCTCTTAGAAGCTCCCTGAATGTAAAATTATCGTGGATGTTAACCATGTAGGAGTAATTCTTCTCATAATGAAGCATGTCCCACACATGTTCAATCGGATTTAGATCCGGTGACTGTACTGGCCATGGTTTCGCAACAATACCTTCGTTATCCAGCCAGTTCATTATAATTCGCACAACATGTGGCCGAGCATTATCCTGGGCAAGATGAAACTGATCACCAACAGCACCACGAAATGGACGCACAATAGATTGAAGAATATTTCCAAATATTGTTGTGCTGTTAAACATCTATTGGAAAAAACGAGACCAGTTTTACCGCCAATGATTATCCCACCCCATGCCATACCAATACTACCTTTGTAACTGTGAACTTCCTGGACGTGCTTCAAACGTTCCAAATTACCGGATCTTCTCCATACCCTTGTTCGACGAAAATCTAGATGAAATTCAAATCTGAACTCATCAGTAAACAAAACTGTAGCCCAATAATTATCACACCAATATTGAAAATTGTGACAACAGTCTAATCTTGCTCTGCGATTGCCTCTAGAGAGCGGTTGACATCTGATTGATCATCGAGATAGAATATTAGCTTTGTGGAGATGATTTCTTACAGTATCGCGATTAACGGTTAAGTTATGCGCTCGCTGTAACTTCCTTACCAATTCGGGTGCTATAATAGTAGGTTGTCTTCTAGCATTTAAGACCAAAAATCTGTCTTGACCAGCTATTGTACAGCGACCACATCCCGGATGTTGTTCGGCCGAACTCCCTGTTTCCCTGTAACTCCTCCATAACTGTGACTGATGACACTTTGAGAAACTCTTATCCGCTCGGATACATCAACTTGCCTGAAGCCAGCTTGGAGAAGTCCCACCGCACGATTCATCTCGTGGATAGTTAAATTCTGTCGATCCATTATTAAAAAAGGATGCCACTACTTAAAAACACTGCAATTATTAATATAAACGTTTTAAATCGAATTAAAATGAAACATGTGAACAACCTACGGATCATGTATTGAATAAAATTTGTCAAGTTTGTATTTGTTTTGTCTTGTTGGTTATTGTTTTTATTTGTTTTCCATAGCCAACTACTCATAATTGCCTATTTTAATTGAAATACAACATTAAATATACAATAAGCAATATATATT
This sequence comes from Liopterus haemorrhoidalis, assembly GCA_963971575.1. NCBI lineage: Eukaryota > Metazoa > Arthropoda > Insecta > Coleoptera > Dytiscidae > Liopterus > Liopterus haemorrhoidalis. The sequence goes on from OZ020620.1 coordinate 12,428,812, forward strand.
CATATTTTTTTCAATATCCCTAGACTTTTTCGATGTGTGTATTAATCTTTATGAAGTTATTTACAAACTCATGACCATCTCTTATTATTTATTTTAAAACGTTTTTATCTAAACAAACTATATTCTTTATACATCAAAATTTCCAAGCACCAACCTATTAAAACCTTTATTTGATCCTAAACTACGTTCTCAACATCCTTATTAAATTTTCCTTTAACAAAAACAATACGTAATTTCATCATAATATTTCGAATCCGATAAAATCAAGAAGTATTGTTGAAACACTTGAGCTCTGAGCTGATTATGTGGAACATATTTATAAGAAGAATGAATAAGGCATATAGAGTGGTCTGAAAAAGCTACTGGCTTCCACTCAAGTACCAGTTTCCTTCTCAACTCGCTTCCCTACAGATTGTATTGTTGGGATTTACTTGTAAGTACGTATTAAATAATTTTAAAGTATTTTCTGAATGCAGACTTGTTGAGAATGCAGGTAAAAGGTGCTGAATTTTTACGTAAATAGGGTTTAGAATATTCAATACAATTGAAGTAGACGGATTAATGTATTTGTGGACTATAAAATTATTTCTTAGAATATTTTCTCGTTTAATTTTGTTTGGAATCAAGTATAATACAGAACCAGCATAAGCTTACGTATAACTGTTCGTAGGTGAGATACTGTTATGTGGATTTGAAAGAAAAGATGCTGCGACATATTTGTAATACCCTTTTCACACTAGAACTTTAAGACGAGTGAACTTAAAGTTCCCCGATGTTTAAAATCGGTATGCTTTCACACTTCCCAGCAAACATTTTTATACGGGCCAGTACTGGTAGAGCACATACTCCCCGGCATTGAAAGTAATGGCCCAGTAACCCGGTGTCCCCGGGGCCGTTACTGGCCCATTGATGTATCAGTTGCTGGCCCAGCAACGGTAAAGTGCAAAATAATCGCATTAGTTGTAAGATTTATTTCTGATGGTTTTAAGTAAAAAGTATGAGTGAAGAAGAGTGCTTATAAAATGCTGGTAAAGTACTTCGTATAGGCGGAATGCGAAATACAAATGTGAAGTACATTATTAATACTGGCGTTGCACTTACTTTTGGTGCCAGTAATTTACCAGCATAAAAGCAGTTTGCCAGCATTCGGCCGTTAGTTTAATATTTGCTGGGTTTATATTTAAATCTCTGGAGCTGTCATCAGCTACAGTAATTTTGTCCTTAAGTTACCGTCATGAAATTACCAGTTTTGATCTGTCTGCGCAGACGCACATTTTGAATTATTATAAACAAATATGAATATTTCATTTCATTCTACAATAAAGACACTACAATAAAGAATATATTACACCTGTATTAACATGTAAGTCGATACATTTAATCTTAATTATTGTAGCTCTGTATTTTATTAAACACATTATTAAAATAAATAATTTTATTATAACAATAAGTATAAACTTCTTATAACGTCGATATAATACAGTATTCTTGTTTATGATAATATAAAATGTTGACAGCACAAATTCAAGGAGTATTTTTTGATAATAGAAATTAAGTTGGCAATGCGGACGATGTTTAAGACGCAGATCTCTGTCTTAAACATCGCTTTTTATTTAGACGAGGCCACATGGTTTCACATTAGCGTTTAAATATACATTCACTTTAACATCCGATCTTAAAGTTCTAGTGTGAAAAGGGTATAAAAGCAATGTGGGATATAATTACAGTGGTCATATTTGTTTAGAAAAAAATTGATGTGAAGTGTGAATTTTCACACATTTCAGGCTTTCGCAGGTATATAATAAGTGAAGGCGGCATGCTGAGTGTGTAGGACACATTTTGCTTCGTAGTAATCACTGCAATATGAACGATATTTTTAAAATAATTTATCGGCTTTTATTCTAAGAGCTTTAAAACAAATTTTATGTTAAAATATTTTTTTGTTAATTTTAATTCGAATATCTAATACCATTATTTAGATTTCTAAATATGTGCGGTTTTTTTTATATAGCATTAAGGTTCATTAAGATTTTGAAAATTGCGCCTATGGCTTCCAATAGTTGTTTTAATAAGCTCCGCCCCTCTGGTTTCGTATACATGACACATAGAATGTAAATATAATTCCAACAATTCCAACTGGTTATTAAATTTACGCTCTTAAAAATTAAATGCAACATTTGCCAACATATAACTAGATTTTTGACAAAATAATTTAAACAAAATAAAAATGAAAAAAAAAAAATAATAAAATTGTCTCTTTTGCCTGGGAGCGAACCCTAGTTTGCTGCGTAGCAAACTAGCAAGCTAACCATTAGACCAGGATACGCCTTCTAGTATAGTGTGTTACATAACTATAACTTTTGTACATCGTCAACCATAAAACACAAAAAATTCGTTATTTATTATCATAATCTGATCAAAAATTCCTGTTGTACTATTCCGGTTCACACCAATGTACATTAATTTTTTTAGATTTGTAGTTTAAACCATCTGGGCTACAGGGTGTGGGACAATTTTTTTTTTTGCACAATTTTGGTAAAAATCGGGACAAAATAATTTATTTTGCAATAAAAACAAATTGCAAATAAAACTTTGATTGTTAATCCACGTACTAAGGGCTTTTGTTTGATACTTTACTCAGAATTTAAAAAAAAATAATCGGTGAGCAGTTTTATGTTTATATTTTTAGGGAGATATGTTTTTTAGATGTTTTAGTATTTTTCCTATGTGCGGGTCAAAGAGTTGTATAAGCATGCAAAATTTCAACTCTCTAGGTTTAGCCGTTTGGCTACAATTTTTACCGAACAGACAGACAGACAGACACACAGACAGACGACAAAATGGTAACGGTATAAAGGTTTTTTGATCATACCTACAAAACCCTAAAAATGATAAAAGTTACTAGATGGTAGTGCCCATCGAAACGCAAAATTAAAAATAAACTCTATTAAAAAGACATGTGGAACAAGAAGGACAAATATTTCCAAAGCAGGACAAAATGGTGTATAAGATGGGCAGGTTGTTAAGACGGGCTGTACTGATCAAACAGGGCCGAATTTAAGATGAACGAGGCCCAAAGCTGAAAAATTTTTGGAGGCCCTTTTTGTATTAATTTTATTTAAGATCGTATGTTTATGCAATTTATATGCCCATCCAAAAGTGAGGCCCTAAACTAGGGCTTGTTTAGCTTAATGGTAAATCCGGCCCTGTGCCCAAAGAGTGATGCTTGGTATAACTAGAATATAATTCATAAATTTGAATAAAAAAAAAACAATAAGTAATAGTATTTTAAACATTTTTCTACGTTAAATTCAGCTCGTGGTTAGGTTAGGACGTAGGTCCTGATGTTATACAATTTACTTATCTTGGAAGCATTGTCTCATACACATCTGGAGGCACCGAAGAGGATGTTAAAATGAAGATTAATAAAGCTAGGCATGCTATCAGTATGCTGAAAAAGTTTAGAACACTTCGCAGTATTCCAAGTCTACAAAAATTACAATATTCAATTCTAATATCATGCCTGTTTACTATACGGATGTGAGACTTGGAAAACTTCTAGAACCTTAATCCATCGTCTTCAAGTGTTTGTCAATTCTTGCTTGCGTAGAATATTACGCATATTTTGGCCGTTATTACCGTTATTACCGACGCTCGCCTTTGGGAGAGAACCTACCAAAGCGCCATAGACATCCTGATAAAACAGCGGAAGTGGAGATGGATAGGCCATACCTTAAGGAACAACCCTTTGTACATTAGTAAAACGGCTCTTGATTGGAACCCACAAGGGAGCCGTAGATGTGGCAGACCAACGGACACATGGCGTAGACTAACCATGAAGGAAGCCACCGAAAGCGGCGAAACATGGAGGGGGCTAAAACATCTAGCGCAGACTCAAATAGCGGAAGTTTATTGAGGCCCTATGCTACACATAGGAGCGACAGGAACCTTATATACAGGGTGTTAGGTAAATGTCCGGCACAATTTTAAAGGCGGCATTGTTGGCCCATTTAGAGCTAAAAAGTCCTCAACCATTTTTGGATAAAATGCGTATATTGCTTGATAATCGATGCAGTCCCACCGTTTAGGAACCACTAATATTTTGTCTGTTACAACAATCACATATGTCAGTGTTTTTCAACCTTTTCTGGCCTGGGACCCCCCGAAATTATGTAAATAGTGTCTGCGCCCCCCCTATACTATGGTGTATCAAGATAATGAGAACACACATTTTTTTCGAAAAAAACGACGTGTGAGCAAGTTGGGAAAAATTTTGAACTAAAATTTATCCACAAAATTGAATGGTAGTATTGAAATTTTCCGGAAAAAATCGGAAGTACAGGATATCAAGGACAATTTCGAATTTTTAAATGGGAACGTATGTCATATTGGATATCTTTGGATAGAGCTTTTCAACAACTTTTACTTAAACATTTTTTTAATATCTTTTACGGTTGACAAAAGACTGTGATATTTTTAATTGACGATTATATTCCCTATAACGACTTGAAAGTAAAGTATTTTTATTTACAAGTGTTCAAAGTGCCTTCCATTTTAATTTAAACACATTCGCATCTTTACTTTTCAGTTATTTGTAGCTCGGAGTGCAATTAAAAAAAATATATAATAAAAAATATTGCACTTTCAAATCGTACCTTCTTCAAAGTACAACTTGAAAATAGTTGAAGTACCTCCAAGGCGAACCATTGTCAGAGAATCCCATCAATCGACACATACAATTTATTTTACCTTGATATAGTCTACTTATAGTCTGTTTATTTGGTTAAAGCGGAACTATATTTTCAAATATAGTAATTTTTATCAATTGAATGAAACTTTTGATCATTTTGTTTAGTAAAAGCCCATTTACTCATTATAAAGTTAGCTAGTGACAACTTAAACGTTTGAAATAGCCTGTAATTTAAATTAGTTGAAAAAATAAGTAAATTATGTATAAAAATAAATAGAATATTTATTTTATTTATGTTATGAAAGGTATATTTTTATGAATATAAATGTAAGACATTTCTAAATATGGATAAAATTTATATCTAGCAAGATTGAGTGCATTTTTATTATATTTTCATGTTTGATCTTGTATGACCTCGCGGCCCCCCGGTTGAGAAACGCTGACATATGTGACTGAGATAAATAGAAACCATGGAAACAATATCGTAATTTTATTTCAACAAAATACTTTCTCAATTTTATGAAGAAAAAAGAAGTAAGAAAAACTTTAATATTAAAAAAAATATATATAATTAAAGCAAATGCTCAAAATGTGCTCCATTTACATCTAAACATGCTTGGGCTCAGATCCAGTTTCGCGTAATCGTTGTGCTACCGTTTCAAAGGTTTTTCTGTTTGGGTGCCTTCTATTCGAAAACCGTTCAGCATATCGTCGTTCTGCTTCCACAGCATTGCCGACACATTCCCCATACACAAAATGCATGTCTGCATATTCTTCAATTGTGTAATGTGCCATTTTTTTAACGAAATCGGAACAAAATTTTAGATTATGACGATTGAACTACAATTAAACTATTTTTTTCTCTATGGAAACTACACAACTTCTGGATTAATATGAAAAATTAAAAAAAGTCAGTGGTTTTCAGAATTTGAGGCATATTTTTGTTTGTTTATTTTTGGACGAAATTTACATTTTGAGAGAAAATTGTCAAAGGAAAAATCGATTGCATTCTACGTCACCATGCTGTTTTTTAAATTGTGCCGGACATTTACCTAACATCCTGTGTAATTTAATTTAATAACTTCATTGAATTAATGTACTCGATAAAGAATTTCAATTTATTTTGTCAATTTTGCTTTATTTAAAATATGTTTTTGGATCCTGTACAAAGCTAAGATACCAGACATAACTTAAACAAATCCGATGTTTACGTAAATAGCTGAAGTAAACTTCTCACTGTTTGAAATGCGGTCGATATAAAAATTCGTGCTCATATTTACATAAATATGATATCATCCAGACGGTCGTAAGGTCCTAGGTGTTGTAAAATGTTATCTCTTCCAGGAGGGAAAATGCCAAGTTTAAGGGGGAGATGTTAAAGTTTTTCTCCCCGGTGATCATGGTCGCGCTCGTATGCCACTTATGTGCTAAAGTTACTGATTCCGCCGGATATATTTCATTAGGATTTTACTGCGATACTTTTAGAAAATTTACTTTTTTGTTATAACATTTTGACAAAAAGGAAATGATAAAATCTTAAATATACGATATTACATAGTTATGTACATTGATCTAAAACTTACGATCGGAATTTTTGATCAGATTTCGTTTTTGGAAATATTGCAGATTTTGTTATCGACAAAATTAATTATTTTTTTCATTCATGGCTAAATTATGGCTAATAATGTTATGGATTTTTCGTATTTATGGCTACGGTAGAGTGTGTCGTTTTTTGAAATTAAAAATAAAATAAAACTTTTTTAACAGCTGGCTATCGAGTTCATGTGTAGAATCTCCGCATTCCGTTATACATACGTCTTGTTTTTAACGTATCAAAGAGGAATAAATCCTTTACAGTAGTAAAATACTTATAAGAAATACGTTTCTGAAATTAAACAAATATGAAGTTTGTAGGAGGAGTTTGGTACTTTCATGACTTTAGGTTGGCATCACTGGGATTAGCTGAGAACACCTGACGGATAAAAATTATTTTGTTTATATCCTCAAAATTACATTTAACGATGGCGTGTCCACTTGAAGTTTCCACATTAGTTGATCAACATTCAGTGATCCGGTTTTTATTTTCTGAAGGTGAAAAACCGACTAAATTCTTTTTTCGAATGATTTTACAGTATGAAAGTTGTATGAATCGCAGAAATTTTTATAAGTGGGTAGAACAGTTCAAAAATGGTCGAACCTCAGTGACTGACGAGCAACGTCCTGGCCGGCCAGTTGAAGTGTCAACTCCTTCGCTTGAAACCCGCATTGACGACATTATTCGTATATTGACAGTCAACTTAGCTAGCATGATCACATAAACTATTTGGAAAAACTTTCTTAAAAGGGTTATCTATGTGTTCATCAAAGCTGAAAACGTCTGTATCTTTTGATATGATGCATATATTTTGTTTTTCTGCTTTTTACTCGCGCTTAACTTCACTGGGGTATAAGTCTATCTGTCAACAGATTTTCTTTACTTCAAAAACGTGCTGTAAGAATCCTAAATAATGTTCGCAGCTACCATGGCCGTGAGCTCTTTAGGAAATGTATCATTATGTCTTTTTATAATTTAATCGTTTATGTATGTCCGGTATACGTTAAAGACCCGAACCCGAACAAGATTGTAACCGTATCCTCTAGACATGATTACAATGTTCGCTCTGGTGGCAACATCAGACTATCTACTAAGACTTAGATTGTCTAAATATAGGAATGGTATTTTTTTGGCAATCACCTTCTTTAACTACTTACCAGATTCTATAAAAAAATTGTTTATAAGATTATTAAAGCTCAGGCAAAAAGAAAAAAAAATACTTATTGAGTATTGTATTTACAATTGAAATGAATTTTTCAATATTAATCTTAGTAAATACACTTTTATGCATTTTTTTTCTACTATTGTTAATATTATATTTTTGTATCTATCACATTTAATATTGCATTTTCATTTTTCAATGTATTCAACATGTATTTCAATTTTTGTTCAATGTATTTATTATATATGTACTGACAAATGTAAACGTCGTAAGATGTCTAGCATGAAATAATAATAATAATAATAATTATTATTATTATTATAACTTGTATGTACAGTCTGTTTCAAACGGTTAGGCGGAACTAAATGGGAATTTCGTTCTTTTAGGTTGTCACGAAAAGGGACCTTGCTTGGGTTATTTCATTTTTCAGGTTGGAATGTCAAAATTTAAAATTCCAACAATGAAACCATGGAAACGAATGACATATGTCAAACTTAAATTAATTTTCTTACATATTTTAATGACAAAAAAATAAATAAATGAGATATTTGTATTAAGAATGACACAAAAAATTAAATATAAAGAAAATGATATTTTAAAATGATATTAACCTTAACCAAAAAATATTTGTTGCAAGTATGATTTACAAAGCTTAAACAAAACGGCCGAAAAGCATGATTTAAACGATGAAAGTAACTAGATTGCAAAATCTAGTTCCGCCTAACCGTTTGGAACAGACTTTACATTCGAATTACGATGGCTATCTTTTTTCAAGTTACGTTAGGTTGGCAATGGAAACTCAGTTGCCATTGTTAAGCGGCGCTTGCGCAGTAGTGTTAAGCAATATATCTGTTAGTACTCCCCAACTGGTTTGGTCATTACCTGCCGTAGTATTGATGTGAGCATTTTTTTTTTTTTAATTTATTGTTTTATTGGCCGTTGGTCTTTCGACCATATTAGCCAATGTGAGCATTGTTTTATCATGGCTACTACAATCGAAGATCCGCTCTGTGATGCGTTTCTTACAAGCAAAAGTCCACAATGCAGCAGAAATTCATTGAGAGTTATATGTTTTGTATGGGGAAAATAATATGAGTGATAGTGCAGTGCGAAAATGGTTTAGGCGTTTTCAGGAAGGACGAACTGATGTCCATGATGAAGGGAGTCAGGTAAAGAAGTCCGTAGCAACAGACGACGTTGTGTCGAAAAAGTGATTCCTAGTGAGCGCCAACGGTTCGCAATTTCTGAACTCTCTACGGAGAGCAATACAGAAAAAAACGAGTGGCATGTTGTCATCAGGCATTGTCCTTCTTCAGAACAATGCACGCCCTCAAACCGCAGCACAAACTAATCAACTGCTCAAGAATTTCGGATGGGAAATATTCGGCCACCCGCCCTACAGCCCGTATTTGGCACCAAGCGATTTCGATTTGTTCACTAGGATGAAATTGTAGTTGGGAAAGAAGCCGTTCAGTACTAATGAGAAGTTGAAACCCAGTGTGCAAGATTAGCTGAGAACCCAGGCAACATGATATGAGGAGGGTATACAAAGAAGAATATATGAAGAGGGTGACTACGTTGAAAAATAATTTAAATGTATGAGTAACTCTTGTGTATATAAAAACTTTTGTTTTATTTATTTACTAGCAGTGTACCCGCTGCGTCGCTACCGAAAAAATGTAGTCGTACCCGCTTAGATCGGGCCCATTTCGAAATCTCGTTCAAGACTGGTTGCTACGAATCGTTTAACATTCAAATATATGTATTTGTTTTAATCTACCATTGTATTAATATGTGCTCCTTATACAAATAATTTAAGTACGAACTTCTTTGTAAACATTGGTAGTACAGACATTTAGTAACAACACGTATAAGTGTCCCGTTGTGCTAACCCAGGACAATGCCACATAAAATGCCCATGTGAGAATCACTCATTGCCAAAGGCAGCGCCGGTCATGTGAAGCTTTTTATCTTGCACCTTACGAAATTATTTATTATAATTTGTATGGTATTTATTATAATTATCCTGTGATTATTCCTGATTTTAAATAGTACCTATATAGATCAGAGCACTTTTTTTCGTTGGTAAATATTCTTGCCACTGAAGTAAGTTTTCTTCGTATTGCTTTAGGGGGTTACAATAATGTTCAATAGCTAATTTAACGTTATAATTGTCGTCAAAAGTGAAAATAAAGAAAATTGTGATATATATCCTCGGGAACATTTTTGTAGCAATATTAAACCCAAAATTCGTTAATATATATTTTGAATATGTGTATCTTTTATAGTTTTATCTTTATAGTTTTTTATAATATGGAAGATTTTTCCGACTTTTTTCTAAATATTTCTTAATTGATCGGAAACCTGGTGTCATACCGCGATGATATACAGGGTGTTAGGTAAATGTCCGGCACAATTTAAAAGACAGCATGGTGACGTAGAATGCAATCGATTTTTCCTTTGCCAATTTTCTCTAAAATGTGAATTTCGTCCAAAAATAAACAAACAAAAAGATGCCCCAAATTTGGAAAATCACTGACTTTTTTTTATTTTTCATATTAATCCAGAAGTTATGTAGATGCCATAGAGAGAAAAAAAAAAATTGTAGTTCAATAATAGAATATCAAATTTTCTAAAATAAAAAAATTCATAAAAATGCCCAAAAATAAAAAACCAGAAAACAGGTGTTCCACTTCAGTCTCGCTCTGCATACACTAATCATACATTTTACTTAATAATTGAATAAATAAATCTTATCACCTATAGTAAACTGAATTGTGTCGAACGACATTTACCGATGTTCGACGAACTTACTCTAGTTGTCCAAACAACCATTGAAACGAAATTCCCGCGATCTCGCTGTACGCATCATACATACTTCGATGGTCCAATATAATTAAAAACGAAATTATTAATTTCTCGTTTCTGATGGGACTTTTTTGAGATTTTCGATTTTTCTAGTTATGATGAAAGTATTTCCTACCTGTATGCAAAATTTCAACTCGGTAGCATATCTGGAAGTGGGTTAGAATTTCCGGACATAGCCACAAATATTCTCTTTTATATATAAAGATTTATTTATTTTCCATATTTTCCATTTAAGATATCAACAGCCACAATGTGTAGCCAATAACAGATATCTACGTATATACATATAATGTTACAATGCATGTTGAAATATAAAAAAATATATACAGAGCATTAATAATAGGTGGTAAATATATACATTCATAGAAATATAGTAAATAGATATAAATAATTACAAGTAAATCACAAGTAAGAAGTAAGAATATCGTAATTAAAAGATATGAGAATTAGACAAAATTGAGGGGAAATAAAAAGTAAAGAAAAATCAAGTGTTAATTATTTTTAAATTCATGTGTTTTTTAAAGTTGGACAGCGAAACATTAAACAAATCGATGGAATTGAATGAACTGTTGTATGTTGACATACATCTATTAAGGGAGGAGTTTAAACTAAAATTAGTGCTGCAGTTTTGAACGTAAAACGTGATTTGTTTTCTATTATTTTTTTGTGGCACATTGAAGTTAATTTCTGAAATAAAAAGTTGACTATCAATGACATTATTACCTTTATTAGTTTTTATTACGTTATTACCCTTATTTGTTTTTATTAACTCAATGGAATTTGAAAAAAAAAAAAAATGTCCCTCGTATTTTAACCGAGGAGTTTTTGGAAAAGTTTTTTTTTTTTATTTATTTTTTTTATTTTAATTTTTAGACTTAGCAACTGAGGCCATTATCCAGTAGATGCATTTATTTTTGAAAAATCCATGCCGTAACTGGGATTCGAACCCGAGCCCTCATGGTCTAGAAGCCAGTGCATCGCTACACTAACCACTACGCCATGGTGATCGGCTTGGAAAAGTTTGATTTATATTTAACAAAAACAGCCCTCGTATTTTAACTGAAGAATTTTTGGAATAGTTTGATTTATATTTAACTGACCCTCGTATTTAGGACCCAACCCAATAAAATTAATTTTTGAAGCATTTTTTTGTATTTTGAAATTACACATTTAATATATGACCTGTGATTTGTAGCTACAAAATTTCAAATTCAATTTTGACTCGCATGCGGAAGATTCGCTTTAGCTGTATTATATTATATTTTCTAACACAATACTGCACAAAAAATGATGTTACGAAAAAAGAAACAAATGCCTAGTTCCTGAAAATTCTAAATAAATATATGTGTGTATATAAAACACAATAAAGTATATGACACTCATATGAAACTGTCTCACAATTTAATTTGAGCCTACTGTAGTGTTAGTCCCTCCATTCTTTCATTCATGAAATTGCTATTATAAATATAAGACATTTCTGTTCCGAAAGCCCGACTTTTCTCGTACCGGGATTAAAATTTCATGGAATCCAATATTTCAGGGCTGACATAAACACAACATCGTATGTATCAGTATATACGAGCAACGTCATAAGAATAACGTATGTTTTCATCACATTACTTACGTTTAATAGTAACAAATTCAAATCTCTACATTTTTGATATAAAATGGTGCTTGGGAAATTTTACGAGAAATTTACACGAAGTGGGAATGGTTTCATTTAAATATAGGAACTCTTAAATACAATATATTATCAGGATTATCAGAGTTGCTGTGGTTACTTTGTAAGACGGTTGCGTACGGAGCACTGGTATGTGGGTTGGAATCCCCGCTCCCTCTTTCGGGTTTTTATCCGATATTGTGCAGTCAGCTCTGGGGTCGACTCAGCCTCAAGTGGTTAATACTTAAAATGAGGATAATAGGACTGGTCTAAACGTCACACTGACCACGTGGCTTTCAAATGGCCGACGGTCTAGAAACGGAGTACTTACCGTCTCCGTTGGGAACCTATTATTATTATTATTATCAGGATCAGAGCTATGCTAAAGTATTTGGAATGCTAGGGAAATATTTGAAATACTAGGAAGTATTTGAAATACTAGGGAAATATTTGATATACTAGGAAATATTTGAAATATGAACTAGGGAAATATTTGAAATAATAGGGAAATATTTGAAATACTAGAGAAATATTTGAAATATTAGGAATTATCAGGAAATATTAGAAATATTTGAAATAATAGGAAAAATATTTGAAATACTAGGGAAATATTTGAAATATTAGGAAATATGTGAAATATATACTTGAGAAATATTTTAAATATTAAGAAATATTTGAAATATATACTAAGGAACTATTTAAAATACTACGAAAATATTTGAAATAATAAGGTTAAATACAAGATAAATATTTGAAATATTTACTAAGGAACTATTTCAAATATTTGAAATAATAGGGAAATATTTAAAATATTTTAAATACCAGAGAAATATTTAAAATATTAGGAAACATTTGAAATACTAAAGAAATATTTGAAATATTAGGAATTATTTGAAATATGTACTAAGAAAGAATCTTATTCTTTGTTTTCAGTAATGAAATATTAAGGAAATATTTGAAATAATATGAAAATATTTGAAATATATACTCTAGAATAATTTTTGAAATAATAGGTAAATATTTGAAATACTAGGAAGTATTTCAAATACAAGGAAAATATTTGAAATAATAAGGTTAAAAACAAGATAAATATTTGAAATATTTATTAAGGAACTATTTCAAGTATTTGAAATAATAGGGAAATATTTGATATACTAGGGAAATATTTTAAATACTAAAGAAATATTTAAAATATTAGGAAATATTTGAAATACTAGATAAATATTTGAAATATTTGAAATACTAGGGAAATATTTGAAATGCTAGGAAGTATTTAAAATACTAGGAAAATATTTGATATACTAGGAAATATTTGAAATATGTACTAGCGGAATATTTGAAATAATAGGAAAACTTGAAATACTAGAGAAATATTTGAAATATTAGGAATTATCAAGAAATATTTGAAATAGTATGGAAATATTTGAAATACTAGGGAAATATTTAAAATACTAGGAAGTATTGAAATACTAGGAAATATTTGAAATATGTACTAGGCAAATATTTGAAATAATAAGAAAATATTTGAAATACTAGAGAAATATTTGAAATGATAGGGAAATATTTGAAATACTAGGCAAATATTTGATATACTAGGAAGTATTTGAAATATGTACTAGGGAAATATTTGAAATACAAGGAAAAATATTTGAAATAATAGGAAATATTTGAAATATGTACTAAGAAAAACTTTCGTTCTTTTTTTCAGATATTCAAAAAAACATAACCAACAACACGAAAGTCACCACAGTAAATTCTACGTCCAAAAGTCTCGGACCAACAGAGACCCCCCCAGATTTTTCAATCAGTGATTTAATTTTGAACTCTATGATCTTTTCCAACATCCGGCCAATACAATATCTTTCTTGTCGTTGTTGTTTGAAATGCTGCTATAAATTTAATAACAATTTTTGAATGAGCAGTAATACCGTTTCTGTTTTGATTCAGTGTATGGAAGCAAATGGCATTGGATATGTCAATAATTAATACACTTAATGCACAATCGTATCAGGTATATGGAGATTGAATCCAATGGAACAGTACAACATATCTGACAGAACATCAAAGTAGCTTGTGAATTGACAGAATTGACTACATCACTGTATTATGTGATGACACTTCAAAGCTACGTATAATTAATAAATATTTACTTTATATTTCTACATACCGATTATCCACAAAAAGTATATATATTCTTTATTTCCCCTAGGCTTTGCGGCGTGTGTGAACATTTACAAATAATTACAAAGAAATGAAAAATAACATACCATACAATAGATAATTTACAATATTTTTCATCATTTCTTTGTTCTTCTTCCAGTGTCCCTCTCTTTCTTCCCATTCTTCCGGATTTCCTCTCCTATCGCCTTCCTTCTTACCCCCAGTTCTCTCGCCCATCTTTCTCCGTTGCCTTCCTTACTCATCAGTTCCTTTATCTCTTCCTCCCAGACTGCCATCTCTCTGCATATCTTCGCTAAATGCTCCAAGGTTTCCTCTTCTTCCTTGCACATTCTAGAGAGCTTGTCATCTGGCTTGCCTAATACCTGTTATTCCTCTTCTCGTTGCCGCATATTAACCTCGCTATCCTCCTGCCTTCCCCCCGAGTGTGCTATGTTGTGTTTAGTTCACATATCTCTAAAATAACTGTCCAAATGTTCTGAATCAGTTTTTAAAAAAGTTTTATCTACGTCATTAACAAATTAAATAGTTACAGTACAGATCAAGATTCTAATTAAGACTAAAAAAAATAATAAACAGAACATGTTAATATAGACTGAAAGAAAAATGCTGATTATAAAAAGTGTCAAATACATCTTTTATATTTTGTATAACAAGGTGGTGTCTAATTATGTGTAGTCAGCGGGAATTGTTAAGGTAACTTGCGTATATTCAATATTCTGCTGGGACACATAGATAATACTTTATTTATGTACCTTTCGGTTTAAATCTACATATTTGCATTATTAACTTTATATTTCACATAAATAACTATAATGATTGCTAACTAGGGTATCTTCGCTTCAAATTCCTTCTTCTCTCCAAGACCTCTTCCAACCATGTCCATCCTTGGCCTGAATCACACAGCACATCTTTTCTTGTGTCTTCTTTATATTTCATTTCTCCGCAATTCTGCAGTATGTGCTCTATGGTTTCTCTCTCCTCTCCACACAACCTGCACATTCTTTGTTCATCCTTTCTCCAGTATTCGTTTTCCCTTTCCTAATTTCCGCACCTAAATCTTGCTATTATTTTCTTCTTATCTCCGTTCATTTTTGTTTTTAGGTACTCTGGTATCTGTGTCGTCCAAGTCTTTACATATTTGCCGTTATATCTCGAATTTGTTAGGCCCTCGCTTCTTTCTTGCCCTTGGATATCCCTCATTCTATCTCTTATTTCCAGTGTCACATCTTGTCCTCCCAACCTTTTTATAGATATCTCCCTTGTTGAGTTATATTCAAGTCTTTTTCTTCTTTTTACTTCCCATTTGGATTCAATCTTTCTTTGCTCTTTTTTTTCTATTTCTGCCCAGCATTGGTTTAGCATTTTTTTTTTCTGGATGTCTTATTATCCTCTCTTCAAATTTAATTGCTCTTTTTGTAGCTTCTATCCTGATGTTGTCAACTTTCACTTCTTCTAATATTATGTACTGCGGTGCACATTTGTCTAGACCCAATGTCCACTTAATATATTTATTTTGCACCGCTTCTAATTTCTCTTGGTCCTCCCAACCCCATATTTCTGCTCCATACATCATTATACTCTTGATTATGGAGTTGAACATGAGCATCCTTATCTTGCCTTATCACCCTTATCCATACTTGCGGCAATCATGCAACCTATGCAACATTCTGCTAGGAGGTGTTCTATTTAAAAATTTTCTTCAATTAATTATGCAAAATAATGTTTCACACCTGGTTTCAACTTCGATTCAGACTAGTGTTAAATAAAAATTCATTGAATCTCTTCACTTTGTATGCAATTTGGTAGTAGAGGAAGTCAGTATTATTGGTACATATAGAGGATTTATCAACACATTACAATGTTCTCGTGATAACTAGTAAAAATATCAGAGAATATTAAAAACATTTTCGAAAGAATAGTTTTCGGCCACCATTAGAATCGTATTAAGTGTGTAGTAATCTATATTATTTTGTCAGAACTGCTATATACTACTCTTTTGGATGGGGAGGTACTTAACTGTCATGTAATGAATCTCACTGTTATATAAAGAGTACATGTAATTATTTTTAAAATAAAATACAATCTTATATGTAGCAAATCTTTAAATTAACTCGATTTTCGAAATCTACGACTTCAATATACCCGAAATTGATATACAACTCAGCAAATTCGATTTAAATAGCAAAATTCCATTTACGAGCGTTATTTCGAAAGCGGCTTCATTTGAGACCAGGTGCTGCGACGAATAATAACAAGTCATATGCATTTTTTTATTTAATTTTTGTAATCTACAGGTTCGATTTGGTCGAGAACGATATAATAAGTGTCAAAATAATGCGAAGTTGAGACTTTACATATTTCGGCCACTATCTTAATTTCGGTGCCCCTCAGAGAAAAATTCCGCGCATATTCTTGTAGCCAAGAATATACCCTACAGATTTAGGAAGAATTGAAACAAAATGTTAATATACGCAGATTTGCAGTGATCTAATTTTTATAAAGAACACGTGTGCCAAATGGCTTTCCATTATCATCAAGTGCAGGATCAACGTAAAATATGGTGCGTAGGCACTAGACTAATTTTAAATGAAAAATAATAAAAAACAAAAATGAGTTTTTGAGAAATAAATACATCTAAATGACAACGCTCTAAAATAAAGGACTGTCCTCTATAATCAAGGATGTATGGTCACAGTACTCATATTAATATATGGTATTCTGTGTATTTTCCTTGTCTCGCCACGTCCTGGTGCGAAGCTCATAAATGAATTCATTTTATAAACCATTTTCTATAGATCCTTGAAGGTGATTGATATCTTCAGACATATGTCGTAAGTTCCAACCTTCTGTCAAATTCGAAACACCTTTACTAAATTAACAGCCATTAACATCTAATAATACTGACCTGTTTGTGCATAAATATATCCAACAAATTGTTTGAGAAGTGCGAGGGGTAATATCTAGTGCCAAGTAAGACAGTTGTAATAATTAGGCGAGATATAGCAGAGCACAGGACTGTAGTGTACGCTGGTAACGATGCAAGACAAGGAGCAGTCTTCGCGACTGCAAATTACAAGTGTCTGCATTCCGAGCAACTGTTACCAACCTACCATGACAAATTACACTACATGATTTATGACAAATTGCCTATTGTTCGTACCTGATGATTACCTTTTAACAGTGTTCAAAGGTATAATTTGTGATTATAAAATATATCATATAAAATCATTAAAATGTTTATATAAAATGGCAAAATTTACAAAAATGTTTGACCAAATTTACTTGACCTGTTGAGACAATTCTTTGAGAGTTTGAGCAGGGTTTTCTTCCAATAGAGCTTTTAGTTCATCTTCAAACTTTTACAAATGACCTGGCCGTTGTTAATCGTGAACGTTAATCACCACTTTTAAATCGTTGAAACCAATCTCTATATACTACATAATCTAACCTTGGACCGTTGTTATTTTTATTGGCCGTTAATGATATTCCACAACGTATCTTGGAAAGTTCTATACTTTTGTTTGCAGATGACGTAAAGTTGTATAAGGTAATTATTAGTACTGCAGATTGTCTTGCTCTGGAATGCGATCTTGAAATACTGTCAGATTGGTGCTCTGGTACAGGAATATATTTTAAAAGTAAAATTATGTCATTTGCTAGAAACCAATTCCCTTTGCTATTTAATTATAAAATGAGCAACATTTGCCTGCAAAGAACCAAGGTTATTAAAGATCTAGGCATAATTTTTGATGAAAGTCTCAGCTTTGTAACTCGTATAACCAAAACGGTCAGTGAATGTTATAAGTTGATTGGGTTTATATTAAGAATGGGAAGGGATTTCCGGAAAACCCAGACGTATATAATATTATTTAATAGTCTGGTAAGAAGTAGGTTGGAATATGGGTCTGTGGTTTGGTCTCCCTTTCATTTTAAAAACATAAAACTGATTGAATCAGTGCAAACGAAATTTTTGCGAAGTGTGAAATTTAGAACGACAGGCCTATATTCTAGATATGAATCATCTGAGGTATTACGTGCAAAATATTCAGTAGTAGCATTAAGTAAAAGACGTGATACTAGCAGCTTACTTCTGCTGTACAAAATACTAAATGGCGGTCTATTTTGTTCGGAAATCCTCTGAGATTAATATCAAAATTCCACCCGTTGGAGCGAGAAGGAAAAATATATTATTTCAAGTTCGGCACGCTAGAACCGATCAGTACAGAATAATAATAATAATAATAATTTTATTTAGTGCTTGTACAAGTTTTCACACGTTTACACCAGTCAAAGATCATACATAATTATTAGAAATATAAATTGAAATATAAATTATAAAATTACAATACAATTGTCAGATGGGTAATTAAACAGAGAAGGATTTTTAGTATTTGCTCCAATCAATGCTGTAGTACTCATCAGTGCTGTACAGACAGTTTTCAAGAAAGACCTCTCTAAGTTTTTTCTTGAAGGTCCTGTTATTAACATTTCTGACAACAGAAGGCAAATAATTGAAGAAACATGCAGCCGAGTAAAGATCGTTTTTTGACTTCTCAAGTCTTATTTTAGGGAGACGAATATTGTCTTTAGAGCGGACATTATAAGAATGACTTGAGGAAACGGTGACAAACTGGGCTGCGTTTTCAAATAGGCTGTACACTGACATTATTCTACATTTTTTAAAAAGTTCCCGGCAGTGGGTTCTGGAGGGGACATTATTCATAATTCTAAGAGCTCTTTTTTGGATTATGAAAATGCGGTTGATCGATGAGCTTACTCCCCAATGGACTATACCGTAAGACAAACGAGACTGGAAAGCGGCAAAATAAAAAATACGTAAAGTCTCGAAAGAGACCGAAGTTTTGAGCCTCACAAAAGCGAAGATAGATTTCTTCAGGGAAATGGCCAAATTGCTGATGTGGTGGTGCCAACTGAGTTGACCGTCTATATATATTCCTAGGAATTTAATAGAATCACCGTACTCAAAGACTTCGTCGGTGTTGCGGTTTAGGGAAAAGATAATTTACTGGGTCTTGCTGGCATTAAGAGTTAATTTGTTTGTGGTAAACCAGTTTTTACTTTCCCTAGGGCAGTTTCTGAAATGTCGAGTAACTCTTTTACTGATGTATTACTTGTTAATAATGTGGTAGCCGAATGAGCCGAGATAGCAGAATGAGCCTCCTTAACCGGATGGTATCACTCTATAACCAGACTCTACAAATGAATGAAGACATTGACTTGTTTTATATGAATTTCGTTGTGTTTAAAAAGTTTATCTTGACGTATAAAATTTTTTTTTACTTCCATATTTTTTATTTTTTTAGTTATTTTTTTTTCATTTTCTTACATGTGTAATAAATATTTACAAGTTTATATATGTATACACATATTGTTAAGTATAGGTTGTAAGTTGTGAATGTATATGTACTTTTATGTATGGGCAAATTTGGGACCTATGGTCTGTAGTGTCCTTAATTATAATAAATAAATAAATAAATAAATAATTTGCTGCCCTTTTTAAATCAAAGTAGTGTAGAAGTACACATTGGAACAACAACTTCTCACGGTCCACTTTAATTCGGTTATAGAAAAACACTTTTGTAAACAAACGATGGCTTCTGATGACTGAATTTTAGTAGGAAATGTTCAGCCTTTAAAATGACATAAGAGACATTTGTCACTACCCACAGCATACGCACCTAGAGCCATCTACACGTGAACAGTCGCTTTCAATGCAACCTCCTATTATATATGTTACAGTTGGTTTCATATCCCATAACACCCAAACGTAAACTATCAGAGGAATTATTTTTTATATTAAAGTTAATTTTGAGTTATTAATTAAATGTTAATCTTCCCCAATGATTCCGTCTTAATTAATTTAATTAGGGGTAGTTTAGATGTAATCGGATTTAAAGGATATGTTATTTTATATCGTATTAATTCCCAATGGAATATTTCATGGAAATAGACAATTTATATCAAATATATTGATACTTACTCAGATTTATGACGTATTTCTATAAAAAATCATTGACGTGATATGTCTGGGAAAAAATTCGTGGTTTTTTTTAAGTAAAATTCAACTGGTTTTGTTATAGTGTGAAAATGAATTTATTTAAACCAAATATGCTCCATTATTATCGACAACGTTTCGCCATTTTTCGGGTAGAGCCATGATGAAAAACTGATTCATGTGCAAACTGAAACTGAAACCAGCTTAATTCCAATGAAAGAATTCTGCAGAGATCGGAATAGGTGATAGTCAGAGGGTGCTATATCTGGATTATACGGTGGATGCAACAAAATTTCCCAACCAAGCTCTCGCAATTTTAGACGGGTCATTAAGGAAGTATGTGGTCTTGCGTTGTCATGATGAAAGAAAACACCTTTCCTATTATTCAATTTGGGCCGTTCTCTTTCAATTGACTGGCTTAATCTCTCTAGTTGTCCACAGTAGAGTTGAGAATCAATCGTCTGACCAACTGGAAGTAGCTCATGGTGGACAATTCCCTTCCAGTCCCACCACACACACAGCATCACATTTTTCGGCGTCAATCTTCGCTTCTCGAACTCTTCTGACGGCTTAACATCCCTTGTCCACGATCTTTTACGCTTCCGATTGTCGTACGTGATCCATTTTTTATCACCGATTATGACACGTTTCAGAAATGGCTCGATTTCATTACGTTTCAGCAGCGCATCGCAGATGCTAATTCGGTCTATCATGTTTTTCGCGCTCAATTCATAAGGAACCCATTTATTGAGCTTCTTTTTGTAGCCAGTTTTCCGTAAATGGTTCAAAACAGTTTTGTGGTCAATGCTTAGCTCCGTATCAATATCGACACTGCTGATATGCCTATCTTACTGGACTTTTTCATTTCATCAGCTTTTTCACTGACTGGACGACCAGAGTCATCTTTCACATTCAAATTACCAGAACGAAAGCGAGCGAACCATTTCCGCGTAGCAGATTTTGATAAAGTACCTTCACCGTACACAGCACAAATTTTTTCACAAGCCTGCGCAGCGTTCTTCCCTTTGTCATAATAACATTGCAAAATATAGCGCAATTTTTCATTACTTTTCTTCATTTTCAAACGCAAACAATTTCCAATCACTGCACAAATTTTGATGTTTAGAAACTCAAAGTAACTCTCGAACTGTCACTTTTCCAACGAGCGCTTATTGGTGTCGCTGCGATCTGTGTTTCCTGAGTCATTTGCAATTGGCGCCGTCTATCGGCAAAAACGTCACGAACTTTTTCTCAGACCTATACATAATTTTAAATCAATCCATCTTTGTCGCGATCATTTTTGCGATAACACGGCAATTCAGATGCTTCAAATCGCTTACAGCAATGATCTCTAACCTTTTTTGACTAGCGTACCCCTTGGCAGCCCATCTCCCTAAATTGTACCACTCATATTATAAAAATTTATGTATAATCTACTTATCTGTTAATTTGCTCACCAGCTGTATTTGAACATGGCGTCGATATCTTGGTCGTCACCGTGTTGAATGGAACTTGTAGAGGAGTTAGCTAGGTTCCTCTGCTCGGATTCCGTACGACGTCCATGTACTTATACCTCTGATTGACGTAGTTCGATATTCATTCTTCATGACAAATATTACCTCATTACGAAAATACAGCGTATGCGTTACGTAATCAGGTAACATATGCTAGACGCTGACAAATAATTTTGAAAACTCTCATTACGTCAAGTTTCTTGGAATCCACGTAGATCCTCATAGCCAACGGAGTGGCCGAGCGCACTAAGTCGTGCGGTTTGTACTAGCGGAAACCCAGTACGACTGTCCGGTCGATGGTTCGAGCCTCCTTCGTTGGTGATATTATTCGGGCGAGAATAATATGTTTACATTACTCCCATTTTCACAATCATTCACCCCTCATCCAGGTGTAGGAGCTCGCCTCCTGGCATCGGCGATTAGCCTCGTTGCAGAAATAAAGGCCGATGTAAAATAAATAATATAATAATAGATCCTCATATACGTTGGGACCAACACACGGAATTTCTTAATAGAAAGCTTAGGTCCACCATCTACCTGATAAGGAGGTTGAAATAAGAAGTATGTAAAGAGGTCGTTTTGAAAGCCTATTTTTCATTATTTCAATAACACCTAAACTATGGGACACTTATATGGAGACATTCTCCGTCCGCTGACAGAATTTTTAGCTTACAGCGTAAAGCTGTCAGAATTAACGCCGGCGCTGCCTACAGAGCCGAATGTCGAGATTATTTTACAAGTCTTAAAATAATGACTTTACCAGGATTATTCATTTATAATTGCCTCTTGCTAATACATAAGAATTTGAGCAAATTCACTACTCTTGGAGACTCGCATGAATACAATACTCAAAAAACAATATCCCTTCTCAGTACCTTCGCATGAACAAATCCAGAAATAGCTCAAATTATTATTGTATAAAAATTTGTTGCCCGAGGAGATTAAACAACTATCATGCAGAGAAATTTCAAATAAAGTTAAGGACATTTTGTTGAAAAATCTCATTTAGGATTTTTGTATATGAAATCTTATGTACCTAATAATGACTAAAAACAATAGATGTGTATGTAATTTGGTCAATAAATTATTATTATTATTATTATTTTCCTACTTCTGTATTTATGAAACTGTATATTTTCAAAAATATGTCATTATATTTTGGCTTATTATTGACTTAAGTGCCGATGACAATGATAAACAATAATGTACTGAATTTACTCAATTATTGCAACCACCCTGTGACAATATTATCTGGATAACTTATGTCATGAAAAATCTATTGTAGCACAAAGAAGATTATTTATCGTGAGATAATAACCAATCCTATTTTACAATAAACAAATTTTTGCGCATGGCTTAATTTTAATGGATTCTGACGGCTTTTATCTAGTCCTGAATGTCAAAACCATTGAGCAACACAAACCCTAATTCAAAACCGCTATTCACATGGCTATTTCACATTGTAAAGCCGTCAGTAAAATAACAAAAAACTTTACTTTTATCTCTTCTCAATATCAAACTTTTTTAAATAAAAGGGTTTAGGTTTTCAAACGATTGGGGAGTAAAAATCTTAATTAGAAACATAAAATTCCAACAACACGTGGCGAATACAATCAGATACCAGTTAAATTACACACTAGCAAATCCTACTCGCATTTCAATAGGACTAAGTACACGTCTTGTTGATAGGGAGAGCTTATTAAACCATTGAAGCCCTTCGCCATGTGACACTGGGTATTGACATGATTCTTAAAAACACTATCTTTGTTTCCTAACCCTTTGAGTTAGATGAGATTTTGTTTCAAAGTTCTGAAATTATATCTTTCGATTTAGTTTTGAGATGATATCTGAGAACTGTGTTTGAAAAGTATATAATTAAAATCACTTAAAATATTTTAAAAATTGTAAGATCTGGTTGCAAAAGATTTATAATTGGTTTTAGACTGTAACTTATTCATTGAGCAATAATTTGGATTTAAACATTAGCAATGGCTAATAATGATTTTCAAAATATGAAGTCGTGTGCAATGACAATCTTGTGCAACTTTAAATTAATTTTGATTTAAGTTTCCAAGCACCCCAAGCAAAAGAACTGACTATGCACAAGGTCTAGAACATGTAGAATAAGAAGATCAGGATGATTGGATAGTTATCAAACCATCTGAAAACCAAACTATATATAAGAACAGTCACCTTTGGCTGCCTGTCATTAAAAATAACCGTTCTAATTCTCAAGTCACTAATACGATAAAAAAACACTAATACGTTAACACAATAAGCCAGTATGTGCAGTTTACAGCAAGGTGTAAAATTGCCGCGAAATAGTTTGTAATTTACACAATTTTTTATTTTGTCAGTTTCGAGTCGTTCGAGTTTGAAGTGTATAGGCTCCCTGTTAACTTCTGTTATTACTTCACACCTACACTACACGGACTCTGTACCTACTTTGCACCTATGCTGCACCAATACTGCACCGAATTCTAAACGAATAGCCGAACTCACTAAATGTATTTTTATTCAGTATACTGAAACACTTAAATTTGGTTTATAACTTGCAAAAATTGCTTATATTCTTTCTTTTCATAAATTAAATTAATAAGAAATAATTAAAAAACTATATATAATTTATATTAAGTTACATGTTTTAATAGGAACCCGGAGACATCATTTTCCCAATCCAAAACAAGATCTGGAAAGCTTTAATAAAAGGACCAGGATTATATTTGGAAATGAAAATTCAAATATGGAAGCTATTAGTATTACATTTTTTATTTTTTAATAGTGGACTATAATAAATAATATTATAAATGGAAAATGGAAAATAAATATAAAAATAAAAAATAAATATTTGCTTATTTCTTTTTATTTTTATTAATCAGGAAAATTGTAAATAAATTAATCATGATTTTCGTTTCGACGCGATCTTAAATTTTCTACTAAAATTTTATTTTTCCGCACATGACCGCACGATTCATATTAATTTAAAATATAAAAATATACTTGTGTGCACTGCGGCTTGCATAATATCTAATCCTAATTCCTATTCCAACCACGAATGTCGCAACTATCGCTGTCCAAAACCGTAACGTGGTAGATCGCTATCTTCTTTGTTTTTATAATCTGTGGATCGGACTACCGAAGAACACATGGAGGCGCACAGTGGAGAAAGAATTGTACGAAATGGGAAAGTCGTGGGGCGACAAGGTCTTGACCTTAGCTCAGAAACGCACCAGAGGGAGATGCTTTATTGAGGCCTTTTGCTTTTCTTGAGGAGTTGTAGGAACTAATTTATATGACAATATAAGGACTATAGTAACATGGGGCCGACCATGTTACTATAGCCGTGAAACCAACACTGATGGAGCTCGAATGGAAGGCTTTCAGCAACCAGCATAGCCCCCGGACCTGGCTCTAAGTGATTACCATCTCTTACGATCGATGCAATACGCTTTGGAAGATACACATTTCCATAACTACAGAGAAGTCGAAAATTGGATTGCTGAATGGATTGGCTCAAAAGACAAACCATTCTTTCGTCTCGGAATTCAACTTCTATCAAAAAAGTGGGAAAATTCATATTAGGTGTACCGGAAAGTTTTTTCGTTTTTATTATTAGTGCAGTATGCGAACTAGTCACGACTTATTCGCTGAATTAAACAGACGTCTTTTGCGTTTTGATTAAACTCTGTAATCTTGAGTACCTAATTATTGTTTTCGTTTCATTTTAAACCCTTGCATTTTAAAATGGCGGAAGAATTTTCATCAAAACATTTTTTATGCTGTTAAATGAGTACCATAAAAAAAAATCTGTTGCTACATAAAACATTTGCACTATTTATGGTGATAAACTAAGTGTACGCACATGTCAACAGTGGTTTAAAAATTTTAAATCAGGAAATTTATGCTTGGATGATGAATATAATATCCCTATAAAGGAATAATTTATTATGAGATGTTAAAACCGAAGCAAAGTGTTAATTCTGATCTCCACTGTGAACAATTGGAACGACTGAATCAGAACTTGACCAGAAATCGGCCATAAATTGTGAATAAAAGAGGAGTTATTCTTCAAGGCGACAATGCCTGACTTCATTCGTAAAAAAAAGACGTGTGAAAAAATTTCCGAGCTTGATTGGGAGGTTCTAACACACCCATCCTACTCACCAGACATTTCACCCTCCAACTATCACTTATTTCGGTCACTGGAACACTTTTTAAGAAACAAGATAAACAATGGTAACTATTTTACTCAATAAAGTATATTTTTTCTTTCAATTTGTTTCTATTTGAATAATACCAAATAAACGAAAAAACTTTCCGGAAAACCTAATAGCTTTCGAGGGTAATTACAAAATTAATGTATTCCCGTATTTTGGTATTGAAATAAATACTAGAAAGAAATACAAGAAAACAGCGACTTATAGTACAACCTCCTAATATATGATTTCCAAATGAATCATAAGATGTATTTTTAAAGCTTACTAATTACAAAACCTCTTCAATCCAATATTAATATTAAAAACTCATTTCAACCCTTCAATCATTAAAAATATGCAATCAACAACAAAAGATTCTACCAACACACATACATCATATATGCTAGACACACACAAGCATATATGCAAAGGGCAGTACTCCATCAATGATAGTGACGTCATTGTCACGCGACCAGGCTCGTTGAAGGATGCTTGTGCCGCTCTTTCAAACGCGATATTTTAATACGCACGGAGGATGCGGTTATTTGCAAACTCATTGCACTCTTTCTTTCTCTTCAAGAACTGCCGACGGCTATACAACCCTCACAGTGGCGGGGTTATCGTATGACTAAAACAAAAGAACGTGGGATTCTAGTAGGAACATGGGATGTAACTATTATTATTATTTCATTAGGCAAACATCAGACGTTGAATAACCCTAGCGAGAAATGCCATGGTAAAACTAAAACAAAGTGCCATAAAAACATCATGAAGATATAGAAAAACTCAGCAATATATATTTACTGACCGCCAACATACATAAAGGAGGTATTGTGATCATACCGTTTTGACATTTCGAGATTTCGATGGATCTCCACGAATTGAGGTCCCTACATAACTTTTTGACTATTTTTAGCATGATGACTGTCGGTCAGTCTGTCCGTCCGTCTGTCCGTCCGTCCGTTCGTCCGTCCGTCCATCTGTCTATCTGTGTACACGTGCAGAGCAAATTTGGCTAAAAAGATTTTTATGAAACTTCATCTTTAAGCTTCTGCCATCATCAATGGCATAAGTTGATCAACTTTTGGTAAAAATCGGTTGACTAGAAAAGAGAGCTTACTCGTGCCGATTTTAAGATTTTTGAGAATATTTAGCAACAGAAAAATGTTTCGAAAAAATTTATTTAACAAAAGTTGCTATAAATGCAATAAATAATAACTTTTATTTGATCCGTTTTTCGACAAATTTTTGTAAAATTTGTGCTGTGTACGGCGACGATTCCACGTGTCGTAGGTTCAGAGTGGTTCAGAAAATTTTATTTTTTTTTTATTTTTTTATTTTTTTTTATTTTACCATTAATTATGAGAAATACTGTTCACAACTAGGTGAATTAAAGCGAGCAATCGACCAGAATCGGCCTGTATTATCCAACAAAAAGGGCATTGCGTGTCTTTGGCCACCCGACAGAACTTTTAAGGCTTGACTTGAATGTTTTGGTTCAACCACTATACTCTCCCGACTTTGCACCCTCCAACTACCATTTACTTAGTTCGCTTCGAAACAGCTAGATGGTAAAAACTTTACTTCCTTGGAAGACTTGAAAAATCACCTGAATCAGTTCTTTAGCCAGAAACCTCAGAACTTCTACGAGTGCGGGATTATGCAGCTACCGGAGAGCTGGAGAAAGGTCATCGAACAGAATGGCACATACTTTATTGATTAAATGTAACTTTTAGTAAATAAAACGTTTCTTCAATTTTTGTCAAAACCAAACGGCAACAAAGATTTGATCTCTGTACTAGTTAATTGAGGTTATTGTTTCCGAAGTAAAAACCAGAATTCTAACAATTCTGTCCGCAAATAACGCTTCATACACTGGATCGTTCTTCAAATCTGCGAGATTCGTAGCTCGGGAAATAATTGACGACCTACTCATACTCTTTTGTATCAAAAGATGGGAAATCGAATGATGCAAAGATGTTTTCTAGCGCCATCTAAATTTCTGGCAATTTTTTTTTTGTGTTTGAAGATGATTCTGATCCACAGGCTGTACTTTTCGTAGACACAGCTTAGCAAACACTTCTCTATAGTAAAAACATTATCTAGAAGTCAATGGCAGATACACGATTAGATGGAAATGTTCTATTGGCAGCTTATACTCTTTTTAGAGGCAGTCCAGCATCACCTGAAGATGAACAAAATTTGATGATGATGCTGATCCAACACATTGTTTTTAAAAACAAAACAATGCCTATTCCTTTGTTTCAAAAACGCCTCTGTCCTAACCCCCTTAGCATACGAGA
Organism: Liopterus haemorrhoidalis; assembly: GCA_963971575.1. NCBI lineage: Eukaryota > Metazoa > Arthropoda > Insecta > Coleoptera > Dytiscidae > Liopterus > Liopterus haemorrhoidalis. The sequence continues at coordinate 12,456,996 of OZ020620.1, forward strand.
GGTACCGTGGGTTGTGTGGGGAGGGGGTGTTTGAAAGGAATATGTCGTTGTTTTTGAGAACTCCCCTGCATATGAATATGCATGTGTGCTTGTCAGCGGCGAGAGATTTTTAGTTTATTATGTGTTCGCGGCACATCTTAGAATATATGGAGGTAACATATCTTGTTTATTTTCTGCTTTATTTTCTGGTGTTTCATTATGGTTTACACAATGTATTTTATGTTCTACATATATTTTTGTTAAAGTGTTTTTAGCCGGAGAGTAGGAAGAGTAGTGATATAAAGGAAATTAGATGTTCTAGTTATGGGGAAATTTAATATAACTATGAATTTTAAAGTAGTGCCATCTACAAAATATGTAAAGAAATACAAATTAACTGTTAGTCATGAAAATGTATCACATTCACAGTTACGAAAAATAGAATTGAAAATATATTATTTGATAGGGCTAGGGATTGTAAATTTACCGACTTTTTCATTTACCGGTAATTCGGTAAATGAAAATTAAATTACCGGTTTACCGGTAATTTACCGATTTTTTTTTTCTTGAAAAATAAAATTAAGGTGATAAAAATATAAGTCATTTTGATTTCCATTTCATATTTTTTAAGTTAAACAAAGTATAATAATTTTTAGAAACAGAATTAAAATAATACAGAAAAATAAAAATACAACAAAAATAATATATAGTACCTATTACCTAATACCATTTTATTGATTACCAATGTGTATTTTGCACAATCTTAAGGCATAATATTAGAATCTTGTATTAAATATTTGTATTTAATTATTTTAAACAGTTGTTAGAAGTAAAAGATTTATTTAAGGTTCAAATTTTAATGTTATTTTACAATAATATTGCATTAGTTTAGTGTCCTGTCATAATGTGGTGTATTCAAAATTGCTATTAATTTAAAAAATACGTGAAATATTTACATATTATTATTTTTCAATATTAAACCAGTGGCGAAGGGAGACCTCCGCTAGATTTGCCCTCACATAAAAAAAAATAATAATAAAAAAAAATAAATAAAAAAAAAATTAAAAATAGATTTGGGTAAATATTCAAAAATACATCAAATTATGTCCTATACAAATTTTTGTCCAAGGCTTGGTTTACTAGTTACGAATTTTTAAAAAATTTAATGTTTAATAACTTCCGTTTCCGGTTTCGGATTTTAATAAAAAACAATAGGGTTCTTCCCAATTATTAGGAGAATTTTTTAGAATTTTTTACCAGGACTAGCTCTTTAAGTTAAACCGTTTTTGAGTTATCGTGTATAGACACAGACACACACACATACGGACGGCACTTCGAAAATAGGTTTTTTGGATTCCCTGGACCATGAAACGTGGTCGTCAGTCAAAATCTCGACATCGAAAATTTTCGCTATTACAATACTTGCCCCTTATATATTAAGGTCGGGCAAGTAAAAAGAAGATATTTACTTACTTTTTAAGAAAAAGGTTGATTGTAACGATTTTAAACTTTTAAAAATCACAAAAAACTGCAGCGTGCAGACTGCAGAGCACAATTCACATTCATATGCTAACTGGCGGTTTCTGTACGATTTACAGCGGCTCTTAAACCCAAAATAGTTTAATTTAAAATTACACAAAAAATATCTACCATAAAATTAATAATTAGGTATATTTTACACCGTTTTTTACTACCGGTAAATTTTTGTAATTTACCGGTAAATTTACCGAACGTTTTTTTGTCAATTTACCGGTTAACCGGTAAACCGGTAAACCGGTATACAATCCCTAGATAGGGCTATACAATAATTTCTCGGCCTCACAATAAAGGATTTGGTTTTTTAATATGATTTCCATTAAGGTCAATACATTTGTTCCAGCGATGTTTCAAAGCAATTATCCCATTCTTATAGTGCTTTCCGGAAAGTCTGCAAAAAGATTTCCTTGTAATTTGACTTTAAAAAAGCATTTGATAAGGTAACGGCAATTTGCTTATCTCCAAAATAATTTCTATTGGTATTCATGGAAACCTGTTACGCTGGATTTCGTTTTATATAACAAATAGAATGCAAGCGGTGGCTATTAACAATTTTACATCTAATTTCGGGCATACAATGTCTGGTGTGCCACAAGGCTCTCATCTTGGCCCTGTTCTATTTGTCATATTTATTAACAACATAATTTCCTGCTTTAAATATTCTAGACTCCTTCTCTACGCAGATAATTTGAAAATTTATAAAAGCATTGATTGCCTTCAAGCCTGCTACGAATTAATGTCAGATCTGAATAATTTTTATATATATTGTCAAATTAATAAGCTTTTCCTAAATTTAGAAAAATGTAATTTCATCTCATTTACGAGAAAACACATTACAATTCTTTTTAATTATTCAATTGATGGTTCACCTTGTTAAATTAAATGTTGTAAAAGATCTTAGTGTTTATTTTGATAGTAAATTAAATTTCAATGTTCATGTGGATAAAATAGTAACATTCTCATTAAAACACTCGGCTTCATATTACGTTCTTGTAAAGAATTCACTCAGCCAGACAGTCTAATTCATTTATTTAAATCCCTCGTGTGGAGTCGTTTGGAATATGCAAGTATTGTGTGGAACCCGTATTATAATATTTACAATGACCGACTTGAATCAGTACAAAAAAACGATTTATTAAATATATGGATTATTAATTTAATAAAAATCATTTAATATCTTATTATGATCGTTTGAATAGTTACAATTTAGTAAGTCTTGTAAATCAACACAAGCAGATTGATTTGAACAATATTTATAAAATTGTAAACATTATGATGGATTGTCCAGATATCGTGGAACTTATTAATTTTAACATACCGTTAATAAATACTAGGCGAAACAATATTTTCTATTATAATAGTAGAAAAACTAACGCTGGTAGAAATTCACCACTGATCAGAATTATAATTCTTTTTGATAAATATTTTAATAGTAATAGTTTATTTCCTATCGTTTTCACAATTTAAATCTGAAATTAGATCCTTGCTCTCTCAGTAATTGTCACTTTATATTTATTTGCTATTGATTTTTGTGAATATATATGTCTATCTTATCTATTACTTTTGTATTTTTTTTTCTTTATATATTTGTATTTTTGTATCTTAAACATTGTATTTTATATTTTATACAATTTTGTAATGTGTGGGAATTTATAGGAGATTTGTCTGCATAGCATTATAGTTTTGTGTGGGTTAGATGGTATGTGGAATATCAGATAAGTATAAAAGAAAAAGTATTGGTCCAAGGATTGATCTATGTGGGACTCCACTTTTAACATGCAATTCTCTAGAATACTCATTACCAACTCTTGCTTTAATATTTCTATTAAACAGAAAGCTTTTTATACACATTAATGTGGTTCAGGACATGTTCGACCAGGCCTTGAACTGGTTCAGTGCTAATCACCTGGCACTAAATAAAACAAAGGCAACCAATCTTGTGTTAAGTCAGAACAGAATATTGCCTGACAATGCATTGTATGAAAATAAGTGTATGAAGTTTCTGGGTCTACATATCGATGCCCAACTAACGTGGAAAGACCACATAACACACGTCGCTAGCAAACTAAATAGTAGTGTTTATGCCTTAACCATACTGGGACAAATTGTGTCTACTGATATACTCAAAACCGTATATTATGTCTACTTCCAAAATGTAATGTCATATGGTTTAATTCTTTGGGGCAATTCATCACAGTGGCAACGAATTTTTATTATACAAAAAAAGGCTGTGAGAACTATTGCAAGGCTTAATAGACGTAGAACTTGTAGATATCTGTTTCCAAAGTTGAACATCTTAACTTTGCCGTCGTTGTATATTTATCAGCAACTGTTGTATGTTAAAGAAAATATACACAACTTTAAATTAAATTAAGAAATTCATGAATATTGCACCAGAAGTAGACATAATATACGGGTTCCAAAATGGCATTACGCAGTTGCTAAAAAAGCGCCAAAATATGTAGGGGCTCAACTTAATAACAAACTTCCTCAAGAAACTCGAAAACTTAATTTGAATTGCTTTAAAAGAAGGATTAAAATATTTCTCTTAGGCAAGGCTTATTATAGCACAGAAGAATTTCTAAACGATACTATAATGAGTATATAGTTTAGTACATTTATTTTTAGGTATCTTAGACATACACTGCACAAAATTTTTGATATACTTGTAATCTTGGAATATTTATGTTATTAACACTGTTTTTTTTTTTTTTTTTTTTTTTCTGACAATGTTATGTACAACACTTATGTACCTAAACATTAATAAATTAAATCTTAAATTTTAATAGTTGTATATCAAGATATTCTAGTTTAAATAATAATATCTTAAGTGGAACTTTGTTGAATGCTTTGAGGAAATCCAGATAAATTATATCAACAGGGTCAGACATATCTAGCGCCAATGACCAGTCATTGACAAGTTTGTTAAAACGGATCTTTCAGGACGAAAACCATATTGGCAGGGTGAAATGAGAGCTTGGAGAAGAACTTTTCTGTGTTTTTGTGGATGACGTCTTTTAAAAAATTCATTCCCAATACCTCGTGAATATCGACTAATATAATGTATCTTGGGTAGTTACCAGCAATATGGAAGCATGTATTTTAAACAATTTGGAGGTCCTTATTGTTAGATATTGCTGTGTGTGTTTTATTATCATTTTGGTATTGATGAAAGCAGTTGTAAAAAGTTATTACTCCCATATATATTTGACCAATCAACAAATTACATATAAAATTCTAAGCAAGATAGATCGGGTTTAGGACATACATTTGTTAAATTTGGTATTGTCTTCATTCGTTCAACTAAGTAAATGATTTGATTTAAAATCAGAGGAGTCTGTCAGTGATCGCTCACTACTAGTGACACCCGTGACTGATCGATGCACTAACTTAAATCACCCTACATATACATATAGCGTTATGGCCGATGCCGCTCCCATACAGCTGATTACTTTATCATCTCGATGATTAAGATATAATCCGATTATGTTTTATTCGCGAATATTGATCTATCAAGGATTATACATCTTCCAGCATATTTTCATAACATGGAACGGAAAAAGGAAAAGCAAATGATGTATTTAGCGTAAAATGTCTTTGTCCAATGGACTTCTTGAATATTATTGTTTGTTTAGACAGTAGTTATCATTGAGATAATATCACTTATTGCTTTTGTTATTCTTATTGTTACTCCTCATGATCTTCTGAGTTGTTTTCTTCATGTGTCACTCTGGGGATCTATACTGCTCTCCTGTTCGTCCCAGACAACCAAAATTAACCTTTGACGTAATAAGTCTGGATGGAAGTAAGTTTTAAGGCTCGAACAATAAAAAGAACATTTTCACAAAATAAAACATAAATAAATAAATAAACAATGAAGAAAATAAAATTTAAAAACCAAATTGTATTCTTGTTCGATTTACCATATAATTTTTATAAGCCAATCACGGGCACCAAACTATAATGGTTAGCGAGCGACGGGCAATAATCAGGTATAGTATTTACAAAATGAAACGGCCACCTTCAATTATTGATTCCAATAATGACTGATAATATAACCATTATACCAGCTGCGTATATGGTTTTGTTAATAACAGTTGCCAGGACCGTAATAATTATTTAAAACAAACCTGTTTTCTTATATGCTATTTAGAATGAACTGTATATACTCACATGACATTCCTTCACATTTTTATCAGGCTTAGAACTGGCTATATTTGAATCATAAATATAGGCATGTTTAAAAATCGTTTTGTTTTAAAGTCTTTATAGTCCATATTAAATACATCAAATTTGCACAATCAAAAATCATTTTTTTTGCAACAAAAATAAATCCTAGCAACTTCAAATAATTATACTTATGACTAACTTTGTATGGAAATTCTATTCCGTCTTCTTCCAACTTTTTTATTAAAAGATGCACAGTCGGCACTATATTTTTCGAATAAAAGTCGTATATTTTATTTATTATTGTTTTAGACATAAAACTATCTATTTTCTTGAAAACTTGTAAATCGGGTCGTTTTCGCTGCTGATTTTTGCCACGAACATTGAAACGTTGAATTGTTCTGTATGGAACACTAGTTAATTCCGCAGTTCTAAGAATAGGTTTGTCCAACTGCCGCACGTGTGCAAACATACATAAGACCGGCTTTTCTAGAATCGAACCGAATGTCGCCCGTGCGCAAGCTTTCATAAGACCACCCTCTTTTAGTAGGGTTCTATAGAATCGACCCCAAATTCCGCCCATTTGTTACGTCGCCCGTGTGCAGCGTACACGCTGCGGTCATGTGCGCCAAAAGTTTCCACAATTAGTTTATTTATTATATATTAAACAATAAATATTTATTATTAAACAATAATAGTTGGGGCTGCTGGTAAGCTGTTTAATAGTATCAAGACTTCCTTCTTAGAGAAAAATGAAATTCCGACAGAGGCTAAAGTCCAGGTCTTCAAGAAAGTAGCCATCCCAATACTTACATATGGATCAGAAGCTTGGACAACTACAGAGATACTTAAAAGCAGAATAAGAAGCAGCGAAATGAGATTCCTACGGAAGATCAAGGGGAGAACAAAACTGGATCGTATAAAAAACACAGAGTATAGAGCAGAACTGGGAACAAAACCAGTAGAAGAAATGATAGAAGAAGGACAGTTGAGATGGTTTGGTCATATACAAAGGATGGATGAAGGTAGAGATACAAAAAAGGTTTATGAAACCTGGGTGTATAAAAGGAGACGAAGAGGAAGACCTAGGAAGGAATGGAATGATGAAATGAGAAGAGCTGTAGAGAGAAGAGCTACCCCTTGGTGTGAAGAAAGAAGTAGGACTCAAAATAGGAAGGAATGGAAAAAACTGTGGAGACGATCCCCCGTGAAAGATGAAGACAAATACAAATAACATTCAAGCTCTCACAAAGCCCGACACCAGAGATGGTAAAAGGGCTCAACGATTAAGTAAGTAAGTAAGTATTGAACAATAATCTAACCATGGTAATTATTTATTTCCCTTATTTCTATACCGTGAATCCAATGTTGACAGGTTCTATCTATCTACATACGACATATTGAGTATGTTTTGTCATGTTCTATTATTCTTTCCTATTGGCCGAACGTAAAAACGTAGACGTGAAATATAAAAATGTGAATATTCTACGTGAACGTCCATCTACGTCTGATTGGAAACCGTAGCATGCATTTTCCTATTGTTTATATTTTCACGTAGACGTAGAATTCTACGTCTACGTCAATTGGAAATAATGTAACATACTTTTTTGCTATTTTCCAATAAATTAAACAGAATTTGACAAGTTGTGAACAGTACCTGAACATATGTGGTTGTGACAATAGAAAAGCGATTATCTGTAAATTGAACCTATAGATAGATAGGGAATCCTTGACATATGGTTGCGTATAGCATCAAATGAACTGGAAATTTTAGATGTTTAAATAGGTTTTATTATTATCACGCAGGAAATAAAAATTACATTAGGACACGTGTTGAGTATGAAAGAGAATTTACAGAATAGTAAAGAAGGAATGGCAATGATACAGTAAAACCTAACCCTTAAACAGATCAATTCTGTAAAAAATTACTGTGTAGTAACGTTACTACAAGATAAAATATTATAAAAGTATAAATGACTTTGCTCATAGTGACATATTTAGTTACTATGATCATAGTAACTGAGTTACAGAATTGGTCTGAATATATCAAAATGAAAACATATGAATGTGACCAATATGATTAAGAAAAGGTAGAGAAAGGGAGAGAATGAGAGAGAGGGAGATAGATAAATAGATAAAGGGAGAGAGAGAGGGAGAAAGAGAGAGAGAGAGAGAGAGAAGAGTTTTCTGAATGGGATCTAATATAATAATAATAATAATAAATATAATGAAATCCTGACGACCGCAATATTAAATTACATTCACAATAAATATGAGATGACGTCATACTTGGTTAATTTAAGTACCAAAGTTATGATATGATTTAACCAACATCGAACCATTACTCAGTTGGTACATTTATTTATTGAATGTTGGTAACGTTTTTACACGTTGTCACGTTTAGATTGTACTGTTCAGTCATTTTTAACTCAGGTTTCGCATTTAAGTGAGGTTAAACTTTATTTTTCATTAAATCAAATATTATTGTAATAAAATTGCTGAAAGATCTTAGCATCCGCGCTCAAAGGATGGTTTTGTCTCTTATTAATTATTTTTAGAGAGAGCGAGATAATGTGATGCAGATGTAAGTAGATATTAAATTTTATTTATATCTATGGTTTTTTAACTTGAATATTTTTTTACAAATAGTTATTAATTAACTTTTTGGACAGTTGCTGCTGCATTAGATGTCAGCATTTCTAAAGTGAATAAAATCGCTGAACAACAATCGAGAGGTGATACTGTCAGTAGCCCGAAAAAGAAACGAACATGTACTAAATCTGTTGTAGAATTAGACCATTTTACAACAGTTTGGATACGAAATGTAAAAATGACAAATTTCAACATTCTATGTTAAACTTCAAAGTTCTATGAGTTCATGAGTACAAAACCTGGGAAAACACTTATCGATTAAGTCGATGTCGACTTAATCTAGACTAGAATTTAATTAATTATATCTTTCCAAATTACGCCTTCAACTAAATAGTTGATAAGGGGTATTTATCCACAATTTTACCCTATTAATCCCCATAAATACGTATAAATCTCTAAATCCCAGTTGAGGGAATATAAAATAGGACAGGACGGTAACAAAGCCAGTTGGACCTTGGTTTCAATAACCTACGACACACGGATCATTAGTGCCTGACTATTATTGCCGCGCATGTAACTCCCTGGGTGCACCCTGATCCATGGGGACCGTGCTGTCATCCCTGGACCGCAATAATTTTCACACAGGCTAGAACATCTGACGATGTGGTCTAATTTGTTTGAAAATACAATGAGATCGTTAACACTATTTTTATGTTAATGATGGTGAGAAAATTATACGAATTGAAGTTTTCAAAAATGATCTTTGTCACTAGGTTGTCTACAGGTTATATATTTATGTTTCCAAATTAAAAATATTAATATTGTTACTTAGAGTCCGAGCAACATTATAAAAAAGCCCGCATGATCTGCACTAAGAACGCGTATTTGATAAAATAAAGATGTTTTACAAACAAAACAAAAAATCATCAATTCTAACATACCTATAACATAAATATATAACAAAAAGATAATTCTACCTCAGGTTTTTTCTCTTCTTTTCTTCTTCACCAATTCCATCCATCTCGTGTCGGGTCTTAAATCACTGAGTATTTGTACAGCTGATGTGGAGTTCCTTAAGTCCTCTTGTCAGATGTTCAAATGTTTCTTCTCCTCTTTCACATATTCTGCACTTGTTCTCCTGCTTTGTTGCCAGTACATATTTCCATTTCCTTCATTTCTTACTCTATATCTAGCTATCATCTTTGCATTTTTGTGATTTTTCATTAGGTATTCTGCCATGGATACTAAAAACTTATATCTTTTATTGTAGTTGGAGTTGTGGATTAGTTCCCGTCTGGTCTGTATTTGGATATCTTTTTCCCTTAAATATATTTCCTCCAGCACGCTGTATCCTTGTCTTCGTCTATTTTCCGCTTCAATCAGCGAGTAGCCCTTCGTTTCGTAGAAACTCGCGCGTTTCTGTTCCCATTTTTTTTCCCTGTCTTCTAACTTCTTTTCTTTATATTTCTTACCAGCTATCGTGTGCAAGTTCCCTCCAAGGAGTCAGTCTTATCTTTTCCTCGTAGCTGATAAACAATTTAAATTATACATTATATTTCCTCTGTAACAAAAATTAAATCAATATTATCAAATTTTGCAATGTGGTAATATTTACGGCTAATATGGCCTAGGGTAATATTAACTATCATACTTTTATTACTTCCCATAAAATGTAATTAGATGCGGTGTAATAAAATAATTAATGCTATCAGTAGAAAGTGTTTTAAAAGAAGATGAGCAGCTATAAAATCATATTCGCTAAAAATATTTCTGTTATACGGATACATTCCCGTGGACTGAAAACATCTGAAAGCAATTTCGACCACTGGTCCATATTCGCCCTCAATGCTATATGCCATAATTCCCGCACTGGCACATATTTAAAACCAGTGGCGAAGGGAAACCTCCGCTAGACTTGCCCTCCCATAAAAAAATATTTAAAAATAAAATGTAAATTTAAAAAAAAAAAAAAATATATATTTAGATAAATCTTCAAAAATACATCAAATTATGTTCTTTACAATTTTTTGTCCAAGGCTTGCTTTACTAGTTACGAATTAATTATCATGACCATGGAAACGTTACATATAAGTATGAAAAAATTGAAACTTTTAAAAAAAAAATTTTAAATAATTTTACAAAAAAAATTCGAAATTTTTCGTTTTATCAAAAAAAGTCTCAAATAAAAGTTATTAGTTATTGCATTTATAGTTACTTTTGTTCAATAAATTTTTTCGAAATATTTTTCTGTTGCTAAATATTCGCAAAAATCTTAAAATCGACACGAGTAAACTCCCATTTCTAGTCAACCGATTTTCATAAAAAACAATAGGGTTCTTCCCATTTAATAGGAGAATTTTTCAGAACCAGAACGAACTCTTTAAGTTAAACCGTTTTTGAGTTATCGTGTATACACACAGACAGACAGACAGACACACACACACACACACACACACACACACACACACACACACACGCACATACGGACGGCACTTCGAAAATAGGTTTTTTGGATTCCCTGGACCATGAAACGTGGTCATCCGTCAAAATCTCGACATCGAAAATTTTCGCGATTACAATACTTGCCCCTTATATATTAAGGTCGGGCAAGTAAAAGTGTTGTAAAATAACATCCAATATTAATTTAAAATGTGTAATAATTCTTACCAAAACTTACCATAAAAATAATATCAAAATGGAGAAATAACTACGATTGTTTTTTAATGCTTGCGTTGGTTCATTAAGGTAGTTTCCGGTATAAATACGTTTAAAATGAGTCATTCGCGTTCTTGACCAATCAGCAGATATCACTATGATCCATATTAGCCGTATGTGCCATATTTGCTTAACTTACTCTAAATATTAAACGATTAGACGTGAAGAAGTTAGGCATCAACTTCTTAAACATTAAGTTATTATTTATTTAATTAATATTACTGCCTAAATAGTTATTCAACTCTTTCACTTAATATCTACCTAAGTAATTAATTTACCAAACACTTAAACTGTCTGGAACTTATCAAATTTAGTAAGTGTCAAATTTTCGGCATTACCGTTTGCAAATTAGCCGTCATTATCCATCTAACATTACAAGATATGGTCTATGTTCATGTCGGTGGCGGACAGACAGACAAGCAGACAGAAGTTCCCCCTGAATGCCTCTCCTCGTCATGCACAGGCAATAATTATGCATATGCGTTAATGTATGCAAGTGTCGAAATGGCCCAGGGGAGCGCATATGTCTAGAATGCCAGATTTGGGAATGAATTATTTCATATTGGCAGTTTTCTGATTTGCTATGATTAGGTTTTTATGTAAATTAGATACTAAATGAATACTAGAATCATTTTAATTTTATGATAAAATTTAGATATTATAGCTTATATAAACCAAAGAAAATTAGGGAAAAAGTCAAGCTGAAGAATTATGTATGTGAGTGAAGTCAAAAATCAAAACGGCTGATAGTACCCAAGAAGAAAAGTAGGATTTGGTTTGGTCTGTAGCTCATCCTTAGTGAAAGAGAATATAGAACTGGGTTATTCACCAAACAATAAAAAAACTAAGAATCACTTATAAATCTATAATAGATATGGGCATTTTGGCTAAGTTCGTGGAACTGGCTCAGTAGATATCGTTCAGTGTACTGAGCCGGAGTAGTGAACAGGTTTGCTGAGCCGGTTCAATAATTGGGTCCCCGAAAATCAACTACTTAGAACATTAATCAGTTCACCACCTATTCTTTTTTTTTTTTTTTTTTAATTTAAATAAAGCACTTCGACCAACTGGTCATTTGTGCTAGTAAGCATTTACATTTTTATATAGCATATTTACATTTTATTATACATGGTATTATTTCTAATTTTCTTTGCCTGTTTTCTGTTATAATTTTTTTATAATTTGTGTTTCGTGTAAGTATTTTATGATGCTATGTGTGTTGTTCTCTGATAGGGCGTCTTTTATGTTTTGTGGTATATTATATTTTGTGCGCTGTGTATTGTATTTTATACATTCTAATATTAAGTGTTGTACTGTTACTTGTTTCTGGCATGTGTCACATATTTCGGGTGGTGTTTTTTGTAATGTGTTTGTGTGTTGTGTTTGTATGTCCTATCCTAAGCCCTGTTAGTGCTATTTGGTCTCTTCTGTTTTCGCTTGTGGCCCATCTTCTTGTATCTTCCTTTATGTTCCTCAAATGGTTGTTAGACACCTCTATCCATTCTTCTGTTTTTTTCATCCTTTGTTTATTTCTCGCAGTGGGTTTAAGATCTTCAGTAGGAATACGTGTTTTAATTATTTATTTTTTTGTTGCTTCTTTAGCTGCTTTATCGGCCTCTTCATTTCCTTTAATTCCGACGTGGGATGGTATCCATATGAAACGAATGGATTTATTTGCATTTTTCTGTAGAGAAAATATTTCTTGTTGTATTTCCTTTATTATTTCTTTTTTGCTATATATATTCCTTATGCTCTGCAAGGTACTTAGAGAATCTGTGCAAATGAAAAAGTTTCTTTCTTCCTTGGATTTAATCTGTTTCAAACTTTGTAAGATGTTGTAGGCCTCTGCCGAAAATATGCTCATTTCGTTAGGTAAATGGTATTTATGTTTTTTTTGGTAGTGTTTGTCCCATATGACTGCAGCTCCGGTTTTATCATCTAACTTTGACCCATCGGTATAAATAAATTGATAATTTTTATATTTTTCTTTTATTTCTTGAAATTTAGCATGATAAAGTGTATGTGGGGTTTCTTGTTTTATGAGTTTTGACAGACTAAGATTTATTTCAGGGGGGTGGTATAGCCAAGGTGGAGTACTATGATATTTTATTTGATATGTTGCAGACCCTATTCTTTTACATGATTGTTTGTTTCTAATATATACGTGGTACGTATCCTACTGCCTGCATTGGCATTTTATGAATCCCAGACGTCATTTATGACTTGTTGACAAACTCCGTCTCTCAATCTTCCTCACTGCCTTGCTTTAAAGAAATAAAGAAAATAAATAAATAAGATTCTAAAGAAGTGAATTATCTAATTTTTTGTTATGGTTATTTTTCAACTGCAGGGTAAATATTAAAATAAACAATTCCCTTTAGTTTTAAGTAGGCTGCGCTACTAATAGGACGATCAACAACCACGACAAATAGCATTTAGAGAAATGCAAGAGAATTAAATGATCTCTGTATAAATTGATACCCATTTTTAAGTATTAATTACTTAAAATTGAGTTGCTGATGTTGATTACGCGGATTGTTACAGACAAACTAAAGTTCAGAATAAGAACTGTCGAGTTGGACATTATGCAAAAAAGTTTACAGTACACCCGAAAAGATATGGTTAGAACAAAGAGAATATGGAATGAAATGGAAATTACCTCCACAATTACCAAACGGTTGGAAAGGATGAAAGAAGAAAGAAGGCCAAAGGATATCTTTCAGTGGTTTCCTAAGTGGAAGAACAGCAGTGAAATAGAAAACTCACATAAACAACTTAATGTATTAAAAAGATCTATCGGAGAGTGTTCGCGTGAATAGTTTTTATTTATGTGAGGGGGTTCTCAGTCCAACATTATTTTTAGTTTAGTTACCGAATAACATTCGAACCATTTGTGTCGTGTTAATTTTTGTACTCAGTTCTACCTTTACGCGACCGCCGTTCAGGTTACCTGCATTGTTGCAGTTGACGAATGTATATTATATACATTCGTCTCGTGTCATAATGTATTTTAGTCACACATTTTGGTGTCCACATCATCTGAGCTCTTAGTATTGTTCGCTTTGAAGCAGAGGTAGAATTAGTCTTGTTCACATCTTTTCGTTCACTCTGCTTTGTTGTTGTGAATGCATTTTACGCATGCATTCACATTCGTGTGTTAGTAAATTTCGCGAATATATGGTGTGGACTTGTGAAATAGATCGTGGCTGTGTGTCCAAACTCTCCATTCCACACCTGGTGTATTACGAGCAGGATCCTGTCTCCGTTTGCGAACATTACAGGGTTCCGCATTTAACAGAGAGAGACTGGGAAAATAAGAGCCGATGGCAACTTAGAACGGCAAATCTGTAATGGGGAACAGAGAAGAAAAGACGAAAAAGAAGAAGGTTGAGTCAACCTTTTAGCTGAATTGCATAATATCGAAAGGCAAAAATTCCGAAGTGGATTAAACATGCGACGCTATGCAGTGTAGATCACTGTCATTTGGTTACTGTCTTCCTTTTTTTTTTTTTTATTGTTTCTCACTTTGATCCGTGTTCCTCTTTTTCTTTCTCCTCACCAACGAAAAAGACGCAAGACTACTTTTCCTTAGGCGCATAAATACTTTGGTATGGCTTTGACTGTCAAGATGAATGAACGTAAGTTAAAAGAAAACAAGAAAATCATATTATTCTCGTATAAGCAGATACTCATTTTAGAAATAAATTACTTGAAGTTTGAAGTTGAGTCGATCTTTAAGCTGATCTGCATAGTAGTAAGTCGTTTTCTTCCGTAAGACAACGTTTTACTATGAAAACATGGAAATTTTTACCATAAAATTGTTAAATTTTATGTATTCGTGATATTGACCTTGTGTTTACGATGGTTTTTGCATCAAAAATCTAAAAAATGTAATATTTTTATTTATATTTTCCATCTTAAGTGTTCAATTTTATTTGAGACACTTTATGGCGGTAGTATCATTTATCGTGGAGCATTAGTTCAAGTCTCGGACTTTTGGCACAGAACTGCTACTAAAATATAAAATATTTGCAGACACTTTTTTCAGCGTCTCTCAAAAATTATATTTACGATCAAAGTACTACAGAATTCAACAATATCGAATGAAAAAAAATAATATGTCTCACATATGGCTAGAATTACTGTTTCTATTTTGGTGTTCTTTTGGATTTACAGGTAAATAACATAAAACTTTTACTTTTACATTTTTGAATTCATATTACTGATTATTAGTCATTATTTCATTATTTCTTCCGAGATTTGACGTTTTTTAGATTTACTCTCCTGTATTAAAGCTTTTTTAGCATACTTTTGGAAAATAGTATTAAAATAAAGATATTTAAAAAACTACCTCTTAAAAGCTTTCATTTGATACCACACAATTAATTTCAAAAATAATATTTTTTTTCAACGGCAGAATAAATTTCGAATTTGAATTTCCGCGGGTTACGTATATTCGATTTTCAATTTGTTTGTGGCGTTATCTTGGTACTCATGTCTCTCACTTATGCCGACAAGTTCGGCCATTTTGAATGTTCAGTTAATTTTTTACAGTTGCTTTGCTTGCACGTGTTTTGGCTCATCTTCGTTTTTTGTCTATACCAAAAAATGGATCAAAGAATCTGTATCAAATTTTGTGTGAAAAACAAAATGAAGTGCGCGGACGCATTCCGAATGTTGACTGTGGCATATGGTGAAGCTACCTTGGACGGAAGCAACGTTTATCGGTGGTACAAAATGTTCTCAGAGGGCCGAGAAGATGTGAACAACGAAGAGCGTGCCGGACGCCCGAGCACGTCAACAACAAACGAAAACATTGATGAAGTGAAGAAAATAGTATTGGCCAATCGTCGAATCACCGTTAGAGAAGTTGCTGAGGACCTAAATATATCGATTGGCTCGTGCCATTCGATTTTTACCAATGATTTGGGCATGAGACGGGTCGCCGCGGAACATCGTCGCCCACACATCGTTGCTTGTGCGCGAATTTGTGGCCAAAAACAACACACTAATAATGTCGCAGCCACCGTATTCCCCAGATCTGGCCCCCTGTGACTTTTTCGTGTTCCCGAAACTGCAGAGGCCCATGAAAGGACGACGCTACGCTACGAGTGAGGAGATAAAGACGGCATCGAAGGAGGAGCTGAACAAGATCACAAAAAATGATTTTTTCAAGTGCTTCGAGGATTGGAAAAAACGTTGGCACAAGTGTATAATATCTGGTGGGGATTACTTTGAAGGGGACAAAATAGATATTCATGAATAAATAAATAATTTTTGAAAAAACACAAAATTCGCGATACTTTTTGAACAGACCTCGTATGTGGGTAAAGAGTTGTAAAAGCATGCCAAATTTTAACTTTCTATATTCTGTCGTTTGGCTACAATTTCAACGGTACGGACAGACGGACAGATAGACAAATGAGCGACGTGAGTGAGGCTTTTTGTTTGTCATACCTACAAAACCCTAAAAAAGGAGTATGCGATGGGTTAGATAGAGTAGTACAATTGATAAGTCCACGTGATAAGATATAAAGATCTACAAAGATCAGAAAAATCTATAAATGGCCAAGAAATATAACGAGAATTATACGAAATATTATAAAAAAAAATCAGTATTGCCAATAATCTAATTTAAAAAAATGTTTCATTAAACGAATTTTAAACTAGGTCAAATTTAATAACAGAGCTAAATGCAATTATTTCTTTGTCAAGATTTTTAATTCTCGTCACGACATCGCGAATTCAGGATTCATTATTTGAGATTTTTATATAATACATCTACCCCACATCTCCGGAGAACTGGAGTCCGGAGTCGCAACTCCGGTAGTATGCGAGTTAAGTGATTATTGTATTGGACTGACACACTGACACGTAAAAAGCCATTGTTTTCAATCTCATATTCGTATACAATAAGTATAATAGGTTGAAAAGGATTTCAGACCATTATTCGTTTTAATGAGATCTGAAACAGTTTCCGATTTTTAACGAGGGAAATTTAGCGAGAGATAATTATTTTGTTGATTCATTTTTTTTTTACGTTTTTCAAGTAGTCATTTAGAATTTTTGCTGACTGGTGGGGTGTGGATGGTAGTATATCTTTCTGTTTTTAGTATCCCCTACAGCTAAACACCCCTATTTCATCACGTATATTCTCATTATCACCTACAAACTTAATCAACCTATAACTATTAATTCATCTTATTTCGTTTTAATTTTTTTTTATTACTAGGTAGACATTTATAATATGAACCGTTTGCGCATCCTATCTGCACATAGCGTTCCCCGTAGTTTAGGGCTGCCATAATTGTCGGACTACCGACCGGGACACCCCCCCCAAAATAAAACAACTTAAAAAAAACTTTTATCGACAATAATACCTTTATTATAAAAACTTGCACAATATTTAAAAAAAATTAAAGTAGAGATTGATTATAGGTATTCCAAGAGCAAAACGTTGGGATCAATGGTGAATCATTTTGGAACACTCAGTTCGACTGGAAAAATTTGATGTTTTTTTTTGTGGATGCGTCTTTATCAAAATAATATAATATAAATTAATGGGCGATTCAATTTAATAAAACCAAAAGTGTCACGTATCACTGTCAGTGTTGCCCGCTGGCAAAAAGTGCTTGCGAATTTCGGTGTTGCCAATGTGCTGCGTGCGCATATCAACATTAGACACTAGCTGACTGGTACTCGGCATTACTCCGGAATATTTCGGACCTCGAATCTGTTATATAATTTATATATAGGATGTATATACATATGTATATGTAGAATATTATCGAAAAATAATTTTTTAATATGCATAAATTTTAAATCGACCGGGACAAATGACTCTTGGACCGGACACTGGGACACAAACCTCAAAACCGGGACATGTCCCGGTGTACCGGGACGTATGGCAGCCCTACCGTAGTTGTTTTACCGACTAATGCCTTCTCTGATCATTTTCCAACGTTGTCAGTCAGTCTGAAGTTGCTAGCGGAGGTAGACGATATTATGCGGCAATTTAATATCAGCTATGTCCATTACTAATCCCGCCGATTGTGAAGTAGGCGTTGTGCGAAAAAAATAAACTTAAAATGAACATCAACAAATGCAAAGTAATATCCTTTACACGTAATATAAACAAAATAACCCACGATTACCTTATTGACAATATAGTACTGCTTAGAGATAGTAAGTGAAAGACTTAAGCCGCATTCAGACCTGTTTAATTTAAACAACGAGTTAATTTAAAGAGAAATTTTATTAAAATAGACTGTTCGTTGTGTCGCTCCGAGTTATGCTTTAATGCATTCTTTTAACGTTCCATGTACCGTTCACATCTGTTATAAATTAGTACGTTACGAATAGCCCTCCATCTGTGAATTTTGAAACCAACTATTTAGCTTCGTAAAATATTTTATATGTATTATCGTTCCTATAATTCTGTTGTCTTAGCTTTTAACTACCTAATTACCTAAATTGAACATATTTACTGTCCGTCTTTGTAATTTTGAGCAAGATTTGTTAATGATGATATTATGTTAGGTTATGTAAAGGCATTCGATAACTAAGGTATACTGATAGAATGCGATAGCCAATGTGTTTATACGTCTGTCTCATTCAAACATTTCACTAGCTATAAGTTTAGAAAATTATGCACAATCCACAACAAACAGCGTATTAAATTTGGAGGTCTGAACGGTTGCACGTCTTATCATATGACAAACTTTCTGGTGGCAGTGAACAGTCCATAAGCTACAGTGCTATTGATTTAAGAGCTCTGAATGCGGCTTTAGATGTACTATTTAGACACGATTTTAATTTTAGTGAGCACATAGACAATATAGTGAATAGTGCCCTAAAAACTTTAAGACTTATACTAAGAAACAGTGGTAGTTTTAAGATATCTACAACTTGGTTACTGTACTGTGCACTAGTTCGATCTAAATTAGAGTATACTAGCTTCGGCGAATCAACGCAGTTACGTCACACGACGTTACAAACGATTGCTTTGTTCCAGATAATACATTCTTTTGTTACGTCGTGTGACGTAACTGCATTGATTCGCCGACGATAGTATACGCGAATACAATCTGGAGCCCAAAAACAATGTCCCACAAAAATCAAATAGAAAAAGTACAAAAGAGATTTGTAAGAAACCTACCCCTGAAATTAACCGGAACATATCCTTCTCGAATCTCATGCAAACGAGTTAAAAAACTTAGCTCTCAATAATAGCAAGAAATTTCAAACATTAGAATGGAAACGCGACATCTACACTTTGAATTTCGCGTTTAAATTATTTAATAATAAACTAGATGTCCCAGAACTTCTTCAAAATTTAAATATTCGAGTCCCTGACATAAGATTGCGAATTAAAAATGATCATTTTTTCAAAATTTCCGAATCTATGTCACCATTGAACAAAATGCTCAGTCTAGTAAACAAGCAAGTCTCTGATAGAGATATCTTTTACAATTATAGAAAGTTTGTTAATATATAAATAAATTAGACTATTTATATTGTATTTTATTGTACGTTTGCTTATATTGTGTTTTATTCTTTATTTTATTCATTATTAGTATTTCTATATTATTGTTATCAGTGGCGCAGCCAGGATTTTGTCTTGGGGAGAGCCGAATCAAATTTCGAGGGCACGCGGGCCGCAGATGGCCCTAAACCTCATTTTTTGTGGCCCCTGAAGCGATAATCAAAATCGATTGAGCTTATTTAAGGGAAAATATATTTAAAAATGTAAAATATACTCTCTTCCCCTTTTCTGTTTATAAAAAAATATCAAGAAACCCTTCGGGATATTTAAAGTTCCGTCACTGCTTATCATTTTGTATGTAAAATAGACAGCGACCCAAATCAGTTCGACACCTCTGCTGTTGGATATTGATTTTTATATCAAATAATAATTCCATTATTTGTTGATAAAAAAATGTAATTGTTAATCCATGTATCAAGAACTTTCACTTGATTTTTTCTTCGATAAATACATATTTATTTATATTTTTCGCGGGATATATTTTTGAAGTCTCAATATTTCTCTTACTTATGTTCAGTTCTCTAAATCAGCCGCTTGACCACAATTTGTACCGAACGAACAGACTTATGTGACGGAATAAGGATTTCTTGATTATACCTACGAAAACCTAAAAATAACATGTAAATGTATTTTCACTTGAACAATAATTATGTCACTTTATCAAGAGTAGGCAATCTTAAAAATATGTTACTTATAAAAAAAAAATGCCAATATTGTTTACAATGAAGTAATTTAAAAATTAACTACTGTTGTGGTTAACAAATTTTATCTTCAACTTCCCGAGCAGCACCGTGTAATCTGCTGGTCCTGGGAGGGGCCCAGCCCCCCCGACCCTTTGCTGCGCCACTGATTGTTATTATAATTGTATTGTATTTTTATCCCAGTACTATGTAACTGAACTTGTGCGATACTGAACAAATCAGTATAGTTACTGGTTAAATAAATAAATAAATAAAACGGTTCATTTACAGTCACTGTATTAGAACAGCTTAGCCATTGGATGTCTCGTTTTCTATTGGTTAAAGTGGATGGCGGCCATTAAGAGTCCAAACATTGCTTACTTTTGTGTACTACAGCGATTGTAAGTTTATTCATTATAACTTTATATCTATCAAATGCGATTTAAAACTCGAATATGAGTTAGAACTTGATGTAGCCAGAACTATAGATTGATTTTTTTTTAACAATTCACTTAACTTAAATCTAGTTTCAAAGTTATATAAAACAAGATAAAGGAATATTTTATGATAGATATTTTTATTATTAAATATTATGTACTACATTTTATTTTACAGCAATTAACTTACACTTAAAAATAATTGTAATTTTCGCCTTTCAGCTTAAAATCTACTCTCCTTCTCCTGTAGTTAATATCTTCGTTGACTCCCTTAATTTCCTCCCTTCTGTTTTTCACTTCTTTCATCCATTCATACCCCCTTTCGTGTTTCATCCAAAATTTCCTTTCTCGTTTCCGTTCTGTGTCGTATTTCTTCACATTCTTCCAACAAATGTTCCATTGTCTCCTTGCACATTTTAGATGTTCTTTCTTCCTCTTTCATCCAAAAATTATTGTCCCTCTCCTCATTTCCACATCTAAATCTCGCTATCACTTTTTTCTTCTCTCTACTGCATTTTTCTGTCAAATACTGTGGTTTTCTCACCGTCCATGTCTTTTCATATTTGCTATTATATCTTGATTCTCTTATTTTTGTATCTTGCTCCGTTTGTTGTACATCGGTCATTCGCTCTGTTACTTCGTGTCCCAATTCTTCTCCATTCATTCTTTTTAGTGTTACCGCTGTTGTTGAGTAGCCACAATATTCGTACATTTCCTTCCTTTCCTTTTCCCATCTTGATAGTGGCTTTCCTTGTTGATTCCGTTTTTCCATTTCCCTCCAGCATTCATAAAGAATTTCTTTTTCCGGGTGTTTAATTATATTCTCTTCATATTTTATGGCTTTTTTGACTGCCTCCATTTTTAGTTTCTTCCATTCGTTTCTTCCAGTATAATGTATGTTGTTGTATTCGTGTCTACTCCCAACATCCATATAGGGATATTTTATGCATCCGGTCATAAAATATTTCGATTAACGAAGAAATACGCTTTACAACAACGGTCTGGATCCAAATATATTTAATGGAGCATGCCTATATACAAACTTATAGAAAGTAATAGCACATGGAAATTTATATATTAGATATCTTTTTATATCGCTGTTATGAAATACAAAGAATAAACTAACATCTTTCAAAGAAGTAACAACTTATCATTAATAACGCTTGAAAATACATATTAAATTCTTTATACCGTCAATCAAACGCTACAATGCAGTTCACTCCCTATTAAAAACACGCGCCTGTCAAAACAGGTGTGACATAAAAACTTAACCCCTCTAATCATCGCGAGAATAATAGCTACCTTTTTACACTATGTAATTCTCAACAAAGATCAAAAGCAACACTGATAATAAGTAAAGGGTGACCACGTGCAGTCCAATCCATCTTTTCACTGCGATTATGATAGAATCTAATGTACCCTATCGTTGTATGAATATTTTTGGCCATCCCTGCATAATCATAAATCACTTTGTATCAATGGGGGTAGTTAGTGCCTTTGGCATAGTGGCATACTGACATGAATCACAAGGGGTACAGCACCCAGTTGGGGTAAGCGCCCAAGTGTAACACTCACCCCAAGGGACACACACACAAACACATGCACACACGGACGTCTTATCGTTCGGAAAATCAATTCTTTACGATAATGACGTCAGGATTGATTCATCGATTTTGGTGTAGGTTATGGGAGTTTAATATTATAGCACTGGACAAAAATCAACCCGATTGATAATTTCCAGTTCAATGTATCTCTTCAGCCGACTTTGTTGTCGCAGTGGTAACGACCCTGCTTCTCATGCATAGATCCCATGTTCGAATCCTGGTCGAGGCATGGATGCTTGTGTTCGTCTTATTACCCCTTCTTCATTCATTAAACAATTTTAAATAAAATATCTATGACGGAGTTTCCCAAACTGTGCTCCACGACGAATTCTTCTCGTAAAAAGTGCTCCGCGGCTCAAAAAGTTTGGGAAAATCTGATATGACACATATGACACTAGAACGCTATCCAAGTTTTATATTTATAGTATTTTTTTCGGGATTCAAGTCTTTTTTGAATATTATTTTAGACTTGGAAATTCTTTGTTTACGCGTACTCTGTGATATTGGCAGATGGTAGATTTACCTACAGTTTTACCAAAGTTTATTTGTGAGGATTCGCTAAATTAATTATAACAATAAAATATTCATTCTAAAAAAAAACTTTTATTATCAAATGTACTGTCCATTATTTTCTATCACTTTGAACAAACGCTCAGGCAATTTCATATTGCCATCTCTCTAGAAAGTTCCGTCTTTGCTCTTGAAAAATCTGTAGAGGTGAATTTTGATATCGTCCACAGATGCGAAATTTTTTCCGTTAAGGGAATTTTGTAGAAAGCAGAACAAATGGTAGTCGGATGGTGCGATGTCTGGACCATATGCTCCCACTACCATTCTCTACAAAATTCCCTTAACGGAAAAAATGTCGGATCTTTGGACGATATCAAAATTCAACTCTACAGATTTTTCGAGAGCAAAGATGGAACCTTCTGGAGAGATGGCATAATGAAATTGCCTGAGCGTTTGTCCAAAGTGATAGAAAATAATAGACAGTACATTTAATAATAAAAGTTTTTTTTTTTTAGAATGTATATTTTATTTAATAAAAGTTGAAAAAAAAAACGAACGGACGTATGTAACAACCCAATAAAAGTGCAAACATAATAAAAGGAAAGGTTGAAGAACTCTTTTCGTTATATTGTTTTCATTGTATATTTGTGTTCAGTTAAGTGTTTGGATTTTTAGTTGAGGTGTACATTAACATTACAATAAAGGAAGAAATAATAGCAAAAATTTGTGCCTCTGCCTTATAGTAATATGAACACTATTCTAAAATATCTACAGTGACAGTTAAGAACTCATGTGATAATATAAATTCAACATCGTGTTTACTTTGTTACGTGGATTTTCTACTGGATAAAACTATGAACAGTCTTGAAAAATAAAATAAAAATTAAATTGAGCAAAATAAAAAGCTCTATTCCATTCTGGTCACGTGACGTTGTTCCTATTTATTTACTTCACTAAATAAATAGAATACATCGTTATCGTTGAATTTTTGCATTCACCCTAGTGCAGCAAGTCTCCTGTAACGACTTGGGCTTACCGCGCTGTCGATAAACTACGTCATTACCCTGTTATCTCAGCTATTACTTTTGGTCCATTTGGACATTTGCATCTGACCGGAAGAGAGTTCGTGCCAGTCCTCCAATGACATCACTTCCTATCACACAGGGATTCTAAAACTTTTTCAATAAGTTTACAATTAAGTAGTCATATGTGTAATAAAATTAATATTGAATTAGATGAGTTACGTACGTAGATCATAATACAAGGGTACGTCAATAAGTCTTAACAATAGAAAAACACATTATTTGGGTATTTAACTCAATACACTTCGCCCACCGTTTTCCCAACTTTTTCAAGCCATTCAAAAAATAAGATTCCGGAAAGCCCTCAAAATAGACATCTGTTTTGGTGATGACTTCCTCATTCGACGTGAATCTTTTCTGGCGAGCCATTTCTTCATATCTGGAAACAGACATTGTCGCTGCGTGCTAAATCTGGTGAACACAGTGGATGCGTAACAATTCGAAGCGTAATTCATGCATTCTTAACTGTGCGCAAACTCGGCATCCATCTTGTCGATATCTTTTCATACCCAATTTTTCGTGCAAAATTAAAACCACTGAGCCACTTGATAAGTCGCAACAAGTTCGCGCACTTTGACTCGTCGATCACTGAAGACCATTTCGAGTATTTTTTCAATCATTTCTGGCGTAGTCTCGTCAAGCGGACGTCTCGAACGATATTCATCACTTGTGGATGTACGACCACGTTTAAACTCATTCACTCAATTGTAAACAGTTTTAAACACTGGTGCAGATGTGCCACGAACTTCATCCAACTCAGCTTTGATTTCTTTCTGTATTTTGCCTTTCAAATGAAAGTGTTCATCGAAATATGTTCATCGAAATATAAAGTGTTGCTCGAAAATAACATAAGTTGTTTGCTTCAATCGATTGTAAAAATAAAACCAAGCGATGGACATGGCTGAAAATTTGACAGCAGTCTATTGACAGATAGTACTTTTCAGAAACAAGCCTGTTTCGATAGTACTAGCGCCATCTCATAGATTTTGTTAGGACTTATTGACCTACTCTCATATTATGTGGAAGTAATGGGATTCAGACTGGTCAGAAATTAAAAAAATATGTTTACTTCGTTTCTATTTATCTTTTAAATCTTCATAAGAGCTGTAAGAATTACATAGAAATAATTTTATGTTAGAATTTTGAAAATTAATAACAACAATGATGTCATATATTTTTTATTGTAGCATCTTTATTGTAGAATGGAATCAAAAATCTATACGTCTTTAATAATAATTAAAATGTGCGTCTACGCAGACAGTTGAAAACTGGTAGCTTCGTGACGCCAACTTAAGAATAAAATTATCATAGAAGATGGCAACACCGGAGATTTAAACATCTATAGTCTGTGTAAAATATGAAGTGAGTAAATAGCTCTGTGAATCTAGTACGATGTACTCAAAACAAACATATCATAGCGGGAAATTTAAAGGGTTAAAAGTAGCAACGAGGGCACGACCAGTTATAACGCTCGTGCTGTGACCAGTGATTTTTTTTTTAATATTTGGTATGAATTAGTTGATTAGGTATTGAAATAAACAAAATACATAATACATTTACGTTAAAAAAAAAAATATTAATTTTAAAAAATTATTTATTTAAATAAAATGCTTTACATAAAACAATAACATGAATAACATTTCAGAGCTTATATAAATATTTATTAGAGCATTTTTATGCTGTTCTTCAATATGTCAAATGTAACTTTACACGTTCTTTTCTTGGGTGTCGAAGAGATGGATCCCTTATCCTTCAATTATTTAACTATTTCCCAGAACAACTTCTCCAATAGACCAACCTCTTTTGATGTTAATTTAGTAGCTTGAGTTTTGCTTGATTCTTGACTTCGTCGTACAAAATACATTGCAAACCATAAGCCGCTGCCCACTTTTGACATACTTTCCTCGCGTATTCTTTATAATATCAGCAAGGCCAACTTCAAGTTTCTTTTTTTGGCCAAATTAAATTAATTTACTCACAAAAAAGTACTTATATATCAATATATTTATATGCCAGATAACCTAAGAAATATGACTGCATAAAAACAAATTACTTAAATTTTCCATAAAATCTATGCCAAGAATATAAATCAATGTCTAAATATGTAAATAATAACAAAATATACCTCAAAATAAATAATATATATTTCGATGTGCAATATTCACGACGACAATCATATTAATTTAATCAAATGCGCGTCACTGAATATCTGTCAAAGTCGACTAAAAACATTTTTTTTTTGGCATTGTAAAAGTGGCGGTGTTCTAAACCAATCAGAAGCAAGGACACATATCTTCTATCTTCTTACACACTGTATTCTTAGCTGACACAGAGTTTAGTGTGAATACAAACTGATCTTAAACATCAGTGGACTTTAAGTTTACCTATCTTGAAGTTCTAATGTGAAAAGGGTATTAGTCTATTAACTTTGAAAAGTATAAACATTCATTTCAATGTATCCGTAATCATAAGGCCTTCGCCCATGATCTGTTTTTCGTTGTATAATCTTTACAGAAAACTTTGAGAACCTCTGTTGCGTTCACACAGTATCCGTAACTTAACTTAACATCTCTGTAACGTAACGATTCTCTTTTGTTATTCGTTTATGTAGAACACGTGTCTGTTGTAAAGTATCAATGGTAGAAATTAAGAATTATAAATGGATGATGCTTTCTGCATATAACGAAAAATTGTGGTTGTCAATGTTAACGCCCCTCTTAATGGTGTAATAAATATAGGAGAGAGCTCATTTTTTATTGATATGCTGCAATATTTTATGTACTAAAGAAGCGTATGAAAAAAATAATGATTTTTGGTAATGATGTATGTTTGTTAGTGAATATAGCATACGTTACTGAGGGATACGGTTCATTAATTTTTGACTTTTGTTGATCGTTAACAGAAGTCACAATTTAACTACAAATAATGTGGATTTAAAATATTTCCCAGTATGACACATTGATGCGTTTGGTCATTTTTATTAGGATTTTGTGGGCATAATAAAAAATATTATAACGTCTCTTGTGTGTTTTACATTGAGAGTAATAACTAGCATCTCATGGTATGTATCCAACAATATTATCCACAGGGCCGGTGCTAGGATTTGCGAGGCCATGTGCCAGGGCAGGCGCGAGGCCATGTTCGAGGACAGGCGCGAGGCCATGTGCGAGATTGAGAAGAAAATTTTATATTGATGCGGTGGTTAAAAAGGGCTGGTTCAATAATGATGGACCACGCAAAATGACGGAACCTGGTGCTGTCCGCTACCACGCTTATCCTGGGTGCCTCGACTATCATATCCGCTGACATCGGTTGTGTGATTTTCTGTCGTATTCGTGAAATCACAGCGCTTCACAGCTGATGCAAAGCACCCCACCCGTTTTCTTCTTCCTATCTTCAGAGCGCTTGAAAACTACATAAACAATTTAGATGGGAGTTTGGTGTACGCGAGTACGCGCGGTTCAGAAAGTTTGCACCATGTGCGGCGCCCTGATTATCCATCAAGACCTATTGTTGACTACAGTTAGAGAAGAAATAACAAAATAAAGTGTCTCTAAAATGGAAGAACATTCAAATGAACAACAGTGATCAAGCCAGATTGATACCCAGCAAACATTTTTATACGGGCCAGTGCTGGTAAAGCACATACTCCCCGGCATTGAAAGTAATGGGCCAGTGCTGGCATTTCGTACTGGGCCAGTACCCCGGTGTCCCTGTGGCCGTTATTGGCCCATTGATGAATCAGTTGCCGGCCCAGCAACGGTAAAGTGCATTGAAAGTAATGGGCCAGTGCTGGCATTTCGCACTGGGCCAGTGCTGGCATTTCGCACTGGGCCAGTGCTGGCATTTCGCACTGGGCCAGTGCTGGCATTTCGCACTGGGCTAGTGCTGGTATTTCGCACTGGGCCAGTGCATATATTATACCCACTCTCTAGTGTTTCAAATGTAACATATGTGTACTTACCCAGTATTAAAATAAATTAATGGTTAGGTGCAAAATAAATACTCATTTGGCCATTTTCACCAACGTTGAATAAATTTATTTAACAAATAAAGTTGACAATGTCGCATCGGTTTTAAACTATTAATGAAGAAATTAATATGTCAATAGAATGATGCGATATTGTTAACTTAAGTTGTTAAATAAATTTATTCAACGATGGTAAAACTGGCCGATTGTAAATTGTATTAACAGTATTAACATATTAACAGTAACAGTATTAATTGTATTAACATATATCCTTGTGCTTACATCATTAGCAGTACACGTGAATTAGTTGCTCCGACGTTTTTTTTGCGTTTATGCTGTCTTAATTCACAGCTATTTTTTCTGTTAAGTGTTCATTTATAGTGCAAAATATTCTGCAAAATTGAGTGTACAGTTCAGCAATCTACATCGAATTTAGGGCAAGTTAATATTAAAAACATTTATTATATATAATATTTTTTTGCCGGATAATACATCTAATCTAACACTGCATGAACTTGTCTCTTATGCACATATCGTAGTCTACGGTTTCTTAATCGCCTACTTGCCGCAACCAACTTAACAACTTTGTGTTGCGGGCTCTATAGCGTCTAAGGGGTAATCTTGAATCCCATCTCCAGTTCGTTATATCACGATTTTAAGCCAACTCGCAACATAAATCGAAAATGTCAGAAGATAGTAGCCGAAATTGTTCGTTTTGTGCAGCTTCTGTGGGTCGTCTTAATAAGGGCTTTATCTGCGCGGGCCCGTGTGGCAGATCCTTTCACCCAAAATGTGGGAACATACCAGCCTCTTTACTGGAGCATAAAGGTGTGAAAGGGTTCTCGGTCACATGCTCCAAGTGTCTGAATACGAAGCCTGTTACTGTTCACGATCTATCCCCTCAAGCAGGCTCTTTGAATGAAGTATTGCAAAAACTCAACTCGATCCAAATGGACATAGCCGGGATAAAAGAACAACAAAACACGTTTGTTAAATCTTTGCAACACTTTGGTGACACCATCGACGACTTTCATACGGAAATAAATAATATGAGAGAGGCAACGAAGTCAGTAAACGACCTTAAAGAAGATATCAGTTTCCTGAAGCGTGACTATGCGACTCTTAAAATGGAACTTGATAATCTCCAACAGTATTCGCGGCGAGATAATGTTGAAATTGTGGGAGTTAAAGAGAGTAAATCAGAAAATTTACTAGCAATAATCTCCACAATCGGCGACCAGGTTGGTTGTCCTGTAGATTCCAAGGATTTATCTGCCTTTCATAGAGTTGCGCACATTTCATCAAATAATAAGCATCCTAAACCAGTAATAGCCAAATTCACTTCTCGCTTTACTAAAGACAATTTTTTGGGAGCGTGCCGCAAGTACCGAGGTAGTACAGGACAAAACATTAGAATCACTGGAGATGATAACATCTACGTCAACGAACATCTAACCGCCAAGAATAAAGATCTGCTTAGAAGAACCCGGGAAATGTCAAAGGAAAACGGCTTTAAGTACGTGTGGGTTCGTGATTGTCGTATACTTGTTAGAAAATCAGACAACTCCAGGGTTTTCTGTATCGACAGTGAAATGGCTCTTCAACGTCTCGTCTCGTCTAATTAAGTTATCTACCTACATAAACTCTAGTTGTTTTCATCATTATGGCTTTATCTGTCTACTTCCAAAACGCCAACGGTCTTCGGACCAAAACTGATCAATTTCTCATCTCTTCAACATCGAGTAACTATGACATTATTTGTATTTGCGAAACAAATTTAAATAGCACCATATCTGACAATGAACTTTTTGACACTAATAAGTACAATGTTTTTCGTAAAGATCGCGATAATCTAATAGGTAAAAGTGATGGTGGAGGTGTTCTAATAGCTGTGTCTAGTGCGTTCTGTTCTCAATTACGAAACTGGTCATGTTGTGGTATCTGTGAAGATTTGTGGGTATCTGTGGAAACTCAAACATCTAATTTTCTAAATATTTGTTGTGTGTATAATCCTCCTTATGCTAATTATAATAACCTTTTGGCACATTGTAATAAACTGACTGGCATAGCTCAAGAACACATTCGGGACGATTACTTAATACTTGGTGATTATAATTTACCTAATATCTCGTGGTACCAACCAGCTCTCAGCTGTCATTTGAAGCCTGGTAACCTTAACAATAACATATCGAGACTCTTAATTGAAACCATGTCGTTACTTGAGCTAAGGCAGTTCAATCATGTTACTAATTTTAACAATAAGATACTTGACTTAGTGCTGTACAACAATGAGAGCAATGCCTTGGTTTACAGATCGTCCTTTCCTCTAGTGTCAGAAGATCGCCATCACCCGGCTCTTGAAATATCAATAAACCTTAAAATTCAAACTCGTCTTCGCGAAATACCTTACAAATCAAGAAACTTCAAAAATGCTGACTATAACGCTATTAATTCTTCTCTAAATAATATTGAATGGGATGATGAATTTAAAAATCGTGATATTAATTCATGTTTAAATATTTTTTACAGTAAAATTAATGAAACTCTGGACGTTCACTGTCCTCTGCGCATAATAAAGAACTATAAACTTCCTAAATGGGTATCTTTTGACACTAGGAGGGTACTAAGTGAAAAGGAACGATTCCATAAACGCTGGAAAAAATTTAACCGTCAGCTTGACTATTCCTCTTTTTCATTATTACGCATGCGTTCGAAAAAACATTTGCGAAGTGATTACAAGAAATATATAGCTGAGATCGAAGATGATATTCGCACTAATATTAAACCCTTCTGGTCTTTTCTTAAAAATAAAAAGAATAATAAAAAATTTCCAACATCGATGTCACTTGAAAATGTAACTGTGTCCGACATATCGTCTATTTGCAACTTGTTCTCTCTTCACTTCGCATCTGCTTTTGAGACAAACGATACACCTGCCAACGATAATATAGATATGACTCGAAGTAATGATCTATGCTTTACAATCAATACTATATCGATGCTGGACATACAGAAACAAATATCTAAATTAGATGTAAATAAAGGTGCAGGACCTGATGGTATACCACCCCTATTTGTAAAAAATTGTAGTAGTTCCTTAATTCAACCGCTAGTCCTTCTGTTCAACAAATCCCTGTCTAATGGAATATTCCCTGAAGCATGGAAGACCGCTCGGATAACCCCTATTTTCAAAGATGGAAATAAATCCTGCATTAAGAACTACAGGCCAATATCTATATTATCGGTACTGGGTAAATTGTTTGAGGCATGTGTAGTGGATGAATTGTTTTTCATTATTAAGCTTCACCTATTATGTGAACAGCATGGTTTTTTTCGCGGCAGATCTGTTCTTACAAATTTGGTACCTTATGTACAATACATCAATGATTCACTTGATCGCCGACAGCAAGTTTCCGCTGTATATACGGACTTTTCGAAAGCATTTGATAAGGTCCATCATCCCACGCTTTTGGCGAAGCTTGAGAAGTTCGGTATCTGCGGTAACTTGTTACGTTGGTTAGAATCTTATCTGAACAACAGAAGTCAATTCGTCGCGATAAATAATTATAAATCATCAGCAGTACCTGTAACCTCGGGAGTACCACAGGGCTCTCATATTGGCCCATTACTTTTTTCAATATTTATTAATGATATAAACAGCTGTTTTCACCATTCTAAATACCTGTTGTACGCTGATGATTTAAAAATATATAAATGCATTACAAGCAGAAACCACTGTTTAGAGCTTCAGATGGACCTAGATAGGTTGAGTGAATACTGCGTTGTCAACAAGATATTACTGAACATAGATAAATGTAAAACTATTAACTTCAGCAGAAATCGTACTTCAAATCTTTTTACATTCGACTTTCATTTACATGATACTAAATTAAAGCAGGTTAGTGTAATTAAAGATTTAGGTATTTTACTAGATTCTAAATTAATTTTTGGTGATCATATTTATAATGTGGTGCAAAAATCTCTAAAGAATTTAGGATTTATTTTTAGAGTTTCTAGAGATTTCAATTCCCCTTCAACTTTAATAGTACTATATAACAGTTTAGTCAAAAGTCATCTGGAATATGCCAGTACAATATGGAGCCCTCAATATAATATTTATATTGACCATATAGAAAGTGTTCAAAAAAAATTTGTTAACAAACTAAATTATAGATATAATCGTAGTAATTATTATAAATCCTATGAATTTAACCTTAAATTTTACAAAATTTCAAGACTTTCCCATAGACGAATTATATTGGATTTATCATTCACTCATAAACTTCTTAACAGCGCAATAGACACTCAACCTTTTCTAACTTTTCTAAAATTTAACTTCAGTCAATATTCAACCAGAAATCCGATGTTGTTTAATATTCCCACTAGTCACTCAAATTCTAATCTTAATTCACCCATTCATAGAATCTTAAATCTCACAAATAAATTCAGCCAGCATGTAAACATATTTAGTTGTAGCTTAATATCATTTAAAAGGAAATGTCGAGCAATACTTATAGAAAATATTGTTTTAAGTTAAGTTAGTATGTAAGGCACAACCTAAACTGTTAATTTGTATTGTATTTTTTGCTGCGTTGCGCTGTAATTGGAACATCCCACTCCAGGGATTTGTTCTGTTGCGCAGCCTTTAAATAAATAAAAAAAATAATAAAAAAAAAACAGTTATAATTTATTGATTTATTTATAAATATTAAATAAATATAATTTCAGGAATAACAGGAATTAGTTTATTTAATTTATTAATTTAATGAAGAATTTTAAGAAAATGGTTTTCTGCCATTTCGGCCAAAAAATTGCATCCTAAAGATAAGTGGTGACTATTAATTTTCGCCAATATTCGGCTTGTTTTATCTACCACATCTTTTCCCCCTGACTTGAAGAGTGCCAACCTAAAGAAATCATACTTGTTAAAATAAATTCAGTTATCAAATTTTATAAGCATTAATGCTATAAGCTGTTCACTTTTATAAGAACAAACTAGATCTGGTTATTTTGGTGATTTTTATAGTATATTACTGACTTTTAGAAACTTGGTTATATTGTAAAAAAAGCTTTACAGTTTTGGATTAAGTTTGTATTATTTTAGGTTAGTATTATATTTACAAAATATTTAAGATGTCACTATTCAAAATAAAATATGACAAATTATATTTTTTAAATGACATATTTATAATCTTGTAACAGATTTATTAATAATTGAAAATTTTATTACATAAAAAAAACTATGATTTAACTAAACTAAAAATTAAACAATTTAACATGAAACAGTTTGTGGAAAATACGTCCTTAAATCTAATAAAACACACACAAATCACAATAAAAAGCTGTATAATGTTCACAAAACAATAACTATTTAAATACTCTTGACACATCTTGACTGTCCACCGACACGTATCAACTTGTACTGGCCCTCCAAGGCCACGCGGTTAGGGCGTTTTATGACTAAGAACAATCAGACTTTTCAAATTATTACATTCAAAAAAAGTTTAGTTTTAAGTAAAAAGTATGAGTGAAGAAGAGACGATAGCCCGTATAAAAATGTTTGCTTGGATTAATACAAATAAGAAGTGCTTATAAAATGCTGGTAAAGTACTTCGTATAGGTGGAATGCGAAATACAAATGTGAAGTACATTATTGATACTGGCGTTGCACTTACTTTTGGTGCCAGCAATATACCAACAGTAAAAGCAGTTTGCCGGCATTCGGCCGTTAGTTGAATGTTTGCTGGGTATGAGGGCTACCTTTTAAGTTTTTACAAAAACTAAGACAGACATTTTTTTTTGAATTAACTGTTTTATTACTTTTCAAAATATTCGTCTTTACGATTTATACACTTTTGCACGCATTCAAACCAATTCTCGAAACATTTTTTCCAATCTGAAGTTGGTATCTCAAAAACATGGTTTCCGAAGGCTTCAACAGTTTCTTGAGCTGAAAATCGCAGTCCACGCATTATTTTTTTGGCATTGGGAATAAAAAAAGTCGGGGATAAATCAGGTGAATACGGGCAATGAGACATTAATTCGATGTTTTTCTCCTTCAAATAATCAATTGTTTGACGTTCTGTGTGGGAGCTTGCATTGTCATGAAGAATGATGCGACGTTTTTGGTTGTTTTTCCTAATTATGTCGATGATTTCCGACAAACAAATTGTTGTATACCATTCAGCATTAACTGCTCCCCGATCCTCTAAAGGAATTGTTGCGACATGTCTAGTACAACCCAAGAAACAAGTGATCATTTTCTTGAAAGTGCTTCATGAACGAACAACTTTTGTGGGTTTCGGTTCATCATGGAAGAACCAAACAGTGGATTGTTTGTGTTGCTTTGTTTCCGGTTCACATGAATAAATCCAAGTCCAACACCTGTAACGATGTTGTATACGGATTTTGCAGTGCCTAGGTTGAATTTCTATAGCATTCCCTTACACCAATCAACACAAGCCTTTTATTGAGCTTCGGTCAAATTGCGGAATCATCGGGAACAGATCTTTTTCACAGCTAAATGTTCATGCAAAATCGAATGTATTGAAGTCTGCGATATGACAAAGCAGTGACGCACCCAGGACACACGCAAGAAGGAAGGAAATAAAAATAAAAACACACAAATACCCTAGAAAATTAAAAAAATAGAGATGAGGATTTTTGTTTAGGTCGTCACTGGTATTTTAGAATGGAGGACCTTTTTTTTAGGTCATCACTTTGTATTTCCGAAGCGAGGAACTTTTTTTTTTAGGTCGTCACTTGTATTTTAGAAGTGAGGACCTTTTTTGTTTTAGGTCATCACTTCGTATTTCCGAGACGAGGACTTTTTTTTTTAGATCATCACTTGAAATTTGGAAGTGTGAACCTTATTCATAATTTAAATAATTTTGTCTTCCTCCCCCCCCCCCCCAACAAAAATTCCTGAGTGCGCCACTGTGTCAAAGGATGCCTCTATCTCACGGTACGTCACATGCCCTTCAATCATCTTCTTCAATCATTTTGCGCACAGCATTTTTTGAATCACAACCGATTTTGATCGCCCTTCGCGAGATTCATCAGTGATGGAGGCACGACCACGATGAAATTCTGCAACCAATTGTAAACAGTCTTTTTTGGTGGTGCTTCATTACCAAAACGAAGCGAATGTATGCATTGTTGTTGAGTTAGGCCTAGACTAAATTCGTAAAAAATCTTCCAACGAAAACCTTCATGAGAAATATCGCTCATTTTATTCCCATTCTCCTTCCGGCTTCCCTCTTCTATCTCCTTCCTTCTTGCCTCCATTTCTCTCGCCCAACTTTCTGTCTTGCCTTCCTCACTCATCAATTCCTTTATCTCTTCCTCCCAGTCTGACATATCTCTGCATCTCTTCGCTAAATGCTCCAAGGTTTTCTCGTCTTCCTTGTATATTATACAGAACCTGTCCTCTGACTTTGTCCAGTACCTATTGTTCCTCTCTTCTTTGCCGCATCTTAACCTCTCTATCTTCTTGACTACCCCCTGCTCTTCCTCTTTTCCCCTTCAAGTATATCGGTATTCCGATCACTCTTATCTTTTTATATCTTTTCACACTCCGCGATTTGTCGATTTGGCTTTAAGATTAGTAAGATCATAAGTAGTAAGAAGCTGATACTGACGAACAAGCAACACATTTCTTCAATTATGTGCTGGACATACCAGGTCATTACCCTTATAAAATAAATTAAAAACTCCAATATCATCCATCAAACTTTTATATAAAACCCCCATATTTAAAACGTAATATAATTTTAAACTTCATTAACCCAATTTTCTCTCTCACACTCCTTAACAAATACAATTTCTTATCACAATACCGTGCAAGAGAAAAGCAGATAGCATCTTTCGCATCGCACAAAATTAATTAAACAGTATAATTATGCGGAAGAATAAAATAAACGAGGATCTTCTTCATGTGTTTGTGGGTAAGGAAGTACGGTGCCCTGTTCAAGAATACGGTGCTCTGTTGCAAGAATACGATACCCAAGGGAACTTTTAAGAAGTCACCGCATCTGTGCATTGTGGTGTCCTATCACTAACTCATGTCCCATAGCGCGTACTTTACACTTGTTGAGATTAAGAAAGTTAGCTTAAGTTATTTTAATCATAAAAGTCCATGTATGTTTCATGTTTTTTTCGAAAAAGTTTTGTTCTATCGTGAAACTTTATGTTATGTTTTTTGTTTTTGTAATTCAGTTCATATTTAAATGGAACAATAAATTTTTGTTTTGATAAAAGTGACATCTATATGTTACCACATATTAGAGCGAATTTAATTTTGTTAAGTAATACCAGGAAAAGTGTTGTTTTTTATTTTTAGCGAATTTTATTTAAAATAAACAAACCCATTAACAAAATTGGGTCTAGTTATATCCGTTTTCGTGTATTAATTTTATTTTGCCATAAAAAATACAATGATACCAGTGGCGGGTCAAGCTTGAACCTCCGGTTTTCTTGCCAGGGCCATTGCATTAAGCTTATTTTTGTTTACTAGTAAAAAGGGATCATATTCTAGTCATATACAGGGTGTTTGTTTGAAACGGGACACCCCGAAAATCTCCTTTATTTGTAAAGATACAAAAAAATCTTCAGAACAAAAGTTAAACTAGACAAAAAGGTCCATCTAAAGGTTACTATAAGAATTCTAAGGCACTTCCGGTTTCACCGGAAATGATGTCAACTTTTGATCTAGCATAGGGAATTGATAATTTTATATTTTTTTCCCAAAAGTACATTAAATTAGCTTTACAATGACACCAAAAAATCATACTTTTATGCTAACCAAGTTTTACAAAGTTGAACGTAGCAAGCTTTGAAAACAATAAAAAAAGAAACAAAATGTCTCTAAAATAAACTATTTGACTATTTAGAAGAAAAAAAAAACTATTAAAGTCTGTTCCAAACGGTTAAGCGGAACTAGATTTTGCAATCTAGTTACTTTCATCGTTTAAATCGTGCCTTTCGCCGTTTTGTTTAAGCTTGTAAATCATACTTACAATAAACATTTTTTGGTTAAGGTTAATATCATTTTAAAATGTCATTTTCTTTATATTTTGATTTTTTGTGTCATTCTTAATACAAATTTCCTATTTATTAATTTTTTTGTCATTAAAATATCTAAAAAAACATTTAATTTTGACATATGTCATTCGTTTCCATGGTTTCATTGTTGGAATTTTAAATTTTGACATCCCAACGTGAAAAATGAAATAACCCAAGCACGGTCCCTTCTCGTGACAACCTAAAAGAACTAAATCCCCATTTAGTTCCTCTTAAGCGTTTGGAACAGACTGTACTTTTTACAATTATTTTACAAAAAAAAAAAAAAAAAATTACAAATGTTCGATCAAACCACCATTATTGTCCACACATTTTCTCATTCTTAATAAAAACTTAATAACATTTTTTTTTCAAACCAATAAAGCAAAGTAAACTATTTAATTCTGGTTATTTATAAAACATTTAATTGAAAAATTAAAATTTAAGTTATTTCATGTTATTTCATATAATAACTAGTTATAACAGTTTATTTTAGAGATATTTTGTTTCTTTTTTTTATTGTTTTCAAAGCTTGCTACGTTCAACTTTGTAAAACTTATGTTGATTATAATTTTGTAAATAAATGGTCGCCATTTTGAAATGGTTAACATAAAAAAATGACTTTTTGGTGTCATTGTAAATCTAATTTAATATACTTTTAGGAAAAAAATATAAAATTATCGATTCCCTATGCTAGATCAAAAGTTGACATCATTTCCGGTGAAACCGGAAGTGCCTCAGAATTCTTATAGTAACCTTTAGATGGGCCTTTTTGTCTAGTTTAACTTTTATTCTAAAGGTTTTTTGTATCTTTACAAATAAAGGAGATTTTCGGGGTGCCCAGTTCAAAAAAAAAAAACACCGTGTATATTTAATTGGTAAGAAAATAGTATACCAAATGCTCCCTCCGTCTGATACATTTTGATTTTTTATTGTCCGAAAATATGAATACATTTACAATTTTAATTAATTAGAATGATTTTATTTTTGAAATAGTTACAAATATCAAGTAAAACAAAGAATAATAAAAAAATAATAATTTAACAAGGACTTGGCTGTCTCCACAACTTGTATGGAACATGATAATGTTGTTTGTAATCGTCCCTTACCAGTGGCGCACCCAGGAATTTTAATGGGGGGGGGGGCGGAAGACAAAATTATTTAAATTATGAAAATATAAAGTGATGACCTAAACAAGGTCCTCACTTCTAAAATACAAGTGACGACCTAAAAAAAAAAGGTCCTCATCTCTATTTTTAAAATTTTCTAGTGTGTTTGTGTGTTTTTATTTTTATTTCCTTTCTTCTTAGGGGGGGGGGGGGCTCCCTGGGTGCGCACTGTCCCTTACGATAAAGTTTTGTCTTATTAATGTGCGGAATCTTAAAGGAATTCCCTCCTTTTGCTAACATGGTTGCTTCTAGATTAGTCTGCAATGATATAAAAACATTATCAAGAGTTTGTATGTTTAATGCATTAAATGCAAATTGCATTCAATCAGTTCGTCGATTGTATTCGGTGAAGCTGTATGTTGTGAGGACTGTATAGAATTGAAAAAACCAATAAATGATACGACCGGCCGAAACGGCAAACTGACCACGTGGCTTTCATATCTATGGCCGGCGGTGTACAAACGGAGAACTTACCTTTTCAGCCCCTTATAGGCCTATTTAGGCGTTGGGCCTATTATTTATTTACAGATGGGTCCACAGCTTAGTTTACCATCTCCAGATGGCCGTGAAAGTGTAATATTTTCGTCGAGCAGAGAAGTCCAGTGTTTTTTTTTTTTTATCATATTCGATGTTAGGGAATTTTTTTTCGTTGGATGATTTCTTACTATTTTAGTAAATGCCTAACTCAACAACAATGCACAGATTCGCTTCGTTCAACTTTTGGTAATGAAGCACCATCAGAAAAGACTGTTTACAATTGGTTTGCAGAATTTCGTCGTGGTCGTGCATCCGTCAGTGATTAATCTCGTGAAGGTCGACCAAAATTGGTTGTGATTCAAAAAAACATTAATGGCGTGCGCAAAATTATTGAAGAAGATGTGACTTACCGTGAAGTAGAGGCATCCTTTGGCATATCACAGACATTTAGCTGTGAAAAAGATATGTTCCCGATAGATTTCGCATGATTTGACCGAAGCTCCAAAAAGGCTTGTGTTGATTGGTGTAAGGGAATGCTAAAAAAAATCAACCTAGGCACTGCAAAATCCGTATACAACATCGTTACAGGTAATGAAACTTGGATTTATTCATATGAACCAGAAACTAAGCAACAAACCACTGTTTGGGTCTTCCAAGATAAACCGAAACCCACATAAGTTGTTCGTTTACGAAGCACATCCAAGGTTATACTGGACATGTCACAACCATTTCTTTAGAGAATCGGAGAACAGTTAATGCTGAATGTTACACAACAATTTGTTTACCAGAAGTCATCGACAAAATCAGGAAAAATAACCAAAAACGTCGCATCATTTTTAGGGTTTTGTAGGTATGACCAAAAAACCCTTATACCGTCATTTTGTCGTCTGTCTGTCTGTCTGTCTGTCTGTCTGTCTTTCTGTCTGTCTGTCTGTCTGTCTGTTCGGTAAAAATTGTAGCAAAACCGCTAAACCTAGAGAGTAGAAATTTGGTATGCTTATACAACTCTTTGACCCGCACATAAGAAAAATACTAAAACATCTAAAAAACATATTCCCCTAAAAATATAAACAAAAATGTGCTCCTCAAAAAAAAAAATATTTTTTTAAAATTCTGAGTAGGTATCTAATGAAAGCCCTTCGTACGTGGATTAACGATCA
Organism: Liopterus haemorrhoidalis; assembly: GCA_963971575.1. Lineage (NCBI taxonomy): Eukaryota > Metazoa > Arthropoda > Insecta > Coleoptera > Dytiscidae > Liopterus > Liopterus haemorrhoidalis. Next base: position 12,496,679 of record OZ020620.1, read on the forward strand.
AAATTTTATTTTTGCAAAATAAATTATTTTGAAGTATTTTTGCCAAAATTGTGCAAAAAAAATTTTGTCCCACACCCTGTACCCCATATGGTTTAAACTAAAAATCTGAAAAAATTCTAAGCAATGTACATTTGTGTGAACCGGAATTTTTGATCAGATTATGTTTTCGGAAAATAACGCATTTTTTGTGTTTTTAACTAAAATATGTTAAATATTTAATTCGCTATGTAACACAGTAGATAAGTAGGCGTTCGTAGCGTTGTACGTTTCGTCGTTTATTTGTGATTGCAAACTAGAGTTCGAATCTTGTCAATTTTAATTTTTCTGTTTTTTTTTTATTTTTATTTTGTTTAAATTATTTTGTCAAAATTCTAGTTATATTTTGGTAAATGTTGCATTTAATTTTTAAAAGCGTAAATTTAATAACCAGTGGGATGTGTTCTATTACATACATTTAATTCTATGTTTGAATGTATACGAAATCAGAGGGCGGGGCTTATGATTTAAGCAACCAATGGAAGTCATAGGCGCAATGTTCAAAATCTTAATGAACCTTGCTATATATAAAAAAAAAATACTGCACATATTTAGAAACTTAAATAATGGTATTAGGCATTCGAATTAAAATTCATAAAAAAATATTTTGACATAAAATTTGTTTTGGCATCCCAAATAATCATCATTCAGTTACTAAATACCTGCGAAACCCAGAAATGTGTGAAAATTCACACTTCACATCAATTTTTCATTATGACAATGTAGGCTTACCCACAGCACGTCATACAATTGGTTATTTGAAGGAGAAAAACATCGAAGTAATGTCTCATTACCCGTATTCACCTGATTTATCCCCTAACGACTTTTTTTTGTTTCCCAGTGTCAAACCTCTTGAAGCCTTCGAAAACCATGTTTTGATACCAACTTCAGAGTGGAAAAAATGTTTCGAGAATTAGTTTGAATGCATGCAAAAGATGTGTACATCTTAAAAGTGATTTGAAAAGCAATAAAATAGTACGTTCCAAAAAAAACAAAATGTTTCTTCGTTTTTGAATAAACTTTAATGGTATTCTCGTACAAACGAAAAAAAAAAAAAAACAAATCAATTCAAACATTAAAATCAATAATATTTGAAGGCACCTCATCCATAATTTGGTGGAACACTTGTAATATCGGTTAAGAACCACTGATATATTCTATTGCTACTGTAAGTATCAGTGAGCCGTAAACCTGAAAAAAATTCAAATCAAATATTTATCTCCTCTGAACAAATTTTAATTTATGCATGCAACAATTAATGAAAACTCCTAGTGACATAGCATTTTAATTCCTTCTAACCAACACTTTGATCCTGTGCAGTTATCAGTGATTTAGGGTGAGTTAGACGCGTGCCTGTCGTGTGTCCCAGTGACTCACGACGCACGCCACGGCGTCCTGATTTTAAACCATAGCTTCAAGCTCTTGTCGTAAACCCCAGGAGGCTGTACTACGCAATTGTTACCAACAAAACAACCTTATACTGAACTTGACTGCTGATAAAATTTATGACAATTATTATTTCAGATTTCATGCGCGGATAAATCACTAAAACCTTTAGTTTATTGTACATTATAATTTTTAAATGAGAGAGTTAAGATTTAATGATGCATTTATAGTATTGTTTGGTGAATTGAGTCTGGAATTGAATGTTTGGGTATAAATCTTTTATGGGTTGTGTTAAATGAGGTTAGGTTAGGTCAGGTCGGGGGAGGAAAGGTTAAGATATTCTGAACAGTTTGATCGATTTGAAAAGAATAAATTTTCTTTTGTTTTGGGAAAAGGCAGTGAAATATAGATAACCAGTTATCAAACTTTATTATTATGGAGGTTTTATAGAGTTCTTCGACATTTTCCGGTTCCCAGGCGCCACTTTTGCAAGTCATTTTGTCTTACGGAGTCTTCTTACCTAAATTGCTTGCTACCTTTTATCTATGTAATTTTTTGTTTTCATTTTTATCTTGTTTTCTTTTTGTTGAGATAATTGTACAACATTCATTAAACCACAACAACATGGTTTATAAAAAAACGCTCAGTATTTACTATTATTTGACGTATTAGAGCCTGCGATAAAAAAATACAGGGGTACGCCATCTGCAAGGCTTTTGATAAAGTCATTCAAAGCATTTTAATAAGAAAGATGGACGAAATAGGTGTGCTTGGTTTCCTTCTTTCTTTTTCTTTGGGACTGTCAGTCAATTTGACTTTTGACCTCACTCATATAAGTCCTCCATCTTGATCTATTCATTGTCAGATATTGCCATGTGCCCTGTATACCAATACTTGTTAGTTCTTCGGTTAGCTAATGTCTTCATCTCCTGCGAGGTCTTCCCACTGGTCGACAGGTATTCAATCTTCCATATATTCCTAACCATTCTGTCCTCCCTCATCCTCATAACATGTCCTATCCAATCGTCCGCCTCTTAGTTCTTGTGTGATACTCGGCCTTGAGTACAGTTCTCGGATATCTTTGTTCTTACGGATTCTCTATTCACAACTAATTTGAATGGGACTAAAGATTCGGGGTAATATTTTATTTTCGGAAACTATGAGGTGTTGCCCATCTTGCTTTGTTAAGGTCCATGTTTTGGAGCCATATGGAGCCTGATTTTAGTATTACTTTATGAGCTTCGACAACAATAAAGTCAGTTTGGTATATATATATATATATATATATATATATATATATATATATATATATATATATATATATATATATATAATATAGTGGTTGGTATCTTGGGGTTTTCGTAACAGCATCTCCAGCAGGAGGTTAAACAGCAAAGGTGAAGTGGCAACTCCTTGTTTGACTCCAGTATGAATTTCAAAAGACTGTGACAAAAGGCTTCCTACTTTCATCCTGCTCATAGGTTTCCTTTCACGATGGGTTATATCTTATATTATGCGATAATGGGTCTCTATCGAAATTTTTCAATTCTACTTCCAATGTGCCACAAGGTTCTCATTTAGGACCCTTGTTTTTATATCTATATCAAAGATGTATTTACCTGCTTCAAATATACAGGGTGGGCCATGGGAACCTGACAATTTTTGAATGAACATTACACAATGATTTCTCAAGACAAACAAATTTTATTAACATACATTAATAGTAAATTATATGCCATTTTAATTTGTAAAAATTATATCAGTCATGTGATGACCATTCTGCTCATAACATGTTTCAAGTCTGTTCATAAATTCTTGGTGTACGCGGTCCAGTAGAGCCTCGTCAATCACCTGGACTTTTGCACGAATGGCATCCAATAACGGCAGTTTTGTCGATTAACAAATCCATTCAAATGGAAGTGAGCTTCGTCACTCATAAACAACACTGCATATTCGTTTAATTTAAGCATCACGAGCATAGCCAAACAAAAATCATTGCGTTGCAGATAGTCGTTTGGTTTCAGCTCCTGGACTAAAATCAACTTGTATGGATGAAACTTCAGATCTTGTCTAACAATACGACAGACTGTGGAACGATTTACTCTTGAGGCTTGAGCGTGTTTTCGTGCAGAACGTCTTGGGCTACTTGGAAAGTAGGGCTTGGCTACAGGGAACACTTGGAAACTACTTGGAAACTTGGGCTACAGGGAAAGTCTCCCTCACCCTCTCCACATTTTCGGGGGTCCGTACCGTACGAGCGGGTCCAGGCGGTTTTTTATTCATGATGTTCCCGCTTGTTCGAAAGTCGTTGACCCATTTGAGAATTGTGTTTCAGCTTGGGATGGTTCCACGGCGCCCAACATTAAACTCAATTCGAAACGCTCTTTGCGCCGCTATTACTTATCAACCCTTTTTGAAAAATTCGTCATACACAAACACACGATGTCTTACACCCCATTCAGCCGTAATGTACACTAAACTGCACGAACTGACGGTTGGAATGGAACGTACCGCTTGCTTCTACCCCCCCTACCTGCAGAGTACTACCCGTTTCAAAAACGTCAGGTTCCCATGGCCAACCCTGTACAATGACATGCAAATTTATAGAACTATAAAACCATTAAAAGCCTACCATCTAATAATAAAGTTAGAGACTACTTATCAGAAACAGATATCCTGAAGTCTGATTTAAAAGAACAAAAATAATATCTGTTGGTACCTGCACACCCTTATTCTGTGCACATTACTGTTAACTGTTTTTTTTTTGTCGGTTAAACATATGATTTTTTAACGTTTTCGAAATAAAAACTAACATCTAAATCTCAATTTCATTTTTAATTTATCCCCAATAAAGCAAAATCCCCTAGAATTATTTTAAATGGCTATTTTAACATTATTGGCTATTAGAGAACTAGTATCTTCTGTCATGTGTTTTAATATGTATGTACTTAAGAAGAAGAAAAAAAATCAAAAAACAAATTTTTATATGCAATTAAACTTTAAAATTCAAATTACTCAAAATCAAATTTTTAAGTTAATGCCTTTTACTTGTAAGCCCAAGATATTTTGTAGGAACTTATATCTAGGCTTGTAATACTTAGTTTGGTTTTTTATCTTCTCAGTTTTTGTATATCTTTGTATTGGTTTATGATTTCTCTCTTTATGCTGTTTGCAATCTTTTAGTTTCTATTTCAGTTGTAATCTGCTTATTATGTAGAAAGAAGCCAGTTGTTTTTTCCATTCGATATATAAATTAAATTCTTAATTAATTTCATCCTTATCTTAATTTATACTCTAAATGTACATGCGAAGACTTTAAAAAAATTTAATATTAATATGGTAATATTTGGTAACAGGGCGGGTTTTTTAAATCCCTTATATGTCATCCTTAAGTCAAATGTGCCCTGTGAGGGATGAAAGTTTTCTTATCTAGCAGCAGTTTAGGGCAGATATTATCAAAATCACGAACTCTATAACCGGAGAAAATTTGTCTCGAGATTAGCCATCTCCCGGTCTTAACTGTCCCTTGATACCATAAGCCCAGACATTTATTGTATTTGTATAATATGGCAACTATTAGAGGAACAGCTTCGTCATCCCTGTCGTGGGAACGACGGAAGAGGCATAAGTCATATGCAGTGTTAAATAATAGTACAGAAAATATATTTTATGGCAATGTTTAGGATGTACGGGACTTTACCAATAAATTAGCGGACTAGGGTCAAATTTTTTTATTATTAACAATTATTTTACATTTAAATTATCACTTTCGAAATAACCTTCTGTGGTTAGACATGGCTGTCAATGTTGTTTCTACTTCTGGAAATACATTTTATAGGCAGTTTCACCAACGGTTTGAAAACGACGTTGCACAAACGAATTCTTTCGTTTTGAAAACAAGAAAGTCACACGGGACCAAGTCATGTGATTATGTTAGAAAACGAAAGAGAGTGACATCCGCGAGTTCTTCACCAAAAACTGCCGAATCACAGCAGTGTGAACTGGTGCGTTGTCGTGATGGAACACCCATGATATATTTTTTCAGCTGTCAGGACTAATACAATGAATTTTAGAAACTGAAGTCCTACCTGGTATCTTATCATATTTGATTGAATTTCTATCATCTCTTAAAAACCCGAACCACTTAAAACATGCAGTTCGACTTATAGCATCTTCTTCAAAACCTTTTCTCAAAAGTTCAATTATTTCTGTTGACATCTTTCTATGTTTGAAACAAAATTTAAAACCAACACGGTGCTCTTCGATTAGTGGTGGTTCGATTAATATAATTCTATCCTATAGTCCACAAAAAAAAAAAAAAAAAAAATTGGCAATTGCCAATAGAATTGCGTTATTAGCCATGGTAGAATAGAATTCTATTCATCATAATCTGTGGTGGAATCCATTATAAAATAGCCGGGGTTAATAAAATCGTATTACAATAACCGCAGTAAAATTCGAATAAAGCAACTTAATGAAACAAACTCAACGACAGTCACTTCATAAATGACAGATGCATTATATCAAGTTATTATTTTCCCCTATCTACTTACTAGCTATTTCTTGGTGTTATATGTCTTTCATTCTTTCTATACTAGCGTCGGCGAATCAACGCACTTACGTTACACGACGTAACAAACGATTCCATTGTGCCAAACAATACAGTCATTTGTTACGTCGTGTGACGTAAGTGCATTGATTCGCCGACGCTAGTATATTATTTCTTGCATTCTCTGTCCATTTAGCCTGTTCCTCCTAACTGCTTCAGTTGAGAAACGCCCATATTCGTAATTTTTTATTTTTGTTCTCTTTGTCTCTCAAGTTGATACTATTTTTCCCTGTTCATCTCTCTTCTCTATTTCCTTTCAACATTCATTTAGTAAGTGCTTCTCTGGGTGTCTAGATATATTTTCTTCATACCTTATTGCCCTTTTAACTGCTTCTATTTTTATATTTTCAACTTTTGTTCCTTCAATTACTAGAGTACATTCAGGATAACTTCATGCCAGGTCTATATTACCGACTTGGCTGCGCAGAAACCAAATTTCGTCCATGTCATTACCAACAGCTGGTTTGATACATTTCAGTGGCGTCACTTACTTTGATCTGTTCTTAACTACGCTTATATATACAAATATTTGTGTTTTCTAATTTTTTTTTGTGCCTAAAACCTGTAACAGTCTATATTTTAATACATAATATATATATATACAAAATTTTGTTTATAAATGTCTCAGATTATATACAGACAATTATTAAAATGGAATTTATCAATGTATAAACTGTTACATATATAATGTTCGTTATACTGCAAGGGTACAGAGGGCTACAACGAATCCTATTCTGGGGAAGTGTTTTAACTTTATTCCAAGATTTCACTTCTTTGTTCGCTTAATTTGTAACACTATACTTAATTTTTTTAAATTAGTAGATTGTTATGCTACGACTGCTCATTTTCTGGGTTGCGGGTTTCAATCAAATGTTTGTGTGGTGATCTTATTTTATTCTCTTTTTATAATATGACATATATCCACATCCATTTCCTTTTTTTCACTTTTACTTCAATTACAATAATTAAAAACTGTTACATACGGGCTTTATATATAATTTGCATTTACAGGGTGACATTGATACATTTATACACAAAAATATATTATTATTTATTTCTCGTACGTTTTCAGGTATGCCTTGTACTAAAACGAGAACATAAATTAATTTCAAATACATGATTTTGTTTGTTTGGTATTCTCAACAATTGACAAGGCAGAAACCCTTATGTACGTCTATGTAATCAGCTGTTGTCTCGCGTAGCATTGCTGACGTATTTTATGATACCCTGGCATGTTATCCTGAACGTACTCTATGTATGTTAGTGTATTCCGATCTAGTCCATCCATTTAATATATTTTGACTGCACCATTTTGCTTTATATAGTCTCTTCATTCTTTTCAGGTCCTTCTCGCAATCACTAGAGGCATCTGAAAAATTCGATGGTCGTTTCCTCATCCCAAACGGTACCTTATAGAACCATATTTGTAATATTATGTAGCGATATATTATTTATGCATGTGTGTGTACAAATATATCTATAATGACAGTTGTCAAAATAAATATATGGCTTCCCACTCCCATTTTTAGCATCATTTATTCCATTTCAATCTCAACAATACCTTATTTTTTAATCTCATTAATACAATTCAGTATTCCCTTTGTGTTTGTAAAAAGCTAAGTTTATGATGCGTGGAGCAATGAGTTAATGCACGGCCTGCTTCCTGTGCTAAACATGTACTGATCAGAAGTACGCTTGTTCCGGACTACATGAGGACACGGAACTGACTGTGATGCACTTCCACTTCCGGTATTCCTCTTTGAAATACGCAAACATATGCTAATCTAGGTAGAATATGAGACTATTATAAGTTGCATATGTGCTTGTTCTTACAAAAATATGGTTTTTGTAATTAATGAAAGGGTTATAAAAAAATTCATACTAAAAAGTCAGAAATGCAGACTGCGAAATGTACGTCTTGAAGCTTATTTTGTTGTTGTCTTTGGCAGTTTTGGCTATTAACCAAGTAATAAAAGAAGAGATTAAGGGATTTTAAAATTTCGATTATAATTTAATATTTTCTGATTTAATATAGTTACAAATAATTTCATAAATATCTAGAGGGTAGAGATGGGAAAAAAGCATCGATGTATCGAAAACATCGATGTTTGTTTTAAAAACATCGATGTTTTTACCATCGATGGTCAGATGGCGATAGTATCGATAAAACATCGTTGTCTACTACCGATGTCGATGTTTAAACTTTGAAATTCAGAAACTACTGCTAGAGCGCTGGAAAATTTTAATTTTTATTAATGTACACAAAATTTAAGCGCCATCTTTTGTGATATAACAATACTAATAGTGTTAGTTCTTATTCTTTTTAGCAGTTAGCAGAATAAGAAAAAATAAGAAGAAACTTCTAATTCTTCTTTAATTATTTAGGATTTTCGACAGTCTAAACGCATTCATAAGCAAAAATAAGTGCTTTGCTTACAGGAGAGGTATTTGAGATGGATCTTAGAGGTAGATAGAACAACACCAGGGTATATTGTAAGAGAGGAACTGAAAAGGGATAAGATGAAAGCGGGTAGAGGAAGGAGGGCAGTTAAGTACGAGAAGAAAGTTAGAATAGAAACAGACAAAAAAATAATGAGGGAATGCTGGGAGGAAAGAGCCAGAGAGGAACAGAAAGGAAGATGGTACGCATGGGGGGAGATGAGAAAGGAGTATTACTGGAGATGCGGAGTGGATGCGACAGAGATGAAACGGAGAAGAAAAGACGGGATAAGCGTGACTGAGGAGTTGTAGAGAAGGGATAAGGAAGTGGGGGAGCAAGAAAGGACAGTCAGAATAGACAAATCAAGGAGTGCAGGGAGATATAAGAAGGTCAGAACTATAGAGGTACCAAGCTACTTGAAGGGAGAAAGAGGAAGGTCAGGAGGGAGAGTTAGGAGGATTGCGAGGCTAAGGTGCGGCAATGAAGAGAGAGGAAATAGATACTGGAGGAAACAGGAGGATAAGATATGCAGGATGTGCGGGGAGGAGGAAAAGATATAGAGCACCTCGTGAAGAGGTGCAGAGAGATGACAGTATGGTCGGGGAGCACATTAGACCTGTTGCACGAAGATGGAAGCGGGGAGAGGTGGGCGAGGGAGTTAGAGGCAAGAAGGATGGAGATTTGGGAAGGATAACAGGAAGGGGTAAAGGAAAGAAGGAAGAGACCCGGTGGGAAGCAGAAGGGGAGAAATGGAAGGAAGGAAGGGGATGAGGTTACCTAGAAATGGGGAGGAAGGAAGGGAGATAGGAGGAGGGGTGAAGAAATGGTTGGAAGGGAAGAGAATGAAATAAAATAAATCAAAGATGGGCGAGAGAACTGGAAGCAAGAAGGAAGGAGATCGGAGAGGGAAACCAGAAGGAGAGGGACATTGGAACAAGAAGAAAGAAAAGAGAAAAAAAAATGTAAATTGTAAATTGTATTGGATGGTATTGTTATTTATTTTTGGATTGATTGTTTTATTTTTTTGTAATGGTTAATACCCTGAACGCCGCAAGGCCTAGGGAATAAAGAATATATAAGTGCTTTGTCTATTTTTGTTGCATTTTGAGTTGTCAGCAGCAAATTGAGTCAGGTATATTAGGGCTCCAATCACATTTTAAATAAAATGCAGGATATCTGCATATACTAAAACTTTGGTCTACCCATTGAGATCACTGATACAAGATATAAAATTTAAAAGCCAGTACTTCATAAAAGCTTAATATTATGAATAAAATATCCATTAAATATTTTCATAGTCACATTTTAATATGATAAAGTGCATATAATTTGTTTATTAAAGCACATTTAAAGCCATTACATCTAATAAATACATTAAACACAATGCTAAAATTTACAATGCATGACGAGATGTTTCTCTTACTTAAATTTACAACGCGACATAAAGTGAGTTTTATCCACAAAGAAACTCCGTCCGAACTTACGGCTAACGACTTACGTTACGTTAACATTACAGTAAAAGGGATAGAGTTATCCTTAATTTAATTATGAGCTCTTCTCGGCGGGACCATTTAAACACGTCTGTCATATCGTAAGTGATACCAACTGCCACAAATGACACGTCACTCGTTCCTCCACCCGACGGTAGAGTCATCTAGCGAATTAACTATTAACAACAGACGACTGTCACAAACAGTTATGGTTGCTTTTATATAAAGCTTGTTCTAGACAAACATGCTGAATTTTTTAATTATACTGAGGGACGTATTTAAATTTTATGACTAGCGTGGATAATTGCTTAAGTGATGGTGACTGTTACGAATTAAATTTGCTCTGCATGAGATTTTTATACGCAGTGTTGCCACCAAAAAAACACTTAAATGCACTATCCACTATCTCAAATGTATGCTTGTAAAGTTCGTTCTCAGATACAAAATACTACAGTGGGTTAGACAAGTGATGAAGATGAACAAGGGCAAAATGGAAAAGAAATAAACTGAAAGAAGAAAGGACTGAATAAACTTCCGTCGACCCATGACACCTAGCAAGAAATTATACAAGTACTAGAAGCCTGGTTTTTTGGTTAAAATTTTTGGCGCATAACAACGATGCGCTACAAGATGCCTGGGAAGAACTGTCACTTAACAGAATAAAATTTATGTCCGTGTGGCCAAAATCCATTATGACTGACAGTGCCCAAAAAGACGAAAGCTCAAGTAGAAACAAAAATTGCCTTACCTAAAAAAATTTTTCATTTATTTGCTCTTTTTTTATTTAAATAAATTGGCTACCAGTTACATTATAATTTGCATAGGTAATATGTACGAGGGATTAAGGTTGTTTGTCACATTATTGTGTGGTAATGATTTGTTTGTTACCGGATTAGTGACTTGAGGATTAGAAAGATGGTTTTGAATAATAGAAAGTCAGAGTTGTGGAAATTTTATGCTAGCTTGGCTGACAGCATCTCCAGAGTTTTCGATCAAAGCAGACTCTTTAAATTTTCTTTTAAACTTGTTTTCCTCATACATTAAGGGTTTAGCATCTTTCCATTGGAAATGGTGCATTTTTCCAAGCATGTTCAGCCAGTTTGGAACTGTAAATTTCGCCCTGCTGAACATTTTTCTTATGCTCGTTGACCCTCACATGCAAAGGTCTGCAAGTCTCGCCAAAATATTGTTTCCCGCACTGGTAGGGAATAGAGTAGACACAGTTTTTGTTTAGGGCAAATCTGGGTTTCGTACATAGAATAGGGATAGAATAGATCGAATTCAATTTGAAGGCTTGTTGGATATTATGCTTCTTTAGTATCTTACCAATTTTCTCAGATTCTCCTTTATAATAGGGCATAGAGACATATCTCACTTCATCAGTTCTAGGTGCGTCATTTTTCTTATGATTGATAGCATCAGTAATAATTTTATTACTGTAGCCATTATCCTGTAAGGTGGAACGGATGTTCTTCAATTCAACTTTTAACAGCCTCTTAGAGAAACAAATGACTTTAGCTCTATTAACTAGACTCAGCGCAACAGCTCTCATATTGCTATTATGATGGAATGAGTTGAAATTAAGATATAGACCTGTGTGTGTTGGTTTTCTGTAGACTGTGGTTGCTAGAATCCCCTTGCCATTTCTGATTATCAATACATCTAGGAAAAGCAGTTGGTTGCTAACTTCCAGTTCAACAGTAAACTTAATGTTAGTGTGTACTGTACTCTGTGGTGTGTTCTGAATTTAGGTATTATTCTTGGAATTCTTGGAGTTTATCTTTACTATGTGGCCATATGAAAAAAGACGACTACTACATATTAAAAACAATAAATTAAACAATAAATAAATAAAATTAATAAAAATACGCATACTCAATAAAAGAAATCTTGCACAGACAAACACAAATAAATAAGATAAAAAGTCTGTTCGAAAAATTGAACAGACGCAGGGTGATGGCAAAGGCTGGAAGATTAGCGCTAGTATTGCTGACATCACTTTGAATATCGTCTATTGTAATAAATAATCGGGCTACGATAAATATATAGAGGAGCTGCAAGCGGCCCGCGGGCCATGTATTTGGAACTCTTATTCTAGTCTATAAAAAAATTACAAAAATAACAAAACATTTAAGCTTAACACCATTAATAAACCCGTAAAAAGTCACAGTTTAAAAAAAAATAAACAAGCTTTCCAGCCTACCCTTTTAGTCCATCATTTAGACATTTAAAACATTATTATTTTTGTCAAGTTAGATAGAAGCTCCCTATGACAGTAAATGTACAAACAGTATATTTGTGCGTAGGGGGTCAGCGACTGTGGACAGTGGTGGTTGCTGACAGCATCATCATGCGTAAACAGATTACCAACTTAACGAATGCGGGATGTACTAAACAGTGCAGTCAACCTGACCCACAGTTTACGCAAGGGTTACACTTGTCTACGACACACTGGCGGAGAAAAGGGTTGTTCATAAACTTTTTTGAATTAGTTTTGAATATCTGTTGGTTCTTAGGTTGACCATGCATAAGATGAAGATATCTATATCGGAAGATTTAGTGAGTTGATATACTAGATACCTGAAAACTCTATGACAATGTTCAAAAAGATATACAAGATATATTATGTTTAAATTGTGATATTAGATTGATATATAGTTATTTTATTTCTACCGTTCGGTTAAAATCTACATATTATTTACATATAGCCTAATTTCATTTATTTTCAAATACTTATTCTAATTATTGTTAAATCTTCGTCTCAAATTTTCTCTTCTCTCTAAGACGTCCTCCATCCATTTCCATCCTTGCCCTGATTCACATAACGCGCCTTCTCTTGTTCCTCCTTGAAATTTCATTACATGGTCCAAGGTTTCTCTTTTCTGCACGTTCTTTGTTCATCCGTTCTCCAGTACTCATTTTCTCTTTCCTCATGTCTGCACCTAATTCTTGCTATTACCTTCATTTTCAATCCATTACTTTGGCTTTTGAGGTACTCGGATATTTGCGTCGTCCAAGTTTTCTTGTATTTACTGTTATACTTCGAATTTTTTAACCTCTTACTTCTTTCTTGTCCTTGGATATCCCTCATTCTATCTGTTATTTCTAGTGTCACATGTTGGCTTTCCGACCTCTTTCTTGATATTTCCTTGGCTGAGTAACCATTATGCTCAAATCGTTTCCTTCTTTTTGCTTCCCATCTGGCATCTTTTCTTGTATCTTTTTCCTCTCTATTTCTGTCCAGCACTGATACAGCAAGTTTTTTTCTGTGTGTCTTATTATCCTCTCTTCGAATTTAATAACTCTTTTGGCAGCTTCTATTCTGATGTTGTCCAATTTCAATTCTTCTAATAAAATATTTTCTGGTGTGGATTTGTCCAGGCTCAACATCCATTTAATGTATTTATTTTGCACCACCTTTAACTTTTCCTGGTCTTCCCACCCCTATATTTCAGCGCCATACATCATTATGCTCTTGACTATGGAGTTGAACATAAGCATCCTTATTTTGATGTCTCCTGTAAATTTCCTCTCATCTATTCCCCACACTTGTGGCAGGGCTAATATTGCTTTCCTTGTTAGAGTCCGAATATGTTCTTCTGGGCCCCCGCTGCCTTTAAACATGTATCCCAGGTATTTGTATTCCTTCGTTTGTTCTATCTCTTCTTCTCCCCAATTCCATTTGTTTTGTGCCTGTCTGCCTCCTCCTTTTTTGAACAACATTATTTTTGACTTAGCTGCGTTTAGCTTTAGCTTTTTCTTTTGTAGGAACTTCTCAAAACATTTAAGGAGTTTCCTAATTGCCTCTTCGGTTTTAGCTACAATAACAATATCGTCCACATAGGACAGAGAGATAAATTTTGTGTGTCCTACTACCAGTCCTCCTGTTTGTTCTCTGTGTTACGCTTCTTCTAATAGCATTCTTCATAGCACTCTGATTGCTGTGCGATTTGATTTAAATTAATGTCAATTTAATATGCATTTTTCTCAAAATTTTTGTGATGTAAAGGTATTAAACTGTGTATTCGAGTAAAATTCCCTTCCGAACAAAAATATAAAAAAAAATATGTTCTCATTTAAAATAAGATAGTTGGGTTCCATATTTGCAGAACCAGTGATCATAAAAAAATTTTATTAATAGTTTGGTAATAGACTTCCAAAATGGTATTTCTTTGTTAATTTAACCAACTTCGTAGCTCTTATAGCTCTCGAGATAGCAATGGTGGCAAACTTAGATTGAATACCCTGTATGTAATGGGTATTATAGTGTTAATTGTTTGTTAGTTAAAACTTTTGGCGGACAACAATAGTGTTAATTGAAAATTTACGTTTAACTAATTAACAAAAAAACAACATTCTATGACGATATTTAGGACGAGTCGCCTCTGGTCATATGTGCCCAAATCACATAAGGGCAGCTTTTTTCCCCTCAGTAAAAGGGGTAGATACTTACCATCATGTGCAGATATGACAAACGGAAGATTGATGATAAATTATGAAAATAATTAATGAAAGTGGATAAGAAATAATGCAGCTACAAGCACATATGTACAACATATATATGTATACTCGTATATGCCTATAACAAGGATTAAGCTCGGTAATTTCGTTGATTGTGTATAAGTTTTCAGAGTGAAACTGTTATTGAATTTAGAAGATTAATGATGAAAGATACTCGAGAGCTTATAAGACAAGATACAAGTTAGAGTTTGTTCTATCAATTAGGGGTTAAGCAATAAAACAACTTACGAAGTTTGTCCTTGAACCAATTTAGACATGTCTCTCTAAGATATATGTTACGGATATATAATTAAATTCGCCTTTTAAGAACAGAATTTAACCTAATTAACTTTGGTTGAAAAAGGATCAAAAGTTTTAAATTAAAAATAAAAAAAAAAACATGACGGATATTAGTTAGTTAGGCACACAGCAACAATGGCTATTTGCGTCTAGCACAGCCCATCTAAATGACTAGAATATATATCAGCAACAATAAATAAAACAATGAATAGACAAATAAAATCAAATATACATATTCAATAAAAGAAATCTTCAACGGAAAAACAAAAATAAATTAGAATAAAAGTCTATTCAAAATACAGACGAAGGGTTAGTTAAAAAAAAAAAAAAAATGAAGATTCTTCATAGTCCCTCCAAGGCTGCACTTTTAGCCCGACGGTTAACACATTGACCACTAACGAACTTTATGCAAGATGATTAGAAAAGGGTTCTTTGTTTTTAAGTTTTGTTGGTTAGGATATGTTAAGATAATGTTTTTTTTTCGGTTTATTTTTATAAATTAGTGTTTTTT
Source organism: Liopterus haemorrhoidalis (assembly GCA_963971575.1). NCBI lineage: Eukaryota > Metazoa > Arthropoda > Insecta > Coleoptera > Dytiscidae > Liopterus > Liopterus haemorrhoidalis. Next base: position 12,511,951 of record OZ020620.1, read on the forward strand.
TGATGTGCGATCACTGGTCTCCGTCACTGTTGGGAATGCGGTTGACTTAAGGTCCAACAAGACACATTTGAACGTATGCTAGCGATAAGCTTGTTTTAATTTTTACGGATCAGGACGTATTTATAAAATGTATTTTTAAGTAGATGAAAGCGGGAGAATACTAAAGATCTACTTAAAATCACGTCGCGATCGACCGGTAGATCGCGAACGACTGGTTGGGCAGCCTTGGTCTATAGTGTATTAATTTACAGAGCTTAAAACATATTAAAAAGATGTTTAACTAATAGTTGTTTCTTTTCAAATGCTTTACCTGCAACATACGTTTGCATTTAAAAATTAAAAGTTGTCCTTGATATCCTATATTTTCGGTTTGTTCCGGAAAATTTCAATGCTACCATTCGATTCTTTGGATAAATATTGGCCATCAAAATTTTCTTCCCAACTTGCTCATATACTACGTTCTTGAGAAAAATCGTATTTCCTCCAACTTGTTACTCCATGTATAGTTTGTGAGCATGCTTACTGCATTTGTTAATTTTGCTACTAGGTTAATCCAGTACTATAATTTGCTTGTCACTCATTGCTTTTATATAAATTTTGCCATTTTACAGATTCACATCAGTGTCCACATACTGATGATAATTTCTCTGCTAGGGATTCTAATTAAATATTTTTAAAGCCCTTTAGTTGATTTCAATTGTAAATTTTGTAATAAAAGGAATTGAATTAAATTTTAGATGGAGACATTATTGTCTCTATATTGTTCCCATATTGTTGTAAATTGCATTCTAATCCTGAGCGCCGCCATGCACCGTGTCATGTTACTTACGCTGGTTTACTTCTGGAGTCCACTGCGGACCTGATAACATTGTTCCGGGCTAAACATTTCAATTCCCTCACCAAACAACCAACGGCCTCAACGCAAATATGCATAAGCGTCAGTTAAGGGAGACATTAAAATATTAAATGAATGGAGATAATTTTTACAGATTGAGAAAGTTCTTTAATAAAGTTGATAGCTTTATTGAAATATCAACAAAAAGTCACAAAGGTACATAGTAAATTTTTATCCCATGTACGGAGCATATGTTTTAAATAAACTGTGTATATCTGTTTAGAATTGTTCCATTTTTCGGGCCGACTTAATAAGGTTTACTAACGACAAAATAGATTTGAAGAACGACAAAAAAAATTGATGTGAAGTGTGAATTTTCATACATTTCAGGGTTTTGTACGTATTTAATAAATGTAAGAAGCCAACATAATACTGGATGTCTTGGTATATTTACCCATATATTATTACAGGCACCACTGCCGAGAGCTCTTTAAGAAATGCAGCATTTTATCTTTCTATAGTTTATTTGTTTATGTTTGTCTGATATACGTTAAAGAAAATCCGAACAAATTTGTAACCATATCTTCTAGATATGTTTACAATGTTCACTCTGCTGGGAACATCAGGCTACCAAGACTTAGATTGTCTAAATCTAGGAATGGTATTTTTTTGGCAGCCACTTTCTTTAACTACCTACCAGTCTCTTTAAAAACTTTGTCAATTAGATTATTTAAGTTCAAGATTAAAAAAATTCTTATTGAGAATTGTCTCTACAATTCGGACGAATTTTTCAAAATTTATTTCAATAATTACACCTAACATGTAAGCTGTTTTTTCTACCTTGTTAATTTTATATATACATATTTTTTTTCTCTTATCTATCATAATTATTTTCATTTTAAATGTTTTCAAATGTTTTTCTACTTTTGTTTAATTAAATTATCATATATGTACTGACAAATGTAAACGTCGTAAGATGTCTAGCATGAAATAAATATTATTATTATTATTATGGGGTTTGTCAGGTCTTGACAAGCGTCCACTAATCTCAAACTTCAGCAACCTTTTGAGCCGCGTCATACTAGAGACTAGTGGAGCTAAATACACACGACTGCATCCCAAACCCTGGCGATATGCAGCCGCGGAAATTACGCCAGATCCAGTGCCCGCACAATGCGGAGCGACCCGAGCAGCACTGCTTTCTGCATCCTGCAGATCAAAGAGTTGGCAGAAGATCTGCAGACGGGAATGGACTCGATTTCCCTTCGATAGGTGGCTTTCATGCCACCCAAAACACCAACTATCAGGACTACAAGCTTAACTTTATACCCGGGATACAGCTTTCAAAACAAATTATTATTATTATTATTATTATTATTATTATTATTATTATTATTATCACATAAAAATCAACAATTTTTGATAATCACTTTTATTCGTTATTCGAGAACTAACAGCTTCATTTAATTTTTTTAATCAAAATTTGCCAAATATACCATCGGTTTTTCTGCATTTGCTTCGTATTCAAGTCTTCATTAGATAAATAAGAAATATTTTACAGTGTAGAGTGTATTGTGGCGTGTTGTGAGTAACTAAGTTCGCAACTATTAGAAAAATATATTATTTTTTTAATATTTTAATTACAAAAAAATACACACACTATCTTAGCTATATATATAAAAAATCCATTACATTATTAGCCATAATTTTGTGTTTTTGACAAAATGGTTATTTTGTCAAAAACACAAAACTGCCCTATTTTTCAAAAACACAATCTGATCAAAAATTCCTCTCGCACCTTACAGGCTAAGATCAATATACATTACCCATAATTTTTTCAGATTTTTGATTTAACACTTTTTGGTAAAAGGGTGCGGGACAAGAACTTTTGCACATTTTAGGCTAAATTCGTGTTAAAAGAAACAAATTTCAAAAAACTATCTATCGTTCCGTAATCTACGTTTAATCTTGGCTTTTGATGCCACACAATAAACTTTAAAAAAATATTTTTTTTATCCACTACACAAAAAATCAAATATTTTTCTAAAAATTTATTTGATCAAAAATTCCTGTTGAACTATTCCGGTTCTCACCAATGTTCATTGCGAAGATTTTTTTCAGAATTTTAGATCAATCCCTTTGGGAGATAGCGTGGGGGACAAAAGTTTTTGGATACATTTTTGGAAAAAATCCAAATTTAATAAAAAGGGGTTTCATTTGATACCACACGCAACATTTTAAAAATATATTTATTTTTCCATTTAATACATATTTGTTTATATTTATCCCGCGCTGTATTTTTCTGAACTCTGTGACATACACTTTTTCGGCCCGTTCCGCCGGGAAATGAGGATGTCATTAGCCTAGCAACCAACGTTGTTGTGGTAGATAGTATTTTGTTTCTGGTGTTAAAATTTTATATACTGTGTCAAAATTATTATTTCTTTTGTAACTGTTTACTGCTGGATTTAATGTATTTCATGTATTTAGAGCCCAATAAACGAATTTAACATTATGTTTTGTTATAACTCTCTATACCGACATACCGACTTTTACCGACTTTTACCGACTTTTTTACCCACATATAGGAAATCATATGTGGGTAAAAAAGTTGTACAAGTATGCCAAATTTCAATTTTCTATGTTCAGCCATTTGGCTACAATGTTTACAGTACAGACAGACAGACAGACACATGAGTGACGTTATAAGGGTATTTTGGTGATCATACCTACAAAATCCTAAAAATGTTTAAGTAAATGTTGTTTCTTCAAAAAAGCTTTGAAATGCTTTATCCAAAGATATCCAACTTAACATACGTTACAATTAAAAAATATTTAAATTGTTTTTTATGTAATCTACTTTTGGTTTGTTCGGGAAAATTTCAATACCACCATTCGATTTTTTGGAAATACTTTCATCATTAAATCATTTTTTTACAGTTTCCTCATACATCGTGTTCTTGAGAATAAAATATGTGGATGGGTGGTTTGATACACCTTGTAATTAGTAACTTCTAACTTATATAACCTTTAATAACTAGTACCTCTAAAAGTTGCAAACCCACATCGCTTTGCGAGCTGTAGAAACAGCACGATGTACCACTGCCATGCCTGTTATGTCATCCCTGCCGTTTCTGTGACACAACCATAAATATGATGCATATCAGCAGTAGCACAAGTTCACATTTTGCATTATTTTGGACATTTCATAACGAGGAGGAGAGTCAAAATATTGGTAGTCCAAGGAAAAGTCACCAGATGGCTTGAGTTAGTCAAATCTTTAACTGGTATGTTTCTTACAAGAAATATCTGAGATACCGTTGACAGTATGTATAGTCAATTGAAACTCCCTCTGCGATAATAAAACAGAAGATTATCTAAAAACAAATTTCAAAATTTCAATCTAAAGTTAATGGTTGATCGTAACTTTTAGTTAGTATCTGATTTTATGTGATATGTTCCCAAATCAAATGTAAAAATGAACTTAATTACATATTCTATCTACAATTTTTTGAAAAATAAATGTCTTTTCCTCATTGAACTAACGAATGGTGCCATTAAATCATCTGTAACTATTAATATTTCAGCATTTCGAAATATCGCAATATGAAGAAGAATTACAATGGTCGATACGGTAGTTATCGCACTTACCGACATCCGTATTTCACATTTATTACTCTCGCCAATTTATATTACAGAAAAACTACATTTTCCCTACAGACGAAACTAGTTTTACAATTTTACAATAGAAATATGAGCGAGCATTAAGGAATAAATTATTAAATTTTACAATTGCACATTTATAAATGATATAACTTTGACAGATAAAAAAGTTCGGATATTTTTACGAAGGATAGAAATTGGAATATTATTCATTACGGAACTAAAATTGTGTTATCTTAAAAAAATTTGTGGATTTTTAAATTGTTGATGTATAGGACCGACCAGGGGTGGAGAATATCTTTATGCTCAAGTACCAAATAATGTAAGCGTATCTTGGCAAAGTACCAATCTTCTTCTTCTTCTCTTGCTTCATTCTTTCCGGACCTAGCTCGCTGCCATCCAAAATACAACCATATTCTTGTCTGTATCGCAAGCAGTCATAATGGTTGCCTCTACTACAAAGTCTCTTAAACTGTTCACCTGTAACCGTGTTCTATTACATAATTTTGGCGGATTTATGATCCTCAGCAACATTATTGGTTCACCTAATTTAAAAGTAAAAGCGTGAAAAAGTAATCCTACAGGTTAAAAAAATTCGATTGAATAGTGATTGGCATCTTGCTCATTCTTAACCACATCGACAGACATGTAATTACAGGAGAGAGATTCAAGATTACTTTCCAGTAAAAATTGTCCAGTAAACTTTGGAACTACTGAACCGATTTTAATACTTCTTTCAATTCTGATTAGTGTAGGGTGACCATTTTCTTAAGAAGGCAATGCGGGATGGAGCAAAAAACTGGTCCTCATCTCCCAAATCCAAGTGAAGAGCAAAAAAAAGGTCCTCACCTCCCAAATCCAAGTGAAGAGCAAAAAAAAGGTCCTCACCTCCCAAATCTAAAATGTTAAAATGCGGGACAAAATGTTAAAATGCGGGACTTTTGCAGGACGCATCTTAATGCGGGACAAAATGCTAAAATGCGGGAGAGTCCCGCAAAATGTGGGACGAATGGTCACCCTAGATTAGTGTATAAATCGTGTACGAGGGTTACCTTTTATGTTTTTACAAACGACCACTAAATGGCATTATTGAAATGTGTCATTACTATATTTGTATAATTTTATATTTGTTATTGTGAAATCAGTGGCAGCTTATAAATTGATCGAGTAGTTTGTTGACAGTGAGCGTTAAAAAAACAAATTTGTGAAAAAATGGATATTACTCGTGAAGGTTTTCGTTGGATGATTTTTTACGATTTTAGTAAAGGCCTAAATCAACAACAATGCACAGATTCGCTTCGTTCAACGTTTGGTAATGAAGCACCATAAGAATAGACTGTTTACAATTGGTTTGTAGAATTTCGTAGTGGTCGTGCGTCCGTCAGTGATGAATCTCGTGAAAGGTCGATCAAAATAGGTTGTAATTCAAAAAAACATCGATGCAGTGCGCAAAATGTTTGAATAAGATCGGAATGTAACTTACCGTGAGATAGAGGCATCCTTTGGCATACCGCAGACTGTATTACATTCGATTTTGCATAAACATTTAGCTGTGAAAACGCATAATTTGAAAGAAGTTCAAATAAGGCTCGTATGATTGGTGTAAGTGAATGCTAAAAAAATTCAACCTAGGCACTACAAAATCCGTATTAATATCACATCACAGGTGCCGACACTTGGATTTATTCATATGAACCAGAAACTAAGCACCAATCCACTGTTTGGATCGTCCAAGATGAACCGAAACCCACAAAAGTTGTTCATTCACTGTTCATTCAAGAAGATGATCGCTTGTGTCTACGGTTGTAGTGGACATGTCGCAACCATTCCTTTAGATGGTCAGGAAACAGTTAATGCTGAATGGTATACAACAATTTGTTTGCCAGAAGACATCGACAAAATCAAGAAAATCAACCAAAAACGTCACATCATTCTTCATCATGACCATGCAAGCTCCCACACAGCACGTCAAACAATTCATTATTTGAAGGAGAAAAACACAAAATCAGGAAAAACGTCGCATCATTCTTTATCATGACAATGCAAGCTCCCACACAGTACGTCAAACAATTAATTATTTGAAAGAGTAAACATCGAATTAATGTCTCATTGTCCATATTCACCTGATTTATCCCCTAACGACCTTTTTTTGTTTCCCAATGTCAAACAAAAAATGCGTGGACAGCGATTTTCATCACCTTAAGAAGCTGTTGAAGCCTTCGTAAACCATATTTTTGAGATACCAACTTCAGAGTGAAGAAAATGTTTCCAGAACTGATTTGAATGCGAATATTTTGAAAAGCAATAAAGTGTAGGATTTCCGTCTATCATTCCTATCACAACCTCTTCAAGATTGTTTCTATCGTCATTGTTCCTCCGATTTTCATAGTACGACCTCCATAATGATATGATTTAAAAACAATATGTATTAATAAAATTTACGTTTTCTGAAATTCATCCAGTATTCTCAAATTTGGCTATTAAACGGCATTGTCGATGGGTATAGAATAGGACTTTAACTAATTTTTAGTAACACTATTACCACTGTAAAAAGTTTTTTAAATTAACACTCATTCTTCAGTGGAATACAGGCAAAATTAGCCATCGTTGCTGTGCGCCAAAACTTTCAACTAGCTCCATGAAATACAAAATTTTCGTGATTAAGTATGAGTCTCACAAATAAATCCATATTATATTGTTTTTCTTGTTAAAATTGTGGCGATGCGTGATTATTTAAAAAGCAAATTTATGATGAATTTTCATACGTTTCGTCATAAAATAAATATTTAAAAAAAACTGAAAATATCCAAATAGATTAGAACAAAAACATTAGGAACTTGTAGAAATTCTGTTTCAATTGATACCGTCACGGAGCCTGTTAGTTAATATGGAAAGGAACAATTGCGAAAAATGTAGATGATAATGTCATTGTCTTATGTTCCGGGTTAAAGTTGTCTACCCTGTATATATACATCCCGCGTACTTCCTAGTAGCAGTATTTCAAAACTAATATTGTAATTTTCCGCTCAATAAATAACTAAATTTATAATTTATGTTATACACCTTTAATTACCATTATTAATAACATGATATAATTAAATACCTGCACGGCACATCTAGAAGTTAATACAGTAAAGCACATTACTAGGGTTAAGTGAGATCAAGTTAAGATAGGTTATGTTAGGTCGGATTACCGTTAAACTTTAATTATATTAATATTGTAAAATATTAGTTAATTGTCTGGATATTGTTATGGGATATGGACCATTAGTGCAGGTACGTTATTTTGTGTTAAGTTTCATTTCATGCAGTAACCTTTTTCACAATATCCTTTCATATTGTTATTGTTACTTAGCTAGTTAGGAAAAATCCAAAAAATATTATGGGCAGATAAAATAAAAAACGAATAAATCCTTAACAGGCTGGACAAAGAATTTGAAAGTATGGATAAATGTAATGCCTAATACAGCCAGAGCCACAGTAAGGTAAACTTGCGCTAGGGGCAGAACCGTGTTTTGGAGCCCTTGGTAAATAAAAATAAGGTTCCTACCTCTCAAAATTTAAGTGATGAGCAAAAAAAAGGTCTTCACCTCTCAATATCCAAGTGACGAGCAAAAAAAAAAAAAGGTCCTCATCTTCTTCGCAATGGCGCCCCTTAACAAGCCCGTCACCCCTTCCGCCCCTCCTTACTGCGGCTCTGAATACGGCCTTATGTATCAACTACTCTATAACCAAGATCATGATATAGGTTAGTCGTTTAATCAACGCAGTTGGTCATTTTGCGTCATAACTTCAATGACAAACTTAATGGCGAAAAAATAACTAGATAGATTCTTTTGCATGTGAATTATAGACTAATATTGCTCTTCACTCTTTTATTTTACTAAAACATACCTTTTGAAGTCATATTTAGTTTGTGTTCGATAGTCATTTTGAATATTTACAAATTTTAAAAGTGTTTATTTAATATACATTTGTATTGATATCGCTAAATAAAAGGATGTTTACATTTGACATTTTATAATACGTTCTGGTGTGTTTTGATACTTCTGTTCACATATCTAACTTTTAGTAATTTCTAAGAACCTTTTTTATTTAGTTTGTTGTTTATTTAGCATTTTTGCGGGGTACTTTTAACGGGATATATCCCGGTTTTGAGGTCTGTGTCCCAGTGTCCCTGCGCAAGAATCATTTGTCCCGGTTGATTTATAATTTACGCATATTAAAAAATTATTTTCCGATAATACAGACGCATACACAAAAAAACATCAACTTTTTCCTGTCGAACTGAGTGTTCTAAAATGATTCACCATTGATCCCAACATTTTGCTCTTGGAATATAATCCGTCTCAATTTGTTATACGAAACTAGATCTGGTTACTTTGGTAACTGTTGTTGTGTAAACAGACTTTGGCGTATCGGTGTGAACCAACACTATGATAATATTATAAATGCAGTGTCAATTACAAAATGAGATAGATAATACCTATTATCAATCTCTTCTTTAATTGTTTTTTTTTGTCTTCCAAATTTTTTGTTAGTTAATTTTTTATAATAAAGGTATGATTGTCGATAAAAGTTTTTTTTAAAGTGGGTTTTGGGGGGATCCCCGTCGGTAGTCCGTCAATTATGACACAACTAATAATAATAATAATAATAATAATAATATTTATTAATGTTGATACATTATAAAAAATGTTTACACAAGTCAAATATTTAAAAAGTACAAATTTAAAATAGATAGTACAAAACAACATATTAAAATAAAAATAAAAAAATATATAAAAAAAAGTACAAATTTAAAAATGATATTAAATATAATAAGTAAAGTAAATAAAATAAAATTACAATTTTTTACAAAGGTCATCAAAAGGATAAAAAAATAAATAAATAAATAAAAGATAAAAGATATCAGGTGTCAGAGAACACGTTAAAATCGTCCACCAGGTACTCGTCGAAATTATAAAAGGCCTTTTTGAGTAAAAAATTTTTAATTTTTGTTTTAAAATGACTTTTATCAAGGCATTTGACCTTACTCGGTAGCACATTATAAAATTTGGTGGCATAGTAATTTAACGAGTATCTGGTTGACGATAGTCTTGTGTAATCAGGCCTGATCAGTTCTTTGCCTCTGGTATTATAGCTATGGATATTTTTTTGTAGCTTTTTGTCTTTAAAGTTTAAATGGACATTCAGTAGGCAATAGTATATGTACAGGCAAGGGAACGTTAAAACGCCAAGTTCTATAAACAAGTGTTTACAACTCTCTCTGTAGCCTATTCCGCCGATAATTCTAATAACACGTCGTTGCAGTGCAAAAATTCTCACTGCATGCGTGGAATGTCCCCACGCTAGTAGCGCATAAGCAACGTGAGATTGAAAAAGCGCGTAGTATGCCGTCAATAGAACATCTTTACTCACTTTCCATCTTAAATTCCTGATACAATATATTGCCTTACATAATTTTATGGATGTCACATCAACGTGTTTCTCCCAGCTAAGGTTCATACCTAGAGTGACACCTAGAAAACATACTGACTCACTGGTAACACAGTCCAGGGCTCGTCTTGAAAAAGAAAGGTGTTGGGTTTTTGCTTGATTAGTGCAGAGTTTGTTGACTGAAAACCATATTACACTACGCTCAATATTCCACTGATTCTGTTCCACTAACTCTTCATAATCTGGGCAATGGTTTAAAAGAGTCGTGTCGTCTGCATACAAGATAGTTTTTGCAGTATTCATATATAATGGTAGATCATTTATGAAGATTATGAAAAGTAGCGGACCCAAAATGGAGCCTTGCGGCACACCAGACTCAATCACCAGATCATCTGATCTTCTTCCATTGGTCCATACAAATTGCTTTCTATTTGACAGATAGCTTTTTAATAATTTACAGCTGTCAGGGCTAACATTGTAACAGGATAATTTAGAAATCAATATATCATGTGAGACGCAGTCAAAAGCTTTAGACAGATCTAAAAACGTTGCTATACCATGAGATCTATTTTCTATAGCTGATGTGATATACTCAACCAGTTCTAAAATAGCATGAGTAGTAGATTTTCCAGGTCTAAAGCCAAATTGACTGCTATTCAACAAGTGATTGCTTTCAAAATGTTCCATTAACTGGCGAAGAAGAATTTTTTCGAAAATTTTTGAAAAAATTGGGGTTAGGGATATTGGCCTATAGTTATTTAAGTCGTCTTTATTTTTGCCTTTATAAACTGGTATAACTTTTGTTAATTTCAGCGCTGTCGGAAATGTATGCGTTACTAAAGACGAATTAAAAACTTTGCAGAGTGGGTCAATCAAAAGATCTTTTACTCTTTTAATTAATACGGCATTTAAGTCATACGCATCTCTACTTTTACTGTTGTTCAGCGAAGTAATTGCATCCCTTACTTGATTATGAGTAATTGTTTTAAAAGTAAAGATAGGTATGTCGTTCTTGTTTATTATTGATGAGACTATATCAATAGACTCTTGGTTGCCTTGTAGTTGATTTAAAACTATGTTTTTCGTTATATCAATGAAAAAGTTATTAATCACATTAGGATGTTGAGAGCATTCATTTTTCTTGAACAAGGGCCTGGATTGATTAATTATATTCCACACTGCTTGAGGCGTGTTATCAGAATTATCTATATATTCAGAATTAGCTGTGATTTTAGATAATGCAATTTCTTGCCTGTACAGTCTTCTAACATGATTCCGAACTGCCACAGTCTGTGGATTGGGATTTTGCATATGATATGTCTGAAAAAATTGTGATAGGTTTCTTAGCTGATAAAGTTTATCATTAAACCAGGATATATTATTGTTCTTACTTTTAAGTTTAATTTTTTTTTGCGGAAAACAACTGGTAAATAATCTAAGTACTATGTCTAAAAAGTTGTTAAAAACAGTATCACTACTTTCATCCGCTATATTTCCGTTATATGCGAAATCCCAGTTCACGTTTGTTAATTCGTTATAAAACTTAAGTAGAGCAACATTGGTGATTGGTCGACACACATTTTCATTTACATTTTTATTGTTATTTAGGGAGGACTCAACTGTCTCAACTGTTAAATATTTACGATAACCCATTCCGCTGTGGTCTGAGAAAGAGTTTTTAATTTCAAACACTTCATCAGCTTCACCTTTATCATTACAAAAAATGTTATCAAGACAGTTGTTCCCCCTGGTGTTAAAGTAGACCAGTTTCTGCATGGCAAATGCCCTAAACATATCGCAGAGTTGCATAGTTTCAGATTCTGTTTTATTAAAATGAACGTTAAAATCTCCCCCTATTAAAATCTTGTGTCCTAATTTGATACTGCCTATTGCTTTTTCTATTTTTTCCAAAAATATTTTAAAATCTCCGGTAGGGGATCTATAAATGTTTATAATAACTGTTTTGATATCACTGATTAATACAGCATTAATTTCACAATGTTTTTCAATAGACAGATTGTTTATATAATGTAAAATTTTAAAATCATGTTTATTTAAAAGATGTGTTTTTACGAATATGGCAACTCCCCCGTGTTTCAGCATTTCTCTACAAAAACTGGTTAACAAGCAGAAGTTTTCTATGACAAATTCGGAAATTTCATGTTTTTTGAGCCAATGTTCAGATATACACAAAATATCAAAAGATTTGTCCACTGTTAAAGCTTCTATAAAATCAATTTTATGCCTGGCGCACTGGATGTTTAAATACAGCAGATTTAAAATAAGATAGGAATTTTCTATATTTTTTTTTGTACATTGTTTCTCAGGCCTAAAAAATTAGCACTGCTACTAGTAGAGGGTTTCTGGGGCGCATTTGTGACAACAACATTATTATTCGAGTTTTTAGCGTTTATAATTGTACCATTACTTGAGGACTTATTATGGTTAAAAATATTGTCATTGCTTAGATCATTGTCATTATTTAAAATTATTAAAGTACTGTCCTTAATCTAGATGGACCACAAAAATGGCAGTTTGAAACCGGACAGCTACTAATTGCGTTAACCTCATATCAGTGGCGCACCCAGGGGAGGGGCCCGGGGGGACCAGCCCCCCCCCCAAGAGGGATGGAAATAAAAATAAAAACACACTAGAAATTTTTTAAAATAGATATGAGGATCTTTTTTAAGTCGTCACTTGTATTTTAGAAGTGAGGACCTTTTTTGTTTTAGGTCATAACTTTGTGTTTCCGAAGCGAGGACCTTTTTTTTAGATCATAACTTGAAATTTAGAAGTGTGAACCTTATTCATAATTTAAATAATTTTGTCTTCCGCCCCCCCCCCCAACTCCACTGCCTGATATTGTTAAAATATTGGGCTTAGCATCAAGGGCTATCTGCCCATATAATTTTAGTGTATATAAGCCGTGTGCATGCAATGGCTCGTTACACGAACTAAAACAATTGAGTAAATATCGAGAAGTGGGAGTAAATGTGAATGATGTTACGACAGTATAATGGTGTGGTCTACTTGTCAAGCACGAGTGGGCTAAAACCGTCCCTGATATTAGCTTATATCCTCTGGTAACAATGACACAATGCATAGATTATAATTGTTCACACGGCTGCCTCTGCTCGGATTGACTATAGTCTAATTCTAATTAATACCGCGTAGTATTTTGCTGATAAATTGCTATTGAAATCGCGTATTTGTTTGTAATATTCCAACCGAACTAAATTCTCGAGAATGAATATGGAATTGGCTGATGCTGTGGTCTGTGCAACTCTTTTCATACTCATAGCCGTATGATTTTTAAAATTATTGGAGCATCCATTTTCTAATTCACATATTTAATGCTTAAAAATTTAGAAAAATGTTTTAATAAACTTTACTCGGGAAGACAATAATTCCACTTCACTCCCCGGAAAACGATAATTACGAAGCCGATGACAGATAAAAAACTGCGCGTAGATAGTACAAGGTGTCTCAAAAGAAATTTTATATTTAGTGGATCGATTAAAAAAAAAGTAAGCCGTATATAGAATTTTTTTTTATTAATTATGAAAATACACTTTTTGGGGATTTATTTCTTAAAAATAATATCGTCTAAAGGTAGACCCTGGCGTTCTCGGCACTCATTTAATCGAACAGTAAAATTACTTATGACGTCCGGCAGGTGGACTCAGGGATGGCTGCCATTTCGTGACGGATATTTTCTTTCAAATGCGCCAGTGAAGTCGGTTTATTGGCGTAAACTTTAGATTTAAGATAACCCCATAGGAAAAAGTCCATAGGGGTTAAATCTGGACTGCGTGGAGGCCAATTTTATGTCACCTCTCCGGGAGATCAATTTGCCTGAGAAAATTTCAGGAACACGTGGCAGAGACATATTGGACGTATGTGAAGTTGCTCCGTCCTGTTGGAACCATGTTCTTTGGTTATAGCCAGGAAAGTTTTGCAGTTCAGGTACCAAGAAGTTGTCTAACATCTCCACATAACGCTCTGAATTCACTGTAACTGCACGCTCCCTTTCGTCTTCAAAAAAGTAAGGGCCGATAATTCCTCGCGCCGACATCGCAGCCCATACGGTTACTTTAGGCGAATGTAGGGGTTTCTGATGTTTGCGTTTCGGATTCGTTGCACTCCAGTAGCGGCAGTTCTGCTTATTTACGTGGCCATTAAGATGAAAATGAGCTTCATCCGAAAACAAAATGTTGATAAACGTTGAAAATCGCTCAAGCACCTGATTTACGAAATGAAGCCTCTGACTGGCATCTTGGGGCTTTAATTCTTGCACCAATTGAATTTTGTAGGGGTGCAGCTTTAGGTCTTTGTGCATAATGCGATGTAATGATGATCTATGCTCATTTAAAGCCTTTGCGCGCTTCCGAATTGACAGGTTCGGGTCGTCACGAACAGACTGATTAACATTCTCCACGTTTTCTACCGTTCTTGATGACCTAGGTCGCCCGGATTTTGATTTATCCAGCGTTGTACCAGTCTCTTCAAACTTTTTAACCCAATGTCGAATGAGAGGAATGCTTGGCGCATCATTTGAGTGGCGAAAACCTCGAATAATGCAGAATTTTCTACGCGCTACAGTCGCCGAATCACCGTTTTTGTAAAACTCTCGCACGCATAACGCGCGCTCTGCTCCCGATAAACGCTCCATAGCGACTAAATTCCCAAGAGCCAGGCTACCGATTGACATAACCCCCGCGCCCCTCGGATACGTTGCGTTCACGCAGTAAGCTAAATAAATATAAAATTTCTTTTGAGACACCTTGTACTTTATTTTTTCTGAAACCCATATTAATAAAATTGGAGGCTATATCTGTTTTTAGGGTTTTGTAGGTATGACCAGGGATGGGGAGTCGACAGAAAAATTACCGACTCCCGACTCTCGACTCCGGAGTCGGTATTGTTGAAAACCGACTCCGACTCCGACTCCCCGACTCCTTTCACTCGTAAATTGTAAAGTCTATTCCAAATGTTTAAGCAGAACTAAATGGAATTTTTATTTTCTTAAGTTATCACGAGTTCACTTTTTAACGATCAAAGTGGACAGAGGAGACAATTTTATTTTTTTCCATTTTTATTTTGTTTAAATTATTTTGTTAAAAATCTAGTTATATTTTGGCAAATGTTGCATTTAAGAGCGTAAATTTAATAACCAGTTGGAATGTTGGAATTATATTTTCATTCTAGGTGTCATGTATACGAAACCAAAGGGGCGCAGCATATGACTTAAAACAACCAATGGAAGCCATAGGAGCAATTTTCAAAATCTTAATGAATCTTGCTATATAAAAAAATACTGCACATATTTAGAAACCTAAATAATGGTATTAGGTATTCGAATTAAAATTAACAAAAAAATATTTTAACATAAAATTTGTTTTTAAAGCTCTTAGATTTACAGACGATAAATTATTTTAAAAATGTCGTTCATTTTGCCGTGATTACTACAAAGCAAAATTTGTCCTACACACTCAGCATGCCGCCTTCATTTATTATATACGTGCGAAACCCTGAAATGTGTGAAAATTCACACTTCAAATCAATTTTATCTTTAAAATTGTTGACCGAGTTATTTTTTTGTTATGAAACCTAAAGTTTATTCTGTGAATAATTTAAACAATAGTTAATTTGGTGCAACCGCATAGCCAGGATGTAATTCTAGACGTTGTTCCCGTTCATATGTTGAATGTAAATTGCAGACGATATTTTCAAGTGAATTACACCATTTTCCCTACTTGCAATGCCGCTCTAAGTTCCTTAAATTTCTCACAATGTCTAATCTACATACGGAACTACACATTTGCACACTACAGCATATGCTTAATCAGGATGTGACTATACTTAAACACATCTAAAACACTATATATTTAATTAGAAGAGCCATTTAAAACAATGCTCCCATTTATTTAGAGGGAACTTAGATTCTTCATTAAAAATATTATAAAGTAGAACAGGTTCTTAACCTTTCCTGCCATGAGCTCTTGGCCAGGGCCGTCTTAACAACACAGTAGGGCCCTGGGCGGTTTAATGCGCTAGGGCCCTAATATACATAAAGGTAAGGTTATATAGTAGAGTTAGGAAATAATTTCATTCTGCTTTTTAGACAAGAAGCGTTTATTTAAACAACACAACGTTTCGCGAACAACATTGTTGGCGGGATTTCACTGGGGGAATAGAGTCTTGGGTCTGATATACAATTCAGGGTACTCATTTCGCAAGGTCTTTGTGCGTACCATCGATTTTTGGGGAATTAGTTCGTCAGATTGTATGATTTACATGACGAAATTTCACTGGACAAAATTACACGGGACAAAATTACACAGAAGAAATTATACATAGACAGAATTACAAAGGGAAGAAATTACACAAGGACGAAATTACACATACGAAAATTACACTAAGACAAAATTACACATTTAATTTACTTTAATTTACACATACGAAAATTTAAATTAATTTACACATACGAAAATTACACTAAGACAAAATTACACATTTAATTTGTGTTTGTTAATTTTCTGTTTGTGTTCTTTTATATAAAAAATTTTTTTTGAAGGGTTGGATTAAGTAAGTTTTTTTTTTTTTTTGAATAAATAAAAATTTGTATTTTCAGGGTTGGAATAAGTAAATTTTAGTGTTATATGAATTAATAAAAATTGTATTCTAAGGGTTGAATTAAATAATTTTTGGTCTCAAATATGAAAAAATACAAAAAAAATGTATTTTCGGAATTGGCTTTAGTAAATTATCGTGTTTTTTTTTTAAATAAATTTAAAAAAATGTATTTTAAGGGCTGGATTACCTAACCCTTGGTGATATTGAATAGCAAAAAAATGTATTTTATGGCTTGGATTAGTTAAACTTTAGTGTTTTTTTTTTTTTGAATAAATAGAAAAAATTATATTTAAGGGTCGAATTAAGTAAATTTTAGTTATATTTTGAAAAAAAAAGTTTTTTTAGAATAAGTCGACAATCGACAATCGATACCATATTTCCATTTCACACATTCAATTTTTTTTTTTCAATATTGAAATTAACAAAAAAATGTACATTACAGCTTCCTATTAAATTAAATATCTCAATTTCCTGAAAAACACTAAAACTTACTTAATCCAACCAATATTTTTATTTTTTAAAGAGAACATTAGAATTTACTTAATTCAATCCTTAAATTAGATTTTTTTAACGTTAAAAAATAATGTACTTAACCCAATCCTGAAAATACATTTTTTTGTGTTTATTCATATTTGAGACCAAAAATTACTTAATCCAACTCTAAGATACATTTATTTTAAATTTATTCAAAAAACACGATAGTTTACTTAATCCAACCCTTAAATTACAATTTTAAAAATGTATTAAAAAAACACGATAATTTACTAAAGACAACCCTGAAAACACATTTTTTTTGTATTTATTCATATAACACTAAAATTTACTTAATCCAGCCCTGAAAATACATTTTTTTTTTATTAATTCATATAACACTAAAATTTACTTTTTCCAACCCTTAAAATACAATTTTTTATTTTTCCAAAAAAAACATCAAAACTTACTTAATCCAACCCTTTAAAAAAAATGTTTTATATAAAAGAACACAAACAGAAAATTCATAAACACAAAAAAATTAAATGTGTAATTTTGTCTTAGTGTAATTTTCGTATGTGTAATTTTCGTATGTGTAATTCCGTCCTTGTGTAATTTCTTCCCTGTGTTATTTTGTCTATGTGTAATTTCTTCTGTGTAATTTTGTCCCGTGTAATTTTGTCCAGTGTAATTCTGTCCTGACACCGATTTATTTCACTATGCCCTTTTAGGTTTTCTCACTGTTATCTTAATGGTTTTTTCCGGTACTTGTACCGATGAATTTTGTCGTTGTTGTTACAATTTATGTAATTTAACAGGTGTTTAGCTCTCAGGGGGTTTTGGACTTCGGTCTTGATATACCGTTTGAGGTACCATTCTCTGCTTATCCTTGTGCGTACCATTGATTTTGAGGGACTGGTACTTCGAACTGTATGATTGTTCCGGATTGCATTGTCTGTTTTGGGTTCTTTCACTGTTTTACCTGGATGTGGAGGTTTATGATTTTTAAGATTGATTATTGCATCATGTTGTACAGGGAGTGACACTGTCAATCTTGCGATTTGTGCGTACCAGGTTGTCAGGGACGATATGCTTGTCATATTGATGCAGTAGTCGGTTTTATTATCATTCGTAATGTTTTGAATAATGTTAATCTTTGATATTATTATATTTATCACTAGTCTTTTTGTTTAAAATTTAACTAACAGTCACTTCCATTTGGTTCTTATAAAGTATAATATTTAATTTATTCCTGTTTTCCCATCTTTCTGTATTTTTCAAGTACAAAATATTTTGCCAATGTTATCTCTGCAATTTCACCATCCTTGGTGATGACTGATGTACATGTTGTTAGAGTGACGTTTAACTAACATAGGTAAATTAATTTATAATTATATAAGATTGTTATTTTATTGTATGTTATTGTTATAGCACCTGAAGAAGCTAGCAATGTTGTTGGCGAAACGTTGTGTTGTTTAAATAAACGCTTCTTGTCCAAAAATCTGAATGAAATTATTTCCTAACTCTACTGTTACACAAATTGTTCGTTAAATAACTATTCTAGTAAAGTTATATGAAATACTTAAATAATTTTACTCGTATTATAATTTATACAAACAAAGCTAAATCAATTTACACACATCGGAAAAGTCTAGGGATATTGAAAAAAATATGAAAATATAATGCTTATTGTACATTAAGGCCCGGTCTTTCCACCTTCAGATAAAGTTCCAGGTAACTATCTGACAGATAAGGTTATTTATAACTTCATCTGCTGAATAAATGTCAACACCAGTCAGTGAATCCAATACGTCAGTCTCATTATCCGTTAGATAACTATCCGATACATACATTTGTATAGAAAGAAGGGATGACATTTATTCAGCAGATGAAGTTATTAATAACCTTATCTGTCGTAGTTACCTGGAACTTTATCTGAAGGTGGAAAGACCGGGCTTTAATGTTGTATTTCAATTAAAATAGGTAATTATGAGTAGTTGACTATGGAAAACAAGTAAAAACCATAACCAACAAGATAAAAGAAATACAAATTTGACAAATTTTATTCAGTACATGATCTGTAGTTTCGCATGTTTCATTTTAATTCGATTTAAAACGTTTATATTAATAATTGCAGTGTTTTTAAATAGTGACATTCTTTTTTAATAATGGAGCGACAGCATTTAACTATCCACGAAATGAATCGTGCGTTGGGACTTCTCCAAGCTGGCTTCAGGCAAGTTGATGTAGCCAAGCACATAGGAGTTTCTCAAAGAGTCATCAGCCGGTTATGGAAGCGTTACAGGGAAACAGGGAGTTCGGCCGAACAACATCCGGGACGTGGTCGCTGTACAATAGCAGATCAAGACAGATTTTTGGCCTTAAATGCTAGAAGACAACCTACTATTATAGCACCCGAATTGGTAATGGAGTTACAGCGAGCGCATAACCGTTAGTCGCGATACTGTAAGAAATCGTCTCCACGAAGCTAATATTCCATCTCAACGACCAATCAGATGTCAACCCCTCTCTAGAGGCAATCGCAGAGAAAGATTAGACTGGTGTCACAATTTTCAATATTGGTGTGATAATGATTGGGCTACAATTTTGTTTACTGATGTGTCCAGATTTGGAATTCATCCATTCTCGTCTAACAAGAGTATGGAGAAGATCCGGTAATTTGTGCTATCCACCCATCACACCCTCATTTGCACGACCCTGTTTGAAAGTATCTGACACTTAACAGTTGACAAATATATCCTGTCATTCAATTTTAACGACTTGTCTTACACCATAAATTATTTCCTTTACAACAAAAATTTACAACATTGAAAATTAATATTCTCCACAAAGTGTAGTAGTTAAAATACTATAAAATTTATTGAATTGAAATTGCTGTAAAGATATTAAAATACCACACAGGTTTTGGTGTAAAAGTCTTAATTTATAAAACTCACACTGAAATTAAGTCACGTATAGGAAACACAAATAAATTCATTGACACGCAAACAGACAGATACCTGCGGCCTCACAGTAAATATTGTGTAATTTACAGTCCAGACATAGAGGCACTACTGCAGGTCTACTGGCGCATACATTCATTACTTTCCCAAGAATTTTGGAACGTTTGTTTTAACATAATACCAAGTTACGTGAAGAAACATACGTGAAAATATTATGGTAACGACAATTAAAATGTTTTAGAATGTTTGTTCAAATAGCAAATAATTGTATTAGATTAAGGTATATGCATACCCCGCATTTCATATTGAGAAGTGACATTACCGGTGGCGGCGATGTGCTCCAAGGCAATATGGCTGTTGTCTCTAGTACTCAGCTGTCAATATGCTAATAGCGAACAGGTTAATTTAAGCACTGTACATTTTTATTTTATAAAAATGCGAGTAAATATTTGCGAAATTTTTTAATTTTCAAGCGCTACACATGTAGGGTTACCAACTCAGCCCAACAGAAAAGAGTACATTTCTTAAAAAAAAAAAAATCGTACCCATATTTTATATAGCAATTCCTACATACCTACTAACTATCGTCTAATCATTTTCGTCAATAGTCATTTATATATTTAATAAATAATAAAATTGCTAAGATAAGAAATTCGTGTATTTAAAAAATCAAAGTAAACAATATACTTATTACAAAACATATTATACGATGAACAAAACGTAACTTACGAACGAAAAATTCCTAAGATACAAAATACTTGTAAATAAAAAATCAAAATAAACAATATAAACAAAAATAAACTATATAAATATTACAAAACATATTATAGGACGAACAAAACGTAATTTAGGCACGAACGATCAGCAAAACCATAGATATTTGGTTTTGCTTCTCACATCTTTTAACAAATTTTTATTGTCCACACAATATTTAAAAGTTGTTCACAATTAAAATTTTTAAAATTAAATTGCACCATCAGTAAGTTTTTTACTGATTCTGGCCAGAGTCTGTTTCTTTCAGCAGTCCAAATACTCTTCATCATGCTGAAAATCATTTCCGCATTTGCGTTGTGCGCTGGTATCGCGAAAAAAAATGAACATATCTTCGTCACATATCTCGGAATTCTGAAGATGTTGTTTGATTTCTTTCTTCAAAATAATTAATTCATTTTGAATCAGCTGACAATTTTGAAAATTCTTCATTTATTCAATTTGTTTAAAAAAGGGTACTTTTATTGAATTTTTAGAAAAAGTAAGAGTACATAATTTTATTTGCTCAAAAAGAGTACATGTACTCTTTAAAGAGTACGGTTGGTCACCCTATACACATGTATCGAGGTGTATAACAGAAAGTGGGCATCAAATTATAGTATTTAAATTTTAATTTCAGTAGATTTATTGAATTGTAATTTGTAGTTGAGTAGGTGTTAAATGCTAGGCACGTAATTTTATGTGGTACATCTGAGTGTCGGTCATCTGAATTTACAATATATGGATTCTGTTTGCAAACAAGTGCATTATGTTCATTGCCTCATGAAATAAAATTAGTTTTAGTTGGATAGGAGCTGCTAAAAGTTAAATATGCAACTTGCAGGTGCAAACATATTAGTGCAGTTTTGTTCTTCTGCGACAAATGTAATGAACAAACTCGCATAGTATCAGTTACTTATATAACCAAATCTTTTCCCAATCTGGACTTAATATTAACTTTCCCTTCATTTTTCTTAAGAAAATATAAAAACTATGATGCCTATCTTTGGCCTGTATGAATGACAGCCAAAAACACTACGATTTGTTCTACGTTTATAGTTTTTTACCACTTCTATCGACATTGTAACAAAAATTCAACACTAGAACATGAGTTCAAACAATGCTAAAGCGTCTAGTACAATATTTGACCACTAGACTGCACATTCGAGCGTGTCAATTCTGAATAGTGTTCGTTTGTCCAGAGCAACTTACGCTAGATCACATCAGGCAAGCTAAACTTGCTCGGTCTCAAGAGGTGGAGCAGATAGAGTAGAGCAGTGTTTATCAACCTTTTCTGGCATGGGACCCCCCAAAATTATGTACATATTGTCTGAGGACCCCTTTATATCGTCCCCTTAATACTGCAACCAGGTAACTTGAAATTATAATATTAGTTTCTTAGAAAATCGATTTTAAGTTTTGAAGAGCAATAAACAGCAATGGTCTTATTTAGATGTTTTACTGGGTTTTTGTATTTAAGACATATAGCAGCACTTTTTTAGCATTACAAATATAGTAAATAATAGAATAGGTAAGTGCAAATAATTCAAAATACCTAAAATTCGAGTTACCCAGTTGCAGTATTAAGGGGACGATATATATTATGTGTATCAAGATAGAGGGACACGGTTTTTCTAGAAAGTTAGTTAGTTAGTTAAAAAAAATTGGCGCACAGCAACAAAGGCTATTTTCGCCTAACGCAGCCCATTTAAATGAGTACACTACATATTAAAAACAATAAATTAAAGAATCAATATTTAAATAAAATCAATAAAATTACGGTTTTATTCTGAATAAGGCGACGTGTTAGCAAGCTAGGGAAAAATTTTGATGACCAAAATTTACCCAAAGAATTGAATAATAGTGCTGATATTTTCCCGAATAAACCGGAAGTGAAGAATATCAAGCACAACTTTTAGTTTTTAAATTGGTATCTTTGGATAGAACTTTTAAAAAGAAACAACTTTTACTTAAACATGTCTTCAATATATTTTGGTTGACGAAAAATTGTATTCTCTATAATGACTTGAAAATAAAGTATTTTTATTTACAAGTGTTCAGAGTGCCTTCAATTTTGATTTAAACACTTTCGCGTACTCTTGAGTTATCTGTAGTTTGGACCAAAATAAAAAAATATTTTCATGCTTCGATCTTGTATGACTTCGCGGCCCCCCAATGAAGCTTTCACGGTCCCCCGGTTGAGAAACGCTGGAGTAGAGCATAACCTCTAGAGATATAATCTTTAGAGATATAATCTTTAGAGATATAATCTTTAGAGATATAATCTTTAGAGATATAATCTTTAGAGATATAATCTCTAAATAAAGAAGTTTTTTAGAAAGTATTTTTTAAAGACAAAATACTTATCATCGGTTTTTATGCAATATTCTAAATAATTGTTACATTTTAGATGGATCTGGTTAGTGAACAAATAAAAAGGTAATCAATAAACAAAAAATATACTGGTCTTTTTTTATATAGTATTACCTACGAAATTGCAGTAGCAAATTTCAGATGGAGAACAACGCATTAATAAAAATAAACGACGATATGTTTTTTTTGCCAAATAGTCGTTCGTTTGTGAAGATCGGACAGCACAGCTCAAACTTGCTCTTGCAGTCACATGATTATGATCTAACTGCTCCTCTTAAGCAATCTAGATCAGTGTTTCTGAACCACCGGTCCGTGAGATTATTTTGCCGATCTGCGAGATTTTTTTTACTATGAAACTATTTCCCTAAGTTATAACCCACTAAATTTTAATATGAAAATATTGGTCCTTAATCTGTTAATTACTTAACTAATAATTTGTTTCTTTTTTTCACTAATTATATGTGATTTTTTATTTGCTGTTTTTTGTGTTTGTAATCAGTGCAATAAAAATTATAAAACTTTTCCAATACACATTACTTTCTTTGTCGGTCCGTGAATTTTTTCTAGGTCACTTGCCGGTACGTTATGAAAAAAGGTTGGAAAACGCTGATCTAGATCACACCAACGAACAAACCTAAAATATAATGACGATGAATTCAAATGTCCAACTATTTTACAATTTAAAATAATAAAACCAAATGTGTCAAAATATCTTGCATTTAAATCTGAAATGATATCATAACAAGGTAACCAAATCAGATTTGGTGAAAAGTGATGTTAGTTATTTCGGAGTATCCCATGTTTACTAGTACACGGAATCTATTTTATGTATTTGATTTACATAACCATCCTGTTAATTTGTTTGAAGCTTGGCCAGTAATTGAATTACGGTCAGTTATATAATGCCGCATAAGACGACGGGCAGTCGACAACCAACATGAAAATGATCGTAAAGACTAGACGTCACATTTTAGACCTCCATTTAAACTATTAAATGACATAATTACTTCAATTATAGACAAAATATCTAGTTTAATAGACAATATCGTAAAAGAAACGAAAGAAAAACTAGTTTCATTTTTCAAAAATTGAAGCATTCAGGTGCTTCAGGTGAAGTTTAAAAATTAGACAGTGCTGGTAAAAATTCTTACATCAGCATGCAGATTTAATATTTCCCAAATATATGACCCTTGGGGCCGGTTTCTGAAAGCTTAGTTAACTATAACCAAATAGTTAGAAAATGGTTGCTATGGTTACTTATGGGGTTGTTATATTGTAACCGAGTTTAACTTTAGATCCACATTGCAATCATAATCATCAAGTCAAACTCCCTGACCAAATGTTCGAAACCATATTCATAATGAATTCATAATACTTTGTGATAATAAGAGCGCTGTCCAGAAACTAAAATACCCAAACTTTTCTAAGGATAATAACTCTTTAATTTATGATATATTAAAATCTGTACAAGATCTAACCTTTAGAGATAAATCGATAAAAATATGCTGGATCAAGGGTCACTCGAACTCCAAATTTAATAATCAAGTAGATATTCTAGCAAAGGAGGCCGTTTTAAAAGGAATGCCGCTACAAATACCACCTAGCAACAATGAAATTAATTTAAAATTAAAAGAAATTGTTCTAAATCAATGGCAACATGATTTCCTACAGTCACTTAAACATAAAGCGGTTACCAAAAAAACACTGGTTCTCGTCAGACCAAAACAGGGCTTTCATCTATACTATAATACGACTAAGATTTAATTATAACCTCTTACCTTCTCATCTGCATAGAATAAACTTGAAATCAACCCCGTACTGTCAATGTGATGACCAGTCTATTGGTGACGTTAACCACTTACTTTTTAAATGTCCATTATATTTCGGTAATCGTACAAAATTTTTAAATAAATTAATTTCAGAAAATATCCCATTTCCAACAAACATTCAAACACTTTTGGCCACAAACTCGATCAAAATTTATAATATAATCTTTGACTACATCAAAGTAGAAAAAATTAAAGTGTAATAAAATCGTATTTATATTCAAAATTGTCTCTTAAGGACAAAAATTTTGGTAAAAATAAAAATGAAGAAGAGTAAATAAATGTTATATTTGTATTTTAATGTCTATTCTAATTCGTAATTGTAATTTTATTGTAACTTATATTATTATTGCTATATTATTTTATTGTATACATCACTGGTTAATAGTCAGTGCAACTAAAGCTGCATTCAGAGCTCAGTAAATTAACACTCTGTGCGTTATGGATAGTTTTTAAACGAGTGCAATTGGTATGATCGGACAAGCTCGTACTATATCGCTCAACAGTAGTATAGCAACGACAAAGCACGAGCATGTCCGATCATACCAAATGACCTCGTTTAAAAATTATCCATAGCGTACAACGTGTTGATTTACAGAGGTGTGAATGCAGCTTAAGACCAATAAATACTAATTTAAAAAAACCGAGTTTAACAAAAAGATTAAACTCGGCAAAACTAGCAGAAACCGGCCCTTGATGTTTATACCGGCATTTTAAATATTTCTTTGCCCTAATGATATTAAATCATTCATATGATTTAATGCTGAGTGGTAATTTGTCAATCACGGGTAGATCCCATTAACCAAGTGTCTCACTACAAATACCTGGGACACGAAATCACTATCGGTCGGGACAACCAAGCCATAGAGATTAAAGAAGAATTAGTTTGGAATGAGCAGCCTTTGGAAATATGAGGCACATTTTAAAAGGTGCACTCCGCATCTGCCTCAAGAGAAAGGTATTTGATTAATGTGTCTTACGAGTATTCACTTATGGTGCTGAGACTCTTAGGGCCGAATTCAGAAACGTTCCTAATCCTCACCTCATCCTCACCTCAAACTCAATTGGCAATGAGTCACTCATTTGGAATTCAGAAACAAAAGTTGGAAATTAGTAACTCATTGCCCACTCACTTATCTGTCAAATTTGAGTGAAAAGTGAGTGAGATTTGAGGCCAGTAGCTGGTAACCTTAAATTTTACTCATTTAAGATTTTGCTTTATATAAATATAGAAATATATTTGTATTAATGTGGATAATGATTTTTTAGAGTATGTAGAAGTTGAAAATGTTTATTTAAATGTGCATCGATACATTTGAATCGTAAAAAAGAAACAGTAATCTATTTTTTAATACAAAATAATTGTTTTTATCAGGCGGTATATGCGGGACGCTTAAGATCCTCTTCAAAATATCACTGACTATGAACTTATTCAGATATTTAATTTCTTAAGAAACACTATAACACATAAATTATTTCCTACAGTATATCCAAAAATTGGGGTACTACAGAAGCATAGGTTGCCTATTCCTCCAGCTGTGGCAGGCATAATTTTATTAGATATGACAAATTATATTTCTTAATTCATTATAATATATCTTTATTTAAGAGAACACATGGCGACTTACATTTACTTAATCAACCTTTGATATGCAAAATAATATAATAAGTTGCCGAAAATATTGCTGTATACCTGGGTATATATGTTAGATTTCCCGGAACTAACGAGAATATCGGAAAAAAAATCTTGGATTTAATGAATATCGCTGGTTTTCCTGAAGTCACTGGTTGGATTGAAGGTACCCATATCGAAATAGGAAATCCAGGAGGCAGAAATGTGGAACTATTTTGAAATAGAAACGGATAGATGTGATTAAACGTGCAAGTAGTAGCAGGTGCAAACTGTAAAGTATTTGACAATGATATTTGCTGGCCAGGATCTGTCCATAATAGCAGGATATTTAATAGTAGTTCTGTTAAAATGATAATCGAAGAAAATCGATTGTCTGGGCTTATTCTCGGTAGTAATGCTATAAAAGCAGCTTTTATTCTACACCATTTTATAAACTAATAAAAAAATAATAATTATAAGTACATTTATTATAATTATGTTGTATATTTATTTATAATAAATTATTTAAATAACATTACAAGTTTTCCTAAAATTTTTGTTTTTAAAGTTTCTTGCATTAATTATTGTTCGGCATATTTTTTTCTTATTTCTTGCTTTTCTACTTGCAGCTGATGTTTACACATATATTTTAAGCCAACATTCTTCGGGACGAAAGATATGAATTTTTTCATCTTGCGGGAAATTTTTTTCTGAGCTCTTCATTATACCTCTAATTCTTTTTCAATTGCAGTAGCTCTTGATGTGTACGCAGTTTTCTTAATTGTTTGCCTATTTTTAATTAGGTAATTAGATTATTTGCCTTTTGTAAAAATTAATCTATTTAAAAATTACATCCCCTGGGAGTAGAGTCGTCTTTTGAAGGTGTAGTCGCCATCTGTATGCATTGGGCAGCGTCACCCGTCATAAATATTCTACTTGCCATGATAAAAACAACAATATATATAAAATACACTATATTTTATTGAATTGAGTTTTGACAATACACTACTGTCAAAATGTTAATTACAATCACTACCAAAAGGTTTCCATGGCTATTACGTATTGACGTCATAAAATTAGTGACGTTTTCCCTCAAGTTAGTGACTCATTTACAATTGTTTATGAATAACAAAAGTGAGTGAGGGAACGACTCAACCTAAAATGAGTGAGATATGAGGTGAGGCTGAGGTGAGGATGAGGTGAGGATTAGGAACGTTTATGAATTCGGCCCTTACCCTCACTCGAAAATCTGCGGAAAAACTGCGAGTTGCTCAAAGATCCATGGAGAGAGCGATTGGCTTTAAACTTTTGGATCGACTAACAAATTTGTGGATCAGACAGCAAACAAAAGTTTGCCATATATTTGGAAAAATTTTACGTCTGAAGTGGCAGTGGGTCACCTCCAAACAAGATCGGTTTGAAATTTTCACGCAGGAATTAAAAAATACCCAAAAGATGACA
This sequence comes from Liopterus haemorrhoidalis, assembly GCA_963971575.1. Lineage (NCBI taxonomy): Eukaryota > Metazoa > Arthropoda > Insecta > Coleoptera > Dytiscidae > Liopterus > Liopterus haemorrhoidalis. Next base: position 12,539,980 of record OZ020620.1, read on the forward strand.
GAAGTATAAAGAAAATAAAAGCAAATTTTTCAATGACTGCATTGTAATCTATATGTTACGGTCAATGACGGGCAGTGTTAACAACGACCGGTCAATGACAGACATAGAAAGAAAATAGTTTTTTTTTAAGGGTTTTGTAGGTATGATCACCAAAAAACCCTTATAACGTCACTCATGTGTCTATCTCTCTGTCTGTCTGTGTGCACGGTAGAAATTGTAACCAAACGACTGAATATAGCAAGTTGAAATTTGGCATATTTGTACAACTTTTTGACCCACATATAGGAAAACTATAAAGAGTTCAAAAAAATACAGCGCGGGATGAATATAAACAAATTAGTATTTAATGGAAAAATAAATATTTTTAAAAAATTTTGAATGAGATCTTAATGCGTGGATGCGCAAACAAATTTTTATTTTTGAGTTTTTGTCAATATAATGGCAAAAAACTTTTGTCCCCCATCCAATCTTGAGAGGTTGAACTAAAAATCTGAAAAAAATCTCAATAATGTACATTGCTTGGAACCGGAATTCAACAGAAAATTTTGATCCAATTGATTTTCCGCAAAATATTGATTTTTTGTGTCGCCGAAAAAAAAACATTTAAAAAAAAATTATTGTGTGGTATCAAAAGAGAGCTCTTAAGACTACAGGAACGGGAAGTAGTTTATTATTTATTTATTTTTTATTTTAATACGTTTTTTTCCAAAAAAGTACTAAGAAATCAGTTTCTCGCACCTTTTAACCCTAAAGGGCTAAATTAAAAATCTGAAAATATTCTAAGCAATGTATATTGTTATGAACCGGCAACGTACGAGAGGAATTTTTAATCCGATTTTGTTTTTGGAAAATATTACAGTTTTTGTGTTATTGATTTTTTTTTTTTTAATTTAAATTGTATTGTAGATATATTAAATGGAAGCTCTTTAAGTGCAGATTAAGGAACGGTAATTGATTTTTGAAATACATTTCATTTTGACTAAATTTTGCCAAGTATTATTTTTAGTAAGTAAGATTTTCGTTTAATATCTTAGTTAAATTTAAAAAACAAATATATATATATATTCACTGCAGGCCAAAAGTTTAGGACCAGTACGGTATTTAATCAAAACTAGTACAAAACGTCACTGTACAAAATATTTTGTATTGATGATATCAATTTTTACATATATTAATGTGTTTTACTTAGAAACAGTCATAAATTTGTATAAAATAACCTTCAAATATACATAAAAACGTTAAACAGTCTTTTCGTCAAAAAAACCTCCTTTACATTTTAAACCTTTTTGAACTAGTCTCGGCATACGGGCGATTAATTTTTGTATTTTTTCATGTTGTATGCTATTCCACGTATCTTCTAAAACTGTCCAAAATAGTTCTTTGGACGTTGGACAGATTTCCCGGACCTTACGATCCATTTCCTCCCATAACAACTCGATGGGATTCAAGTCCGGCGACTGTGGTGGCCAGACCATATTTTTGAGCACTCCAGCAGCTTCTTTCTCTTCTACAAACCCCTTGCACTATTTTGAGGAATGTTTAGGGTCGTTGTCATGCATCAGAGTGAACCCAGGTCCAATCACTCTTAGGCCAGACGGTACGGCATGGTCTTCTAAAATTGATTTGTAGCGCTCCTTCTTGAGAATACCTTCTATACGCACAAGATTTTCCATGCCAAGACCCGAGAAAGCTCCCCAGACCATAATGGACCCACTTCCATGCTTTACTGTGGGTACCACACACTGAGGCAGCATCTTTTCTCCCTGGCTCCGACGGACGAATGTTCCACACCTGGAACCAAATATTTCAAACTTCGATTCATCTGTCCACAGTACTTTTTTAAAATCATCCATAGTCCACTGGCGATGATGAAGAGCCCACTCTAACCGTTTCTTCTTATTTTGGGGCCTAAGAAGTGGTTTTCGAACAGCGAAACGGCCGAACAAATTGGCTTCACGTAAACGGCGCTTCACGGTAGTTAATGATACCTCCTTCGAACCAGAACTGTTCAATTCTGCTCGAATCTCAGGGGCGGTCAGACGTCTATTTCTTTTACTTGTGATAGCAAGAAAGTCATCCTGCACTTTTGATGTGATTCTGGGTCGTCCTGAACGTGGTAGGTCTTTATTGCTGCCTGTTTCCTTAAATCTTGCAATAGCGTTATGCACAGAAGTCTTAGAAGTTTTCAACTGGGCAGCAATAATACGTTCAGATTTACCTTCATTGTGAAGGGTTATGATGGCTGAACGAGTTTCAAGACTAAGTTCTCGAGTTTTACCCATTTTGGTAGTCTCAGTGATGTAAAAATGGAAAAAAGTTGTATCGAAAAAAATACAAAACAAAAACTGATTTAAAAAAATAACTACCGCATCAAACTTACTGTAAGTCACTAATAAAGACTATATTAACAGTTAACAGTATAAATATAAAAGAAATTTCAAGTCAGCATTAATTTAACAATCCAAAGATATCGTAATGTAAATATACTAACGTAAGCGAAAACAAACAAACATAACATAAACTCGGATAATTTTGTATAAATAAATAAGAACCATCTTAAAATGATCTATGTAGACTAAAGTTATGTTCTGTGTAATAGAAAAAATTAAATACTCATCAATTTTTATCTCCGTTGACAATTAAATCAAATAATCAAATATTAAAACAACTGGTCCTATGGACACCTACTGAACTTATGGCCTGCAGTGTATATATATATATATATATACAAGGATACACTTTGTTTTGGGTAGAGAGGAGGTACGTAAATTTATTTTGCAAATATTGACTAGGAAAATAAATAAATAACTGGCCGGTTGCTGGATTTCCATTTCTAGTAGAGAATCTGTTAGTTTTTCACATAGTCGCAATATAAACAATGTCTCGGTAGGCGTTATGCTATTGCGCGCAAAAAGGATCGCCCGCAGTGTTGTCAGGTCTGGATTTGAATGATATTAAAAAAAAGTATTATTAGAGATATATGATACACGGTAGAAAAAATCTAACTGCAACCTTCTTGTCGTGCCTATTGATTTAAAAGATTTAAAACCAACACTTATAATTGTGTTATGTAGTGACAGGCATTCATCGTTTGGCCTTCTAATAATCATCATTCACTGACTAAATACCTACAAAACCCTGAAATGTGTGAAAATTCACACTTTATGTCAATTTTTTTTACACAAACTCCTTTAAGCTTACTTTGAACCTTTCGGCTTCTGCTGTCCTAGATTTTTACAAAGTAACCTAACCTAATTAACCGGTCGTTGTCAGCACTGCCCGCAACAAAGAAATGAATAATAGCCTTCGTCGAGGAGTTATCACATAAAAAAGAAGAATTTTCAATAATACAATAAACTTTTTATAAAAATATTTATGTAGAATTTAAGAGTTATTTTGAAATACACCGAATAATAATAAAACGAGTCGTATTTCCCCTGATTTGTAGCTACTAATGGATTCTTTTTCAAGAGATCGCGTAGCTTTTGAAAAATAAATATCTTTAATTTGATCTGGTTCTCTGGGACGCATTTAACTTATTTATTTATTTCTTGTGACGTTATAAATGGAAAAACTGTCGGATTATCCGATTGCCAAAATAAGAAACATTTTGGACACGTAAGTTAAAAGCATCAGACTTCGACTAGGGACTTTTAATGTTGCAAAGTTTTATTTTAAAAACGTTCAATAAGCTTCAGTGACATGAATGAATTGACGTCTGTTATTCGGATGATTTTTAGGGAAATGTGTTTTCATAAAGACGTTGAATTTTCTATTTTCCGCTGTTGGAAATACATATACGGAAATGAAATTTTTAGTTATAATAAGACGGCTTCTAGGGAGACTTTTAAAATAATATTTGAAGAAAATGTGTTGCCGTGGCTCTGTGGTAAGACGGTTGTCTTTGTAAAACAGGAACGCGAGTTTTAATCTCGGATACGGGAATTTTACCTTCATCTTCTTCTTCAAGGAGTTTGTTATTAATAAAGCTGTCAAAGCCGCTGATTGTTTTTGCTTATGTTTCTACAATTAAAAGTTAAGTCCGTTCTACATTATACTTTTTTCAGTACTATCCAACTCTGACATCATTTCTTTCGATACTACAGTATATAGTGGGGGGAAAGAATAAAACACAGCGATACCTTCCATCTTCAATTACTTTGTGATAATCTTCACTGCTAACTTAAAAAATTCTAGGTTCAGGTGACAGACAACAGTTTGGTTATAGAACCAATTCTAGTAACCAATTTACAAATATTTTTTAATTGTGCTAAGTTTATATTTAATTATATGTTCTAAATAAACTTCTTATCAACTTAATAATCTTCTAAAAGATAAGTTGTAAACAAAAACTAAAAAGTTGGTAGTTGGTACGACTGAGAAGTATACTGAGTAGTAAAAATCTCCTTCAAGAAAAGCAATATCTGGAAATTGTTGCCGAAATTCCTCTAAACATGACACCGCACTGTAAATCCATTCGCCGTTCTCTCGAACACTATTCAATATGATTCAGTCATAAATTTTTTGCGTTCTATTGTAAAAACCATTATAACTGTAGCTTAATTGAATTTTTAATATAAACTTATGACAACAACATCAATGATGGCAGTTAATTAATTCTAAAGCTTGCTGTTGACGTTACTTTTATTTTCTATAGCCAATCCTTATGTAATTTCTTTTTGAACTCATGGTATATTTTCCACATAGCCTAATCCTGTTGATACTTAAACGATTTTTCAGCTTATGATGAGAAAGAGCCAGAAACTTCTGAAAGAAAGAATACTGTACTAGTATCTTTAAACACGATACTGCAAATAAACTGGTTAGACGATTCAAAAAATTAAAATATTAGGTCTTCAAGGATGATATTTGTTGAAAAAAAGGCAAAGTTGGTTGCTAACTTATAAATATAAGGAATTATTTTATTCATCAAAGTATGCACCCATATTGTCTATACACTTTTGCCATTTAAGCGGCAGGTTGTTCAGGTCGGTGGTATAAAACCCTGGCGGACGACAGTCAATGAATTCCTGGAAGGCCAGTTTTACAGCATTGTCGGAATTAAACTGTTTTCCTATTAGAAGTTGTCCAAAATGCGGAAGAAGTGGTAGTCAGTAGGGGCTAGGTCTGGTGAGTATGGAGCATGATGAAGAAGTTCCAACTCCAAATCCTGTAGTTTTGCTATAGTCATTTGTGCAGTGTGTGGTCTAGCGTTATAATGCGATAAGACAGGAGTCGATCTGTTGACCAATCTAGGCTGTTTTTCTTTAATTTCTTGCATCATTTCGTCCAGTTGGTTGCAGTATATTTCTGTTGTGATCGATGAACCAGGTTTTTTTTTTGTTTGGTTTTTAATTACATGTACGAAATTTGGCGAACCAATTTGATATTGTCTGCTGCGTAGTAACACTAGAGCCAAATACAATATTAAGGTTTCGCGCGGTCTGCGATCCCGTAGTTCCACGTAAGAACTCATACTTCATAAAAGTGCGAATTTTCGACCGTTCCATTTTCAAGAAAATTAATTTAAAAATATATATATGTTTGAGCTTTCAATGATTTCTTTAAACAGGCGAGATGTTAACTTTCCAACAAAATAAATAAATAAATAAATAAAAAACAGAACGGTAAAATATTAAGCCAATGTCAAATAATATGCTGTTAAAGTTGGCAATATTATTAACTACAAATTTCATCCTTGACAACCTGATGAAAAAGCCACCAGAGATGGCATGGAAAAGAAATAACCAAGAGAAATGTGGAGACAACGATGAAATCAAGTCTTAAAAAGTCAATTAAAGGTTACAAATTTCCCATAAATACCTACAAGAGGAAATATAGATACTATTTTATTTTCGAAAATACTGAACAATAGAATTTCTAGAAAAAATATAATTTTGTAAATTGAAAAATCAACCCTATTTATCAATCTAAAAGTCTTCATTCGTAAAATTTTCTAAACCAATGTCTTTAATAGAATGTGATTTGGTGAATAGGGGATTTCTCCCACTTTAGCAACGCGGCATATTATGCTTATTGTGCAAATATCAATTCACAGTCGATTTTCAAGTAGTAATTTATTTTCGTCGCGTATAGTTGATGGCAGTGCTACGATTTGCTTTGTCTACACGCGACTCGGCCATTGTCTGTGTAGAAATAAACTGAGGGGTTTACGAATCAACTCCGAGTGCTTTCTACAAACCCTCTCTTTGTGTATGGGTGTTAGTGCACAGCTGAGAATGGGTGCGTTCTTTGACAAAAAACACCTACAACTCAGATGCTGACATTTCATTTTATTAATTATTGTTTGTTTACTTTTTGATTCAAATACGTCAAGGCTTTAACTTTCTTTAAGTTCATATTGTGCATATAATTAATTAATTTTATTATAATTCTGCAAATGAGAGCCTTTGTATAATATTTTGTTGAATTCAATGGTTCAACTTACAAAATTAAATTTGGAAGTTGTAAGAATGAAACACATTGTAAATTTTCATAATTTTTTTACCAACTTGGGCGTCACCAGTAAGATCGGCTTTGAGCTTAAGGGACATCCTTCATTTTGCTCTTCTTATACAAAACTAACAAATTGAAATAAAATTAGTATAGTATTTCCAAAATTAAATGGCCACTTTTGTTAAGAAGCTTAATAATGCGGTAATGGGTTTATGGTAGTAATCTTAAAACTCGTTGCTGTAAAAAGAATATAAGGGGTATTAAGATAATTTTAAAAAATAGAATAGATGTAACACTAGTTCAATTGAAGTTTCTTAAAAACCATTAAGGATATTTTCCAAATTTATAATCCTATTGTTTCTAAATTTTAGGGGTTGTTATACTTGTTTGTTAGTTAATTTTCAACGTTCATAGCGTACATACATTAACAACATGGCTCTTCGGCGACCATTAAATTTTGCAGAAATTCTTAACTTTTGTAGTTAAAATAGTGAATCTGTGCAAGGTGATTTGGAATGCGAAACTGTGGACGTTGACGTGGAAGGCGAAAATGTGGACGTGGCTACTATTTTAAGGCTACCGCCAGATTATTGTGTTTTAAACCCTATAGAACTAATATTGAGCCAATTAAAGGGTAATGAGCCCCAGAAGAATACAACACCGACAGAAAGTGACACTGTAGTACAATTAATTAAAGACAAAACAAGTGCAATAAGTAGTGATTTGTGGAAAAAATGTGTAAAACATGTAAAAACAATTGAAACATTTTTTTTTATAAATCCACCAAATAAATCTTCAATAATTATTAATTTAAATGACAGTGGTAGTGACCCAAACTCTGATAGTGATATAAACAATGATAATAGTGATAGTGATTAATATTTTAATAATTTTAAATTACCATAAATTGTTCAAAAAACAATGATTTTTGTTTGTGCAAATTTGAAGTATTTAATATAGACTATAAAGACTTTAAAACAATAACGCCGGTAACAATCTTTCTACGTGTTCGTATCCTCAGTTTGCAAGCTTTGGTTGTAGGCACGACACATCTGACTATCGCTTCAAGGCCGTTCTTTTTTCTACTGCAATGCAAGATCCGTATCCGCATCCGCGGATCTTGCTTTAATGTGATTTGGCACATCTTCTTCTTCTTCTTCTTCTTCTTCTTCTTCTTCTTCTTTTTCTTTGGGCACTATCAGTCAGGTTGACTTCTGACCTCATTCACATAAGCCCTCCATCTCGATCTATTCATTGCCAAGTCTTGCCGAGTACCCTGTATACCAATACTTGTTAGATCTTCGGTTAACTGATCTCTCCATTTCTTGCGAGGTCTTCCCACTAGTCGACGGGTATTCAATCTTCTTTCCCATATATTTCCTAACCATTCTGTCCTCTCTCATCCTCATAACGTGCCCTGTCCACTGTAATCGTCTGCCTCTGAGTTCTTGGGTGATACTTGGCCTTGAGTACAGTTCTCGGATATCTTTGTTCTTACGTATTCTCCATTCACCATTAATTTGAATGGGACCAAAGATTCTGCGAAATCTTTTATTTTCGAAAACTATGAGGTGTTGTTGATCTCGTTTTGTTAAGGACCATGTTTCGGAGCCATACATAAGTACGGGACGTACTATAACTTGGTATAACCTGATCTTGGTGTTCCTAGACAAGAGTTTTGTTTTCAAGAGGCGACCAAGTGCAAAATATGATACATTAACATTTCCACATCACTAATATTGTACCTAAAATTAAGAAGAAATACGTATCTTTCCAAACGATTTTTTGCTAGTTCTACAAATATTATTTAAAGTTTGAGTACCAGAGGTCTGAAGCAGCTTAATTTACCTTTCCTATTCAATCTTTTTGAAAGATTTATAAACTCCCACAAGCTTGTATGATTGTTATTTGACATTAGACATTTCGTTGATTAAAAGCCGGACCCTCTATGTTCCACGAACTCCGGTCAGTCCTTGAGCTCCGGTTTTCTCCGGTCAGTATTAACCAGGGAACAGTATTTACGAGGCCCAGCGCTCTTGTTTGATCACGGATTTCATAGATTTAAACTCATACTTTGAATACGTTCTACTAATTAAATACCCCTCAAAGAAGATTTATAATATCATCCATATTATGTACCAAGATTAATATTTTACATTTATGATATATGCATTAATGTCGGTTTTTGATCTGAAATTTCAGTATTAAGGGATTCAATAATAAGAGATCATAAGTTTTAATAAAGTTTTACGTAAAGCTAAAGAAAACAGGCCGGCGGATTAAGCTTATATAGATTTAAAAAATTGTTAAAATCAGGACATCTTTACAAAAAATTATATACAAAGTTTTTGTTTGAAACGGGGCACCCCGAAAATCTCCTTTATTTGTAAAGATACAAAAAATCTTTAGAACAAAAGTTAAACTAGACAAAAAGGCCCATCTAAAAAAATCGTTACTATAAGAGGCACTTCCGGTTTCACCGTAAATGATGTCAACTTTTGATCTAGCATAGGGAATCGATAATTTTATATTTTTTTCTTAAAAGTACATTAAATTAGCTTTACAATGACACTAAAAAGTCATATTTTTATGTTAACCATTTTATAATGGCGACCATTTATTTACAAAATAATAATCAACATAAGTTTTACAAAGTTGAACGTAGCAAGCTTTGAAAACAATAAAAAAAGAAACAAAATATCTTTAAAATAATGTGAGGATAATAAGAGGTTTGATCGAACATTTGTATTTTTTTTTTTTTTTGTAAAATAATTGTAAAAAGTAATAGTTTTTTTTTTTCTAAATAGTCAAATAGTTTATATTAGAGATATTTTGTTTCTTTTTTATTGTTTTCAAAGCTTGCTACGTTCAACTTTGTAAAACTTATGTTGATTATTATTTTGTAAATAAATGGTCGCCATTTTAAAATGCTTTACATAAAAATATGATTTTTTGGTGTCATTGTAAAGCTAATTTAATGTACTTTTAGGAAAAAAATATAAAATTATCGACTCCCTATGCTAGATCAAAAGTTGACATCATTTCCGGTGAAACCGGAAGTGCCTCAGAATTCTTATAGTAACCTTTAGATGGGCCTTTTTGTCTAGTTTAACTTTTGTTCTGAAGATTTTTTGTATCTTTAAAAATAAAGAAGATTTTCGGGGTGCCCCGTTTCAAACAAACACCTGTATACACACACCGGCAAATATAAAGGAATAGACATAATAATCTAATTATTTTCCCTGTAGTGTACCTATTGTTGATATCTCTCAGGTAATCTTCTAGTATAGCTCAGTCGCTCAAACAGCGCCGTTCGTCATTTTGCGTCATAACTTCAATGACAAACTTAGTGGCGAAAAAATAACTAAATCGATTTTTTTTGCATGTGAATTATAGACTAATATTGCTCTTTACTCTTTTATTTTACTAAAACATACCATTGAAGGCATATATAGTTTGTGTTCGATAGTCATTTTGAAGATTTACAAATTTTATAAGTGTTTATTTAATATAGGGATATTTGTATTGGTATCCCTGAATAAAACGATTTTTACATTTGTCATTTAATAATACGTCTGGTGTGTTTTTATACTGACTTGTGTTCAAATATCTAACTTATAGTAATATTTAAAAACCTTTTTATTTAGTTTGTTGTTTATTTAGCAGTTTTATGTTTAGTTATATATTTTCTTATAGATTTTCTTATTTGATTTTGTGAGTACTGCATAGTTTTTAGGTTATATTCAACTTATTTTTATTTTATTTTCTTTGATCATATTTTTGGATCACATCAGTCCTTTGTAGGACTATTTTGCCTATTAGAATAGTTTATTTGTTTCTATTCTGTTCTTATTCTTATATTTTCATTTAATTTCGATACAAGTGACAGCGTACAAATATTACATTCGTTAAATAGATGAATGTAAACGTACTAAACCTGATGTCACCTTTTTTTGTGACGTTTCAAATGACGCACCTGCACTGTTTCGCCGATTTCCCTATACGATGTTTTTTGGAAAAATGTTCAATCGGGTTGAGGTCAGGAGAGCACGCTGGCCAACCCATTGTTGTTATACCCGCGTATTGTTCTGCATTAGGGTGAAATTTTCTCCGATATATGGGGCAAAAGGTTCAACATGGTCTTGAAGAATATTTCTGATGCACCTATCTGTACTTAAAGCTCCGCCATCAATCACCATTAACTCTGTGCGAGTTCCCAAACATATTCCACCTCACACCATAATTGAACCTCCACCAAAAGATACAGTAGTAGCAAAATTAAATGGTGCATTTTGTTCTCCTTGGCGTCGATACAATCTTTTCCTACGGTTTAGTAGAGCATTCAAAGCTATCTAGATATAGGCTACAAAATAATAAAATTTAAAAAAAACATAATATTCAATCAATTCCTTTAAATTTGTCGGTGTGTGTAAATTATTATTATTATTATTATATTATTTATTTTACATCGGCCTTTATTTCTGCAACGAGGCTAATCGCCGATGCCAGGGGGCGAGCTCCTACACCTGGATGAGGGGTGAATGATTGTGAAAATGAGAGTAATGTAAACATATTATTCTCGCCCGAATAATATCACCAACGAAGCAGGCTCGAACCACCGGCCGCCCAGTCACGCCAGTTTCCAACAGTCTAAAACCGCACGACTTAATGCGCTCGGCCACTCCGTTTGCTTTGCATTAAACAGAGAGGAATAGTTTTTTTTTTCTTCTCATATTCATTTTTGCTGTTAAGTAAATGATAAATGAGATATTTCAATCTTATAAGTAATACTCCTCTTGCCCCCTAAATCTTCTTACTAAAAACTGAGTTGAATAGAAAACTAAAAAATTTTCCTCATGCATATTTTTAATGTAAAGTAAAAAATAAATTTGTACTTACAGATATTAGTTTGAGGGTGTACTCCCGTAACTCCCCAAATATTCATTCAATCGAAAAGTATATAAATCAAAAAGATGTGTTTGAAATGCCTCATAGACTACAGGCTATTCCAAACGATTAGGCGGAATTAAATGGAAATTTCGTTCTTTTAGGATGTCACGAAAAGAGACCTTGCTTGGGTTATTTTATGTTTCAGATTTGGTATGTGAAAATTTAAAATTCCAGCAGTGAAACCATGGAAACGACTGACATATGTCAAAAATTTTAATACATTTTTCAATATTTTGAAGACAAAAAAATAAATAAATAAGAAATTTTTATTACGAATGACAAAAAATTAAAATGCAACGAAAAGGACATTTTATAATGACAATCAATTTAATCTAGAATTTGCATTGTGAGTCTGATTTACAAAGCTTAAACAAAATGATCAAAAGTCCGAATTAATAGATACAAATTACTAGATTTCAAAATCTAGTTCCGCCTAAACGTTTGGAATAGCCTATATGTTCGAATTCGGGTTTTACTTTATCATCATATCAAATTACATAAAAATATATCCAGCTGTTTCTTTTTTTTGTGAATCTTGGACAAACAGACAAAAATTGATTTTTAAGCTGATATTGTCTTATAACTATTTGAAACGTGTAGAAACTAAATATGAGGCCGAAAAAATAAAAAAAAACAGATGTAGCCTCCAACTTTATTAACATAGATTGCAAAATATACATTTTGCCATGTTTCTGCTTATAACTTTTTACATTGTTGATACCCAGATTTTTTAGTTGGTAATGTGTATTGGTTTGCTACTTGGATGAACATTAATAGTATTTTACACAAAATATTCAATTTCCAAACCGCAAACACCATTAAACCAACCCCTTGAATATGTTTCTAACAAAGACTATAAAAAACTATTAAACCCATTCTGTCCTTGTTTCTAATGAAGCCAAGACCCTCTGGCCAGTTGACAAGGCATTCTCCCGAGGGACGGCTGGGATGGTGGGACGCCGCGACGCCTGTGCACATGTGCCCTTCTTGCAACTCCCTATATATCACGTCAGCAGCCTCTATTCACATGCCTGACGCGACTGGCCTAATTGTATAATTGAAACACTGAGTTAAGACGAGTACTTAATCAAATTTACAGTTTTTTGTTTTTTGTTTTTCTTTTTTGATAGGATATTGAGACAACAAGACATAAATAGATTGAGAAGTGCTGTGAGGAGAATGTTAGTATAAGGCATGTTCCACATTCTTATTTCTAGGGTCTTTTTTTGACACGGTTCTTAGAATAAAAAATCGATTATAGAAGTTTATGTATTTTAGTAGTTCAGAGAGCAAACATATAATTATAACACGCAAGTGAAAGTGGATCGTCATACTTTTAGAGGAGAATTAGATAATATTGCATTTTGAGCACTAGGTTGAAATCCACGCGGTATAAGAAGAGTGGAGACATCAAGAGAGATATGCATAAATTCCTAAAAGAAGAGCTACGACTAGAGATGGCAATAAAAATTAATTAATCGATTAATTGATCATTTGATTAATCGTAATGTTATAATCGATTTTCGATTAAATTGGTAGAATAAAAAGAAAAATATATACACTCACCAACAAATGTGACTATCTGAAGCCCGGTCTTTCCACCTTCGGATAAACTTCTGAGTAACTATCTGATAGATAAAGTTATCTGATACTTTATCTGTTGGATAAATGTCATCCCGTCTTTCAATTCAAATTTATCTATCAGATACAGTGAATTTATTCTTTTACGCAACATGTACTATGTCATTACCATGGATATAGTTTTTGACAGCAATATAAATCGTGTTCATTTTCATTTGCAACATAAAAAAAACCATATTTACTAGCAAAATCAAAATATTTTATTGAAAATACAAATTAAAATAATAATAATAATAAATAAATAACTAATAAAAACTTATAATAAATGTTCAAAAGTTTCTCCGTTTACTTGCATACAAAATGTTAAGCGATCATAAAAATGATTCAAAACATTCAGCAATTGCTCTTGAGATATATTGTTGGATGCTTAAACAATTATGTCTTGCAGTTCAGCAACATCCCTAAGTTCTTCATTATATACTTTGGCCTTTAAATATCCCCAATAAAAAAAAATCATTGGGTGCCAAATCCGGAGATCTCGCTGGCCAATTCATCGACCCTCCTCTTCCAATCCAGCTTTTTGGGAAAGTTCTATGTAAATATTCTTTAACTTTTCTAGAATAATGGACTTGTGCGCCATCATGTTGAAACCATACTTGTCCATTAATATTTAGGTTTCGCAACGCAGGTAATATTTGATTTTGCAAAAGAGCTAGATATTTTGCGGCATTAAGGTTACCGTCATAAAAAAAGGCCCTATAATATTGGTTCCTATTATCCCTGCCCAAACATTTAATTTTTGCGGATTTTGAGTTCGGGAAGAATGAAACAAATGTAAATTTTCTCGACTCCAGTACCTAAAATTTTGTCTGTGCACTTCACCATTTAGAGTAAACGTTGCTTCGTCTGTAAATAAAATTCTTTGAAGCATTGTTGGGTCGGAATTAATTTTTTCAAACAATTCAAAACAAAAATCCATACGTACTGCTGCGTCCCTTTCTAACAATTCTTGATGATTTTGAAATTTGTATGATCGAAACTTTTCTTTTTTTAAGAAGTTAAAAACAGATCCAGTACTGACACCAACGGTTTGTGCAATTGATCTTAAAGTATTTTGATTGTTTTCTTCCACTTGTAATAATATTTCCAACTGCTTCTCTTCTGTAAGCACGTGGGATGTTGTTCTTTTTTTTTTATTATGTTTTGACTTAAGACATCCTTCGCGATGAAATTTATTAACTAGTCTTGAAATTGTAGAGGGATTTGGTATTGGCCGATCTGGATAAGTTGCACTAAATACAGCAAAAACTTCTCTTAAACTCATTTGGGAATTATACAAAGTTACCATCATTATTTTTTCTTCATCTGTATATACATGTTGATTAATTTTTAAATCAGTAATGAGCGAAAGTTGTCACACTAATTGTCTATGTTGCAAATGAAAATGAACACGATTTATATTGCTGTCAAAACTGTATCCATGGTAATGACATAGTACATGTTGCATAAAGAATAAATTCACTGTATAATCCGTCTCAATTTGTAATAAGAAACTAGATCTGGTTACTTTGGTGACTGTTGTGTTGTAAACAGACTTTGGGGTATCCGTGTGAACCATTACTATAAAATATGATAATATTATAAATGTATTGTTAATATATAACATAAAAAAATGAACTTTCCCTGTTAGTTACTTATTACAAAATGAGACAGATAATAGTTATCTGACGGATAATGAGACTGACATATTGAATCCTCATATTGGTAACACTGAATGTGTAACTGAAATAGGCGTTAAGAAAGAATATTTTTTTGTTTCTCTATGGAAATAAATAAATAAATAGGTAAACTGACAGCTGTCAAGCAGTTTTTTTTTTTTTTTTTGTTATTGTCATTAACAAAATAAAATTTATGTATGCGTTCTACCAGATTTTAGCAATTATTAATGTCGTAAGCATAATAATGCAAGAAGAGAACAATAGCGACTTTACAATGTCGTAGAAAAAGAAAGTACATAAGAGCTATGTCGTTGGTATCCTTTTCACACTAGAACTTTAAGACGAGTGAACTTAAAGTTCACCGATGTTTAACATTGGTATGCTTTCACACTTGATGTTTACATCTCTGGTGCTGTCATCAGCTACAGTAATTTTGTCCTTAAGTTACCGTCATGAAATTACCAGTTTTGAACTGTCTGCGCAGACGCACATTTTGAATTATTATAAACAAATATGGATATTTCATTTCATTCTACAATAAAGACACTACAATAAAGAATATATTACACCTGTATTAACATGTAAGTCGATACATTTTATCTCAATTATTGTAGCTCTGTATTTTATTAAACACATTATTAAAATAAATAATTTTATTATAACAATAAGTATAAATTTCTTATAACGTCGATATAATACAGTATTCTTGTTTATGATAATATAAAATGTTGACAGCACAAATTCAAGGAATATTTTTTTATAATAGAAATTAAGTTGGCAATGCGGACGATGTTTAAGACGCAGATCTCTGTCTTAAACATCGCTTGTATTTAGACGAGGCCATACGGTTTCACATTAGCGTTTAAAAATACATTCACTTTAACATCCGATCTTAAAGTTCTAGTGTGAAAAGGGTATAATGCACATAAAAATTAGAAAGAGACCAAAGTTAAGTTCAGTTATTTTATTACCAACTTTTCAGTTGTCTTTATTTAAACATCGTTTAGTTTAGATATTGTTTAAAAAAATCTGAATACATAAATAAATTAAACACTGTCTAAATTTTAAACAGTGTTTAAAATGTTGTCTCTGAATTGCCCTGGAAGAGTTCAAAAACCACATCACGAAATAAATATAAACAAATATGTATTTAATGAAAAAATAAATATATTTTTTATGAGATTTTCGCAAAATACACTCTATTCCAAACGATTAGGCGGAACTAACCGGAATTTTAATTTTTGTAATTTGTCATTAGCTATTTTTGGCTTTTCCTCAACAAAATGATTAAAAGCTTCAATCAATATCTAAAAGTAACTAGAATTCAAAATCTAGTTCCGCCTATACCAAAGGATTCCCCACCCTATCTCCCCGAGGGTTTGATGTTGTTGGGGTTTGTGTCGTTGAAAAAATTATTACGTATAGCCTCTAATAATACTTTAATATTATAAAATACTTTATTTTTCTTATAAAAACCTTTTCCTGAAGTTAATAAAGCACTGAAAACATTTTAAAATATTAATGTAGACATGATATTTCATTCCATATATATATTTTTAATATCAGAGACAGAAAATTAAAAATCTTTTTGCAACGATGCAAGAAACTGAATGTATTCAGGAATAAGAGAATCATTTCCTGCAGTGTACTGCTCGAGTAATCTCGACAATACTAAGGAAAAAAATACCAGAAAAACAAACATTGAAAATAAATGACTGCACCACCATTCGTCACGCTAACAGATAAATAAATGTCCAAGAAAAACAAAGAAGGAGAAAATTTCACGCAGATTCTATTTGATTCGAGGGTTCAGACAGATTTTCTTTCTATTGTTAGATTTTTGTCTTGCTGTACATAGGTACCTTATACATTTATTATTAATGATGAGTCTTTTAGCTGAAAAATATGATTGAAGTTAAAAGTTTATCTATAAATTCAGAGTTTAATTTTTGCGTGTAGTTTTATTTTCTTCTGTTAAGTGTCAAGGTTTCCAAAGTGTCGATATTATCAATAATATACCTGTAGACTGATAAGAAATTAATGAAATTTAGTATTTGCACCTTTTGAGAGAGTTTATACTTTCAAATACCTGGACACCATAAACAGCAAAAACGTGTAAAAGTTCATTCTCAGTTTCGTTAAAATTTAATTGTTAAAATTTTCATTTAAACGAAAAGTACAAAGTTCACTAGTTTTAATCAAATCACCGTGTAAATCTTCTAGTCCAGTAACCTTGTCATGATTATGGGGCAAAAGTTGCATCAAGTGGGGGTAGTTAGTTTCGTCATTTTTTCTTGTATGGGATATGCCTGAGATGCAAAATCCAAGTTTTCGACCTCGGCAGCCCTCCGGAACACTTTTGAATTTCTCAAAAACTACTAAATTTTCGAACTTTTTTCGGTTTCTTACCATTATGACCATAAAGGAACACGTTTTTGACAAACATTATTCAATGCATTTTTAAACTAGATTAAATTTGCTACAATTTAAGACCAGAATGGGTTCAGTAGCTTCAATATTTTCTGAGATACAGCTTTTCAAAATTTGAAAAAATCTCCAAACTTAAATTTTTTTTTATTTTTTTCTTTGCATTTTTCGAAGAAAACTCATTGAATCTTTTTTAAAGTATTTGATTAGACCTTTCAAACAAAAAAAAAAAGTCTCTAGTATAAAAATTAAGCGACTTATGATCAAAATAAGGTCGGTACCTACTTTTTTCTACGAAAAAATCAGTGAAAACAACCCCCTATTTACCCCCCTAATTAAAATTGATCCTCACCCTTCTGTGGTTCTCTTCATATATGTATTTTCAGTACACCCAAGAAGTTTGACCAATTTAAAATGCCTAATTTTAGAAAAATTGGAGTTTAAAGAAAAAACGATTTACTGCGATTTCGTATTTTTCACCTTTTTCTTCAAAATATCTCCGAAATTACTGGAGAAACGAAAAAAATGATAGAGCTCTAAATTGTAGCTTTTTTAATGACTTAAATTTCCCTGTGCATATATTTTCTGTACAGTGAATATTTGGCGAGATATAGCCGTTTAAAACCTCTATTTACAAGCGAACACCACCTTATTCGAGCCCTTCAAACTCACCCCATTTAAAAACTAAAGGATCTTAAGGAATTTAATTTACACAGTCTTATAGCTCTTGAAAAGCCCTACAAAATCGTTTTTGAAAAAACTTTCTATCACTAAAAATGAAGGAGCTATGTTTAAAAAACCAATAAATTTTTTTTCGGAACATCTACATAACTAGTATTTTCGGCAGCAATATAAGGTTTTGCAATGTTATTTTATAATTTTTGACAATAAGGAGTAGTTTTCACTTCTAAAAATAAACAGTGCCCATGAGCATGATATAGCATACAATTTTCAAGTTTGGAGATTATTTCAAACTTTGAAAAGCTGTATCTCGGAAACTATTAAGACTACCGAGCCCATTTTGGTCTCAAATTGTAGAAAATTTAATCTAGTTTAAAAATGCATAGAATTGTGTTTGTCGAAAACATGCTCCTTTATGGTCAAAATGGGCAGAAACCGAAAAGAGTGCGAAAATTTAGCAGTTTTTGCGAAATTCAAAAGTGTTCCGGAAGGCTGCCGAGGTCGAAAACTTGGATTTTGCATCTCAGGCACAACCCATACAAGAAAAAAAAACGAAACTAACTACCCCCACTTGATGCAACTTATGATGTACTAGGTTACTGGACTATTCATTTATTCAGATAGTTTTATTTTTATGAAATATTATTTTGTCAGTCTTAAAATTAACACAACTTTAACACTATTTATTTTCTAACACCATAATTTAATTAGTATGTAAGTGTAAACTTTACACTAAATTTAACTTTAAAAAAATGTAAATAATTAACACGAAAAGCGAGGGACTTCATGGTACACAAAAGTTCATTTTTTAGTGTACCATAAAGACATGATATTAGAGTTCATGTTTCTAGAGTTAATATATCAGGTGAATCTGATACAGCTGGAAATTACGAACATAATTAAAGCTGCGTATTTTGCACTTGATCCCTTCTCCAAAACGAAATCCTGTCTAAGAACACCAAGATCAGGTTATACCAAGTTATAGTACGAATCGTATATGGCTCCGAAACATGGACCTTAACCAAAGCAAGATCGACAATACCTCATAGTTTTCGAAAATAAAATATTACGTCGAATCTTTAATCCCGTTCAAATTAATGGTGAATGGAGAGAACAAAGATATCCGAGAAATATACAGGGATGGGGAGTCGACAGAAAAATTACCGACTCCGACTCCGACTCCCAACTCTGACTTCGACTCCGACCCCGACTCCAACTCCAACTCCCGACTTTATATACTTTATACTGTATTTTATATACTTTATTTTTCATTATAAGTTACTATTTCTTTTTGACATTCAGATTTTGGCTGCCAACATGAAAAATGAAATAATCAGAAGCTTTTTTCAATTTAAAAAACTAAAAATTCAGTTTAGTTCTGCTTAAACATAATATACATAGTATAAAGAAAAAGATAAAATGGATGTAAGTACAAACAAATATATTTACTGCATCGTATTAATCTGTTAATACGAGCAGTGTTAATTAAATTTTAAACTGGTAAGCATGAAGAAAACCGAGTTAAACTAGTAGTGATTATTTTTAATTTCATTTTTGTTCTTGAACAGAGTTCCTCCAACAAAATGACGTTCCTCTTTCATTACTTTAAAAAATTCTGGTAATATTTTTATTTTGCTTTTGTTTTCAGTTTTTTCTCATCCTTGATAAAAATTTAATTAAAGAGTCGGGAGTCGAAAATTGTTTCCGACTCCCGACTCCGACTCCTCCAAAAAGCTTCGACTCCTTGACTCCCGACTCCCGACTCCGATTTCGACTCTCCATCCCTGGAAATATACTCAAGGCCAAGTATCACACCAGAACTGAGAGGTAAACTATTCCAGTGAATCGGACACGTGATGAGGATGAGGATCGACAGAATGGTTAGGAAGATATGAGAAGGAATATTGAATACCCATCGACCAGTAGGGAGACCTCGCAATAGAGAGATCAGCTAGCCAAAGATCTAACAAGTATTGGTATACAGGGAACATAGAAGGCGAGAAAATGAACAGATCAAGATGGAGGACAAAGAATAGAAAATAATATGAAAAAAAATATATATATCACAGTCCATAAGAAAGTTTTTAATTATTAAATATGAAACAGTTTCAAACGCCGCCCTTTAGTGACGTAGCTGGCCATAGGAGTGTCTAATATTAATATATGTGCTATATGAAACTCATTATTTTTTTACTTTTAAAACCGATTATCAAAATATAAAATGATATAAACAAACTTTATGTTTAACCCTCGAGATGGTCACCAAACTTAATGTTCATGCCCTCGAGAATGAGATAATAATCGTACGTCGAATACTAATAAGCAGATCATCCACTAGTGGCAACAATGACGTAAATTTTAACGCCTATTAATCATCTATGAACTCTAAAATTTTGATCATTATGATTTTTAACATGATATATGTCAAATGCTATGACATGTTAATATTGTGACATTTTAAATTATTCTTATAATACCAACATGACACAATTTCAAAGGTGCAAACAATTGAAATCAAAATTTCATCTTTTGTTTTTACAAAAGTGAATATATTATAGCATCATGTCAAATTACGTTTAAATATATTCAGAATGTTTCAAATGAATCTTAGACAAACAAAAAATGTTTCTTTGACGTGGATCGTTTTATAATCACCTGAAACGCATAGAAGAGTATTAAGTTGAAAAAATAAAGGACAAATAAACCCTACAATTTTAGTTATATAAATTTACCAATGAAGGAGCAACACTCGCAAGCCTAACACTTAGACAAGAACAAAGCCCTACTGTAAAATCCAGGCAAACTTGTTAAATTTTTGATTAAAACACATATATTTATGTTTAAATTATTCAAAAGTCTTTTCATTCGGAAAATATTGTTTAAATTAAATAAAATTTTATAAACGAAACCTTTTTTTTACAAATGTATTCGTAAAAAATTCCCATTTGCATCCAGGTTTGAATGAAAGAGATATCTTATCGCTTTATTTTTATGCGTACATAGAAAATGTCAGTTGTGCGTGGCATGTAACCCCAATCTCTGAACTTTAACTGAACCCACAAATTCTGTTCTGTTCGCAATGCGGAACGATGAACCGATACTGTACCGTAACTGTACCCTCTTTTAAATTTACTATATAAAAAATTCAACAAAATTAGGTCATTCTTGTCTAGTTAATGTCAGCACAAAAATAAAATGTTTCATTTTTTGTACTCACTTGCAGAACCTGAAATTACAGTTAAAATTTTGAACTAAGGGCACGTGAAAGACGAGAAATGTTTACCGATTTGGATGGGTCAGCATAATCGAAAGAAATTTTTATTCAGAACGAGCAAATAGAAAATTAGTAAAGCGACAATAATAGTGTCGATGCCACTATCGATGGAGTCGATGCCACTATCGATGGATTAGATGCCATTATCGATGAAGTCAATGCCGCTATTGATGGAGTAGATGCCATTATCGATGGAATCGATGCCACTATCGATGGAGTCGATGCCACTATCGATGGAGTAGATGCCACTATCGATGGAGTAGATGCCATTATTGATGGAGTCGATACCTCTATCGATAGAGTCGATGCCACTATCGATGAAGTCAATGCCACTATCGATGGAGTCGATAGTGGGATTCAAATCAATGGACAATGTACAATTATATCTCCCAAAATAAGTGAATTGGGTCAGTCAAAAGAATGGCGAATTCAAAATCAGTACAAACAAAAATAAATGATTCATGTATTTTCCACAATGAAACTGACAGTTTCAACTGAAATGGTCAATCGCTATGGATCCTATATTAGCTTTTTACTGACCGCCAACATATATAAGGGAGGTATTGTGATCATACCGATTTTGATATTTCGAGATTTCGATGGATCTTCACGAATTGAGGTAACGTTTTGACTATTTTTAGCATGATGTCTGTCAGTCAATCTGTCTGTCTGTCTGTCTGTCTGTCTGTCTGTCTGTCTGTCTGTCTGTCTGTCTGTCT
Source organism: Liopterus haemorrhoidalis (assembly GCA_963971575.1). Taxonomy (NCBI): domain Eukaryota; kingdom Metazoa; phylum Arthropoda; class Insecta; order Coleoptera; family Dytiscidae; genus Liopterus; species Liopterus haemorrhoidalis. Next base: position 12,561,786 of record OZ020620.1, read on the forward strand.
GTCTGTCTGTCTGTGTGTGTACACGTGCAGAGCAAATTCGGCTAAAAGAATTTTTATGAAACTTTATATTTAAGCTTTCGACATCAGTGACACAAGTCGATCAACTTTTGGTAAAAATCGGTCGACTAGAAATGGGAGTTTACTCGTGTCGATTTTAAGATTTTTGCGAATATTAAACAACAGAAAAATATTTCGAAAAAAATTATTTAACATAAGTTGCTATAAAAGCAATAACTAATAACTTTTATTTGAGACATTTTTTGATAAAACGAAAAAAAAATTGAAAAATTTTAAAAGTATCTATTTTTTCATACTTATATGTTTCCATGGTCATGATAAATAATTAGAAAATATTAGGCCAAGTTATTTCTACTCTGCTGCTAGAATGTATTTTATACAAGCACTTTGTGATGGCGGTCGGTCCTGTGGTGGCCACAGCTGATATTTTGTAATACCGATTTTGACATTTCGAGATTTCGATGGATTTTCACGAATTGAGGTCCCTACATAACGTTTTGACTATTTTTATCATGATGTCTGTCGGTCGGTCGGTCGGTCTGTCTGTCTGTCTGTCTGTCTGTCTGTCTGTCTGTCTGTCTGTCTGTCTGTCTGTCTGTCTGTCTGTCTATCTGTCTGTCTGTCGGTCTGTGTACACGTGCAGAGCAAATTCGGCTAAAAGGATTTTTATGAAACTTCATATTTAAGCTTTTGACATCAATGGCACGAGTTCATCAACTTTTGGCAAAAATCGGTCGACTAGAAATGGGAGTTTCCTCGTGTCGATTTTAAGATTTTTGCGAATATTTCACAACAGAGAAATATTTCGAAAAAATGTATTTAACAAAAGTTGCTATAAAAGTATAAGTAGTTCACTTTTGAAAGAACAAACTAGATCTGGTTATTTTGGTTACTTTTATAGTGTGTTACTGACTTTAAATGTCAATTAAAAATATTCGTTACGCTGTATAACCGACTTAAGGTTGATAAGGTTAGAATCATTTTAATTAAGATATCATTTTTCATTATGACATATGTCAAATGGATCGACACTTTTAAAAAAATGACATTTTTTAATACCAACATGACATAGAGCTTCAAAGGTGCAAACTGTTGAAAACAAAATTTCCTCTTGGATTGTTCTTACAAAAGTGAACTGCTTATAATAACGAACAACTTTTATTTGAGACTTTTTTGTTATTTTTTTTTTGTATGTATGTATGCAGGTACGTTTTCGTAAATTTTAAATACACATGAAATTATCAACGTAATATAATACGTTATTGTCCTTTACAATAATAACTACTCTACTGTTAGAATGTATTTTATACAAGTACTTTGTGATGGCGGTCGGTCCTGTGGTGGCCACAGATGATTTTTTTATTTCATGAAGAAAACGTGTTAGGGGGTCTTAAATATTAAATCTCTCCCAGGACCCGCAAAAAAACTAGTTACTGCCCTGCTCAAACTTATCGGAATTAATTTAATTTAATTATATTTATTTAGGGGTGCTTCATTTGCTTGGTTATTAGCACCCCGGAATATTTGTTTTACATAATTAATATAATTACAAAATCAATTAAAATTCATAAATATTTAATATAATTAATTAAGACTATTAGGAATGTGGAATGTTGTTTTCATATGTATTGGTTGATTTATAAAACTTATCGGAATGTCTTAAAATTTTTGCTTCTATTGCAGTTCTTATTTTGCTATTAAAAATTGAACTATAACTATATTTAAAAATTAATTAGTTTACAATTGTTATAAAACAATTTATCAAACTTTAATAAAAATATTAATTATATAAAGTAAGTATGAATTTATAAATATATGTTTCATGTAAAATGGATATGACGGGCTAATTTCCACTATGTAAAACAGAAATCAAAACATGTTTGATGGGTCTTTTAGCGCTATAAACAAGTTATAATTACATTAGTTTTCACTAAACACGGCTTGTTATCGACATATGTATTACATGGGAAATGACATTGTGTCAAAACAGGAAATGTGTCTGACATATCTATTGATTAATTAACAACATATAATAGAACACAGGACCAGTTACATAGGCTCAATGTACCACTGAAACAATGTAAACAATGCCTATTGCTGTCTAATGTGGATTAGTTTTATTTACAACTGAACATCTATACCAGCGATGGCGAACATTTCTACTCAGACGGGTCAAAATTTAATTTGAAATTATATAGATTCAAATCGTGGGTCAAATATATAATACGTAAATAAAAATCTGTCACTTTAGGGTGTAAATATGTATGTTAGCGAAAATATAATTATGCAACATTTATCCTTATTAACGATCGTGGGGTGCTATATCGTTGCGAAGGCATATTGTTTTATGTAAATAGAATAGTATAAAATATATCATATGATGTGTGAGACGTATTAGTTGATCAATAAAATCATGTCTTATTATTCATAAAATACCTTTTTTATTAATATCAGAAGTGGGATTGGCCTATCACCCACAAGAAATATAAAATAAGCGCTATGTTAAAAATATATTTTTTAATGCAACCATTGTATAGGCGTAAAGAAATTGTCGTATAATATTGCAAAGGCTTATGTAAAGAAAATCATATAAAGGTAGTATGAATAATTATAAGCTAGATAATAGATTGGCGAATTTTAAGTTATTTTGTCAGAAAAATACAGTGATTTCTATGGAAATGACACTTATTGGAATAAATTTAAAATGTGACATTTTTTTGAAAAATGCAGAATATGTCAGGATTAATTATCCAAAGCATATCTCTAAAAATTGTCAGGATGAACGAGCGTTGCTTTGTTATTAACAAACACATTGTATGAAGGTAACTAATAAGATTGTTGACGACAATGGTAAGAGGTAAGAGGTTGTTTTGGTTAAATCATATGGCACGTGTTAGCCATAATGAGTAAAAACTAGATTTGAGATTTAATATTTGAGATTTTAATAATTGAGTATTAAGACTTGAAACACCAAAATATGAGATTTTGGTTTTGATTAATATTTGAGATTTGATGTTTGAGATTTGATAATTAAGATCTGAGTTTCGAGATTTTAGTTTTGAATTTGAGCGTTTATTGGAAAAGATAAATGACAGATCACTGGGATCGGATTGGCAGAATAAACTGATAAATGTAATTGCTAATGAGTGGAGAGAAAAGGTTGTTGAGTACAGCAAGACAAGCCTCTGCCAGTGGCATCAGTCCGGTAATAGCTCTGTAACCATGGTGGCAGATGGTGAGCTATGGCGACGGGCTGATGATGATGATTATGATAAAGCACTGTGTGTGCAGAAACAAATAGACGGTCTCTGAGCTTGTTGTACTGTAGACAATCTGTAATGAAGGAAACTAATAGATAGTTACTGAGTATCTGAGCTTGTTGATCTAGTCACTGAGTTCGTGGTAGAGAAATGAAATGATAACAAACAGTCTCTAAACTTTCAGATCACGATTTATACCATGCTATTGGAAGGTTTTGTTGTAAGCAAATATTTATTTTAACTAATTGATATTGGTGCATGGTTGATTTTGTGAAAGATCAATTCTGCGCCCAAATTGCTCTATTTACAGATTATGAATTAGGTGAAGAATTTGAAGATGCAGTAGAAGATGAATGGTGGACCGGCTCAAGAATGGAGTTCCTGGTATGCAGGATGCTGTCACTGGTATGCAAGATGCAGAATGCTGTTGTTGGTATGGAGCAGACCACTGGTGATATGCAGGCTGCTGTTGCTGATAACAACAATGCTGTTAATGGTGTGAAAAATGCAGTGGCGTCCCGAGAACGTTCCGCATGTCAGTCTGGCCGTATTAGCGAAAATATAATTATGCAACATTTATCCTTATTAACGATCGTGGGGTGCTATATCGTTGCGAAGGCATATTGTTTTATGTAAATAGAATAGTATAAAATATATCATATGATGTGTGAGACGTATTAGTTGATCAATAAAATCATGTCTTATTATTCATAAAATACCTTTTTTATTAATATGTTTGTAGAATCCCCTGCTTATCCCGGTAACTCTACCTGAACTAGCGGCCTTGTGTTTGACGAGTATAATATAGGTATATACAGTACCGGTGAAAGGCAGGGGACAGCGGGGCACAGGCCTAGGGGCGCCAAAACGAGCGCTCAAATATATACATTCTTAAGGCTCATTTACATTTAGATACAAGTATGAGGACTTGTATGAGATACAAGTATGAGCTCATACAAGTATGATCATACAAGTCAACATACACATGTCAATATACAAGTCGAAAATCATGTAATTTTTGTGCTTTGTTTACATTTGCATACACGCATACACTCGCAAAAAATGTCTAGTGATGACGAGGAGAGTTTTTTGTATTTAAGTACATGTGCATTACTTCTGTCAAAATCACGAAAAAGAAAGCGTAGATGGTGGCAGCGATATTTTTTATCTCGACGAGAAACCCATGGGGCCTACTCAATGTTGATTAATGAAGTGACTTTAAAATATGGTTCATGCTTTAGAAATTATGTGAGAATGAGTGTCTTTTTTTTACTAGTTTTTGACTAGTTTTTGATTTTGACTAGTGATTCTCAAATTACGTTGAGCAACTTTCTTTTTTTTTTAAATAGGTACACATTTTATTTTAATTTATTCGATAGAGTATTCTATTCTGATTTCAACGATATTAACAAGTCATAGCCTTACATCACAAAAAAATCGAGAAAAATGCAAATTAATTTTATTTGAATTTTATGCACGGAAATCAGATTAGTATTTCGAAAAAAATAAAGAATTTTTTTTAAATTATATATATAAATAAAACTTCTTTGTTGATCGTCAAATTATAAAATATATATTATGAATTCTGTTTCTATTATTCTAATTCATTCTGTATCTAACCAGGGATGGGGAGTCGGAGTCGGAGTCGGAGTCGGGAGTCGGGAGTCGAGGAGTCGAAGTTTTTTGGAGGAGTCGGAGTCGGAGTCGGGAGTCGGAAAAAGTTATCGACTCTCGACTCTTTGATTACATTTTTATCAAGGATGAGAACAATCCGAAAACAAAAGCAAAATACCATTCTACTAGAAGTTTTTAAAGCACGGAAACAGGAACGACATTTTGTTCTCTGTTCATGAACGAAAATAAAATTAAAAATATTCAATACCGGTTTTACACGGTTTCCTTCATGCTTTCCAGTTAAAAATTTAATTAATAATACTAGTATTAATAGATTAATGACGTAGGCTAAAGATTTTTGTTTTTAGTCATATCTAATTTTTCTTTTTCTGTATACTTTGTTTATTATGTTAAAACGGAACTAAACTGGATTTTTATTTTCTCAAGTTGTAACGAGCTTTGTGATTATTTAATGTTTCATGTTGGCAGCTAAAATCTATATGTCAAAAGAAAAAAGTGACATGTTATGAAAAATAAAGTACAGTCTGTTCCAAACGATTAGGCGGAACTAACCGGAATTTTCATTTTTGTAAGTTGTCATTAGCTATTTTTTTATATATTGAAGTTGGCTTTTCCTGAACAAAATGATCAAAAGCTTCAATCAAACGGTAAAAGTAACTAGAATAAAAAATCTAGTTCCGCCTAAACCAAAGGAACTGACTTTATATAAAATACAAAACAAAAATGTTTAAAACTGTAATATTCGAAAATTTGTATTAAAAATGACTCAGCTCACCCCAACCCAAGATATTTAATGTAAGTATAGTCTGTTTCTTTGGTTTAAGCGGAATTAGATATCCAAATCTACTAACTTTTAAGGATTGAATGAGGCTTTGTATCATTTTGTTTATCAAAAGCCCACATTGATCGTTAAAAAGTGAACTCGTGATAATTTAAGAAAATAAAAATTCCATTTAGTTCCGCTTGAACATTTGGTATAGACTTTACAATTTATGAGTGAAAGGAGTCGGGAGTCGGAGTCGGAGTCGGAGTCGATTTTGAAAAATACCGACTCCGGAGTCGAGAGTCGGGAGTCGATAATTTTTCTGTCGACTCCCCATCCCTGTTTCTAACTAGTGTAAACTATTCACACACCTCCTCAGACTGATGATGACCACATTTTCGTGGCCGAAACGTCTCCATTTTATTAATTTATAATATATATTTTATAATTTGACGATCAACAGAGAAGTTTTATTTATACATACACACGTCAAGATCCAATTAATATATATATTAAGTTTATTGTGTGGTATCAAAAGAAATCTCTTAACACGCATATTAACCATTTCAGGACAACTAGTTACTCCTGCTAATCACATATCTAAAAATTATTTCTGAAGTTCTTATTGACTTTTAGTAATAACCATAGTGTAAGATATGTTGCCTAATACGGAATTTAGTATTTGTTTAGTTTCAAAGTTTTCACCTTACTGAAGATCATTTTGTGTAGCTAAAAACAGTAAATAATTTTTATCAATAAAAATTCTTGGCGTTCCGCAGGGATCTGTACTAGGCCCAGTGTTGTTTCTCATGTATACTATAATGATCTACTAGAAAATTTGTATCTGTAAGAGCTTACACTGATAACACATTTTTTTTTTTTTAGTATCATTTATTTTTACACGATTTTTTCCAAAATGTATTTTAAAAAATACTGGCCCGCACCCTCTAACGCAAAGGGGTTAAACTAAAAATTTTAAAAAAATATTAAGTAATGAACATTATCTAAACCACAAACGTACGAAATTTTTGATTAGTCTTCGTTTTTGGAAAATATTTCAGTTTTTTCTTTTTGACAAAATTAATTGCCTGATTATGATATGATTAAAAAATATAATTTTTCAGAAGTTTGTTGACTTCTAACACTTATTAAATACCTACTAACCCTGAAATGTGTGAAAATTCAAACTTCACATAAATATTTTTAAATTACCTTCGTATGTAGGACACTAAAAATGTTACCAATTTGCAATTTTTCTACTAATTTTCTGCTCTTACTAAAGGATCAAAATAAAATTTGGTTTAATTATGTCGCCCTTTTCCGTGAATCGACAAAATTTTCTGGGCCTATTAAATAGTAACGCAGTACGCTATGAGCCATCCATACAGAATATTAGGGTAATGTAGAATACTAACTTGAGTATCAATAATAACATGTACGTATTACATCATACAGTTTAATTATACGTGCTACAATTAGCTATTAAGTAGTTTATAATGTTGAGTTTTTCAGTTGGTAGAATTTGGAACAGCCTTGGTCTATGCAGTGGTCCAATAGCGGTAGCATATTGCCGCAAATTTAATCCGGATATATTCGAGTAACGCCATTATACTGATTGCATTGTTCATCTTATTCGACCTGTGCTGCTCGCGGCAATAGACGACTGGTTACTGTTTTCTGCCAACAGAGGCGTGCTTCTCAACTTTCCAACTAAATATAGTAATCGAAAATTGTCATATAATAGAAACGTGATATGCTATAATGATCTATAATCGATCTATACAAGAAATCAAGTTTATCATACACCTTTAAGGGACTATTACCGGTTAGAAAGGCAAAAAATGACCTATAATAAAAATACTTTTTTTCTCGTTTCCTTTATTATAGAACGTTGTGCAACTTTTTTTATTTTATTAATATTATATTCAAGATTATAAAATTTTTTCAATACATAGATAATTATATAGATGGCGCCAAAGTTCGGTAACAAAAAATTATGATGCTCCATGGCCCGGGGTTAATCTCGAAATTGACAAGTCTGAAACAAAAAATTCAAAAATAATTTTAAAGATGAAGGTGTCTTACATCGTAATTTACCACCTATTATAAAAAAAGGGTGTAAAAACAAAATGGCGGATAGGTGAAAATTTTTTTCTAAAAATCATGTTTTTTTCCCCTTTTACCCTTATCAATTTTTTTTTTTTTTTCAAATTTTTTTGCAATTTTCTGGTAAATTACGGTAGAGGACATCAAAATGAACAAAATTCACTAAACTTTAAAAATATCCGTTGTGTAGTTATGGAGAATAAGTCTGGGCCGATTGAAAAAACACCATTTCGAGAAAATCACTTTTAAAGTTTTTTTTAATATTTGTATTGTAATATTTTTAAAAAAATTAAGTTTCAGCACTTACAATTGGTTAATCAGCAATCCCTGGTCCATATAAAAGTACTCCCGAATCAATTATTTGTTGCTGTTCCTCTTGTTGAGCAGTTTGCTTTGCCAAGCGAGCTTCCTTCGACGCCGCTGTACTCGCTTAATTGGCCATCTCAATGCGTTCCTCATCTTTTTTTTAACATAATCATACGCATTACCTCCAATATTTTCAAGAGGGACGTTCTACCTTCATTAAATATTGCTAATGAAATATTAGCAGCCAACTCAGTAACTTCTCTTCCCACAAACGTATGTTTGGGAACGATAGCCCAAAGTGTTTTGTTGTAACACTCATTATTATTTTGGGTATTCTTTCCCAAACATCGTTTCAGCAACTCTTCATCTGTTAGTTTTTCAAAAATCGGTTTAATATATTCTTGGACCTCCGCATTTAAGGCTGGTTTATGTGTGTATGGAACGCCATGGTGTATGGAAAATTGCCACCAATTTCTTATTTTTTTGAATTTCGTTATAAAAATTTAGGATATGATTTCTGAAGGTATAAGGAATCAAAAAATGTAAAAAAAAAAACGATTTTTTGAAAATTATAACCGGTAATAGTCCCTTAATAAACTGGTTAAAATATTTGGGACGTATTAACTAAAAGACTCACATGAGGAAAATGAAACTAACGATTGAAGTAGAAAAGAAACGAACAAAGGAAAGACCAAGGGTAAGATAGAAGTTCTTCGAGTGTAGAAGAATCTGCACCTTCTAGCAGCTGCAGTTAAGTTAAGATAGTTAGGAATTCTTAATAGATATGATAATACGAAAATAGATATGATAATAAGAAGAATAAGGTAGATGTTCTCCATGTTTACTCTGTCCAAGCAATTCTATCTCGCAACCAGCATTAGTGTGCAGTGGTGTCCCGCAGGGTTCTGTATTAGACACAGTTTTGTTTCGTTGTGTATCGCTTGTAAGTGCTTACGTTGACAACGCAAAGTTTTTTTACCCCGTCACATATCGGCATATAACTCAAGAAGACCTGCAGAGAGTGGCTAAATGGAGTAACAACTGGTTACTAACAGTTAACGCGTTTAATTATTGAGGATAAAGAATGACCTTGATGTGCACGTGTGTTGAAATTTTGTTTGTTTTTTAATTTTCAGTATTACAATAACCTAAACTTCACATCACTGTCACCAAATAAATAAAAATTGCAAATTTCTACTCAAGGACACACTAGATTGTGCTTTTATATTTAAAATTAACCCTTACTTGTAAGAAATAATTAATATTTAATGCCAGGTATGCCCCCACAACCCAAACACTATTTATATGACAAACATACATATAACAAATTGATCCGACTATATTTGATTTAAATTCAATGGCCGAAACAAATGCATTTTTATGTTAAACCTAGATACCATCTTCCTTTTAAGATGTTGAAACGTAGGAAAGGGTAACCTTTGGTAGCCAAATTTAACGACTTAAGTGATGCTTGCTTGATATTTACATTATATTCTGACATTGGCAAATAAATTAACCAAGTATGATGTTATTTCATAGTTATAGGGGAAAAATTTTAAGATCGTAGCGCCACGCGGATTTTTTTGAAACCATTCTAAATCAGATAGCACTTGACATTTACTAGTAAATAATAGCGAAAAGTGTATCAAAAAACGACAAAAAATAAATAATTGTTTGGGATTTTCTGATTTTGTGAAGTGACATTACTTGTAAACATCTAAAATACTACATTTTGTGATCTGGTTTTAAGTTATGGCGGTTTTCCATTGTCGATTATTTTAACTATATTGGGGGAAATAATAATTCCCGTGTTGTTTACCAAGGGGTAGAAATCTACAATGTTGGGCATATAATATTGTGTGGAGTCACTGAAAAAAACAGAGAGTTCATAAAGATTTATGCATTATGCCTACAAACTTGTGCATTACAAACCCACACACAATAACAGGAATTTTCAAGATATGCGATAATAAATACAAAATTGAAAATATTTTTTGTAGTCACTATCATTAAAATGTAATGAGCAAACTTTGATACAAGGGCTCACTTTTTTTCCAATTTTTAAATTGTTTATCTAAACATCGCGTCGATTCCTAACCTCTTGCTTTCCCAATTTTGTTTGGAACCATACGGTGTCTGATATTAGTGGAAACAAATGAAACGATATTTCCGGGTTTCTTCTTTTCAATGAATTGCACATAGGCACACAACAATATGTATTATACATTTTTCAATGATTATAATAAAACTTTAAAAACAAACTTCATACAAAACCAATACACAAAACGAAATGTTATATGATGTACACAAGTTCATGAAACGCTCACCAGATGGTAGGGTGCTTAGCTGCAAATCCCTATTGTAAATTAATGAACAAACAAAATATTAATTAAAACAAAAATTTATCTTTATTAACCGAAACTAAACATTAAATTTAAACAATAATTAGACATTTTCGTTAATATTGAGGCATTTTTTAGTAAACAAAATTGCTGCGAAGATTTAGTATGAAGTTGCAAAATTATTTATTGAATCTAAATACTCCTGTACTAACAGTTTTATTTCTTTTGGGCAGAGGCAGTTTATATAGAGCAGTTGTCCCAAACTGTCAAGCGCTAAATGAATAGTACTAAGAGTATATAAAAAAATTGTCTGCAATCTTTAAAAATATTGCGAACTACTTGGTCAATTGTTCTGGGTCAGCAGAGGACAGCGTACCATGCGAGGTATACTACAATAGAGATATGAAAAAATTATAAAACATTTTTTAAAGAAAAACATAAATAATTTTAATACAAAATTTTGATTTTGGACATCTACATATTGTATTATACATATACAAAATGTGTATGTCTAAAAAGTTTCTACGTCTATGGATTTTTCGATGTTCACTTCACGTAATATTGTTAGCGGTAAAAAAGAACAGAAGTTCCTTAACACTTTATGGGAGCAGTGTGGACCTGAAATTCAGAATTAATAGTGCATTAGCTAAGCGCAAATTGCAAAATATACGCCAATAATATTAAATTATTACAACGGTGATGCATTAAATTTTCACATAATTTTATTTACATTCAATAATCGCGATACAAAATTTGATACATCTACGATAAGCGACACAAAATTGGTAATTTTGTGTGAATTTCTTTGTCATTGGTATATTATTAGAAAACTAAATGACATTTTAGATTAATTAAACCACAGAGAGGTAAGGTAAGCCTTTGTCTTTTTCCAACAGTTTTCTAACAGTTTAGCATTATTTTCCACAAAACACGAGAGAGAGAGAGAGGGAGAAAAAAGATAGAATTTTTTAAGGAATTGCAATACTGTTACGCATTTTTCAACGGAATGATTTAGCCCAATAAGCAATTTCAACAAATATATATACACATAAAAAGCATTAAATATTTTTGGAAACCTTTGTCGATATCAAATTTAGATACTTTCCGTTTAGTTGCCTTTAGCCTCACTCACACAAGTACTTTTTGATCTGTTAAATAACAAGTCCAGTTATTTATAGGCTAATATTAGCTAATTATTTTGCCAGCTGATCTCTCCATTTTTCGCGAGATATTCATACGAAAAGACCGTGTGGAACTAGATTTTTAAACCTACTGACACTTAATGAATGGTAATTTTGATCAATTGTTTTTAACATTGTAAAACGGGCATTTATAAATTTGTAGATTAAGGTAACTTATTAGTTAAAAATGTTAGTTTAATTAGGGCTTGATAATGAATCTATCAACTCATAATCAAATTTGAGATTTGCTGTTATATTTTGTTCAGATTAGCCAAAGTTTAAAAGTTATTAAATATTTAAGATGCTGGTAGGTAACAAAAAACAAAAAAAGGAAATTACTATCTAGTTCCACACATCTGTAGAAATGAGCTATACTTGCAAAAGAAATACAAGAATATATGTGATGAACAGCCATAGTTTTCCAATTCAATTAAGTATCTAATTAAAACCAAGAAATTTAACTGAATTTATGCTATAACAAGAGTCGTTTGGTATATTTTTATTAAATCTGAATATCATTGTGTACGTTTTGGCCCAAGTTTATTTTTAGCAAACCCAGCAAGAGCTTCAGACTTATTTGTAACAATTTTATCTTTGACATCACTATAGTCAACACCTTTACCGATAAAAGTCGTATCGTCAGCGTACATCCGGGTAAATGCACTAACATTATCCGGCAGATCGTTAATAAATAATAAAAACAACAATGCACTGATAATTGAACCCTGTCCTACACCTTCATTTAACTTTTGAACAATCGATTTAATGTCATTACAGTAAAGATACTGCGTTATTTCAGTTAAATAGTTTTGTAATATATTAAGACAGTCCCGGCGAATGTCATAGTGTTCGAATTTCTTTAAAAATATATCATGTGACACACAATCAAATGCCTTGATGAGGTTGCAGAACATGGCGGCTGCGTGAAGCCCATGTTACAAAGAATGTAGTACTGTAGTTAATAATTTGATAGTTGCTTTAGTAGTAGATAATTGAGATCTGAAACCATACTGCTTATTCGATAGTAAATCATATTTATTTATAAACGTTACGAGCCTGACTTTAAAGTAGTTTCAAATATTTTTGAACAAATGGGCGTTAATGAGATGTTTCTGTCTCTTTTTTATGAATCGGAATTATTTTTGAAATTTTTAAAGTCGATAGAAAATTGTTGTATTTTGTTTGCAAGGATATGTTTTTTATTTAGGATAGTTTGATGGAATCTAATTCTGTAATTCTTAATTATAAGTGTGGTTTTGAAGAAAGGATCGATAGTATAAAATGAATAAATATTTTATTTTATTAATATACCGAACGCTTTAAAATTTTGTACGTTTAAATATAATGTTTAACAATCTATTTGATTATAATGAATGAGATTGAAGCAGTGCTTGAAATGGAGCCGTGTAAATCTACAGGTATATTGTAAATTCAGTGTAACGAGACAGATGTGTGAGGTGAGCTATGCGACTAAGCAATGATCGCTGCTTTAAGCTGACCTCGTATTGCTGCATTAATCAACTTTATAGCACTATACTTGATTGTACTATTAAATTTATCTTACCCAGAATGGAGCTGTGTTTTATTACTTTATTACATTTAAACATATGTTCGCTCATATCTGAATTATATTCGAATTAAATTGTCATACGGACAGATACACAACGAGGGATTAAAACAATCGTCAAAGTAGGACGAGAAAAAAAAAATCACGTGTGTCCTTCAATACATTTGGAACGTTAGAACTACAGTAATACCTCGTTTAACGTTAGGGATGCGTTCCTCAAGAACATGACGTTAACTGAATCAACGTTACCGGAGGTAGAAATAACACGCAAAGAATAGAGAAAGGTTACTAAATTGAAAAAAAAAAATTCATTTATTATTGTTTAATTAATAGATAGGAACAATTAAAATTAGTATATATGTATATATTATAGAATTAGCGGTTATATATATATAAATAAACTGACAAATTGTGACGATTTTAATTTTTTGACAAAAACAAATCAAGTGTCGATTGCGTTGCTTGTCTCTTCTTTTCTCGTAATAGCTCACTGTAACATGTTAAAGCATTCAATACATTTCTTTTTACAGCACAACTTCGTGCGAAATCTGGATCATTTTCGGACAAAATATTTATCGAATAAGACACCTGACTCAGACAATCGGACAATATTTTTGTTGTTAAAACTCTAACCGGTGACTCTTCTATATCGATGTCAGAATTAGCATCTTCTCTTACAAAATTTTCTTCTGTAAGTTCTTGCAATTCTTCATTTATTAGCAGATTGTCGGTGTCATCCTGTAGTAATGTCTGAATATCATCAGCGTCAACTTCATTGAAATATAATTGATGTGCCATTTCAACAAGTTCATTCTGAATGTCATCTTTAGCACGTTCCGATTCTTCTTCTAAATTGAGTCCTACTTTCTTCCAAACTGCTTTAAGGCAGTGTTGAGATACTTCATCCCAAGATCGTTGGATATTGTAGATAACATTCATTATGTTGTAACTCTTCCAGAATTCTTTTATTGACGCTTGCTGACTGTCCACAGCATCAATTAAGTTGGAAAAAGTGTATCGGAGAAAACGAGCTTTAAATGCTGCTATAACGCCCTGATCCATGGGTTGTAAAATAGATGTTGTGTTCGGTGGAAGGAACATAACTTCAACTGGAATGCAAGTCTCCAGTGCGTTAGGATTTACTGAATGACCGGGAGCATTATCCAGTAGCAATAACGCCTTTGGTTCTAAATTATTTTGTTGACAATAACACTGCACTGCAGTACAAAAATGATTAACGAACCAGTCATTAAATAGATCCTTTGTTACCCAGGCCTTTTTGTTAGATTTCCATATTACTGGTAAATTAGACTTAGAAAAACCCTTCATGGCCCGTGGATTTTCTGAATGATAAATTAGCATTGGTTTCAGTTGTACTCACATAACCTTTGACACTTCAGAGTTATTGAGTAAAACTTCCCAGCAAACATTTTTATACGGGCCAGTACTGGTAAAGCACATACTCCCCGGCATTGAAAGTAATGGGCCAGTACCCCGGTGTCCCCGGGGCCGTTACTGGCCCATTGATGTATCAGTTGCTGGCCCAGCAACGGTAAAGTGCAAAATAATCGCATTAGTTGCAAGATTTATTTCTGATGGTTTTAAGTAAAAAGTATGAGTGAAGAAGAGTGCTTATAAAATGCTGGTAAAGTACTTCGTATAGGCGGAATGCGAAATACAAATGTGAAGTACATTATTAATACTGGCGTTGCACTTACTTTTGGTGCCAGTAATTTACCAGCATAAAAGCAGTTAGCCGGCATTCGGCCGTTAGTTGAATGTTTGCTGGGTTAGTTCTAAACAATTAGTTTTTCTTACAAATAATTCTTGTTTATTTATTTATTTTTTTATAAAATAGCATGTAAAAATGGACACAAACACTTTAATAAACAACCTCAAATAAATAAAATAATAAACTAATAAACTAAACAAGATGGGATATGTGACCGCCGCCTTTGTCAATAAATATTCTGTTTAATATTTAATAAGTATAACGTAAATATATTTCTTTTCTTGCAAAAAATTAACCAACAATTATTATTAGTGGTCCGCGTTAGAAAATTATATATTATACTGGTCCGCGGTGCATTTATTGAGAAACACTGCTTTAAACTACTGTAAAAAATTACAGAAATAAACTGTTTTTTTTTATTGTTCCTCGATTATCACCATCATGCCTTCTATTGCTATCTTTCGCTTCCTCGGCTTACGAGGGTTACCTTTTATGTTTTTACAAAGGACCACTAGATGGCAATATTGAAATGTGTCATTACTATATTCGTAAAATTTGACATTTGTTTTTGTGAAATCAGTGGCAGTCTATAAATTAACCAAGTAGTTTGCTGACAGTGAGCGTTAAAAAAAACAAGTTTGTGAAAAAATGGATATTACTCGTGAAGGTTTTCGTTGGATGATTTTTTTACGATTTTAGTAAAGTTCTAACTAAACAACAATGCATAGATTCGCTTCCTTCAAATTTTGGTAATGAAGCACCATCATAAAAGACTGTTTAAAATTAGTTTGCAGAATTTCGTCGTGGTCGTGCGTCCGTCAGTGATGAATCTCGTGAAGGTCGACCAAAATTGGTTGTGATTCAAAAATCATCGATGCTGTGCGCAAAATGATTGAAGAAGATCGGCATGTGACTTACCGTGAGATAGAGGCATTCTTTGGCATATAGCAAACTGCAATACATTCGATTTTGCATGAACATTTAGTTGTGAAAAAGATCTGTTCCCGATTGATTCCGCATAATTTGACCGAAGCTCAAAAAAAGGCCCGTGTTGATTGGTGTAAGGGAATGCTAAATAAATTCAACCTAGGCATTGCAAAATCCGTATACAACATCGTTACAGATGACGAAACTTGGATTTATTCATATGAACCGGAAACTAAGCAACAATCCACTGTTTGGGTCTTCCAAGATGAATCAAAACTCACAAAAGTTGTTCGTTCACCAAACACATCCACGAAAATAATCGCTTATGTCTTCGGTTGTACTGGACATGTCGCAATCATTCCGTTAAAGGATCGGAGAACAGTTAATGCTGAATAGTATACAAGAATTTGTTTGCCAGAAGTCATCGACAAAATCAGGAAAAACAACCAAAAACTTCATTCTTCATCATGACAATGCAAGCTCCAACACAGCACATCAAATAATTGATTATTTGAATGATAAAATCATTGAATTAATGTCTCATTGCCCGTATTTACCTGATTTATCCCCTTACGACTTTTTTTTGTCCCTCAATCTCAAACAAAAAATGCGTGGACATTTAGTCTCAAACAAATGAGTGGAATGCAGTTGAAGCCTTCGAAAACCATGTTTTTGAGATATCAAGTTCAGAGTGGAAAAAATGTTTCGAGAATTAGTTTGAACGCATGCAAAAGTGTATAAATCTTAAAGGCGAATAATTTGAGAAGCAATAAAACAGATTGTTCCAAAACTATTTTTTTCTTTCTTAGCTTTTGTAAAAACTTAAACGGTAGCCCTCGCATTGAGGTTTATTACAACGAATTTCAATTTTCCCGCAAAAAGAAATCACCCAGCAAACATTATTATACGGGCCAGTGCTGGTAAAGCACATACTCCCCGGCATTGAAAGTAATGGGCCAGTGCTGGCATTTCGTACTGGGCCAGTACCCCGGTGTCCCCGTGGCCGTTATTGGCTCATTGATGTATCAGTTGCCGGCCCAGTAACGGTAAAGTGCATTGAAAGTAATGGGCCAGTGCTGGCATTTCGCACTGGGCTAGTGCTGGTATTTCGCACTGGGCCAGTGCATATATTATACCCACTTTCTAGTGTTTCAAATGTATCATATGTGTACTTACCCAGTATTAAAATAAATTAATGGTTAGGTGCAAAATAAATACTCATTTGGCCATTTTCACCATCGTTGAATAAATTTATTTAACAAATGAAGTTGACAATGTCGCATCGGTTTTAAACTATTAATGAAGAAATTAACATTGCTGTCAATAGAATGATGCGATATTGTTAACTTAAGTTGTTAAATAAATTTATTCAACGATGGTAAAACTGGCCGATTGTAAATTGTATTAACAGTTATAATTTATTGATTTATTTATAAATATTAAATAAATATAATTTCAGGAATAACAGGAATTTATTAATTTAATGAAGAATTTTAAGAAAATGGTTTTCTGCTATTTCGGCCAAAAAATTGCATCCTAAAGATAAGTGGTGACTAACAATTTTCGCCAATATTCGGCTTGTATTATCTACCACATCTTTTCCCCCTGACTTGAAGAGTGCCAACCTAAAGAAATCATACTTGTTAAAATAAATTCAATTATCAAATTTTATAAACATTAATGCTATAAGCTGTTCACTTTTGTAAGAACAAACTAGATCTGGTTATTTTGGTGATTTTTATAGTGTATTACTGACTTTTAGAAACTTGGTTATATTGTAAAAACAGCTTTGCAGTTTTGGATTAAGTTTGTATTATTTTAGGTTAGTATTATATTTACAAAATATTTAAGATGTCACTATTATAAATAAAATATGACAAATTATATTTTTTAAATGCCATATTTATAATTTTGTAACAGATTTATTAATAATTGAAAATTTTATTACATGAAAAAAACTATGATTTAACTAAACTAAAAATTAAACAATTTAACATGAAACAGTTTATGTAAACTACGTCCATAAATCTAATAAAACACACACAAATCGCAATAAAAAACTGTATAATGTTCACAAAACAATAACTATTTAAATACACATCTTGACAAACAACTGTCCACCAACACGTATCAACTTGTACTGGCCCTCCAAGGCCACGCGGTTAAGGCGTTTTATGACTAAGAACAATCAGACTTTTCAAATTATTACATTCAAAAAAAGTTTAGTTTTAAGTAAAAAGTTAGAGTGAAGAAGAGACGATAGCCCGTATAAAAATGTTTGTTTGGATTAATACAAATAAGGAGTGCTTATAAAATGCTGGTAAAGTACTTCGTATAGGCGGAATGCGAAATACAAATGTGAAGTACATTATTAATACTGGCGTTGCACTTACTTTTGGTGCTAGCAATTTACCAACAGTAAAAGCAGTTTGCCGGCATTCGGCCGTTAGTTGAATGTTTGCTGGGCTATAGTACGTTCAAAGGTGAGTTTGCATTACAGGGCATATGGAGTAGTTTTTTTTTCATACTCTCTAATGGGTTTACACAATGACGCTATCCTTTTCTTGCTTTTCGACGTTGCCAGTTCTAAAACGCGCTGATCTGTGAAGACGTTGTATTCTACAAATGGCCATTTGTTTTTGTTGAGTGTTATTTTGAGTTTTATAAGAGTTGATTTTTGTAAATCATGCGAGTTTTTCATATTATTATAATTGACATATTTGATACTTTTACAACATTTGGCAACACCACTCCCATTTGACATAAGAGCTATACTGCAAACTCACCTTTGAACGCACTATAGTGAATTTTTTGGTAATTTGTTAAAGTGTACAATTTTGAATTTATTTTTCCTAATTTTAAAATAAACTATAGTTCAGATTCTTAGTTTCGGATGAGTAATTTGTAGTGTTTATCCTGCCCTTAAGGAATTTAATGACAAACTTTTTAAATCATAATAGATGCTTGCTGAGCTTTTCCTATTCTCTCCTTAACAACCGTTTCAGTTCCACAATAACGGTATAGATCATTATAATAATAATATAATTAATAATCACCACCACAAACCTTTACTTTGACCAAAAAACTTCCCTTTCCCTATAATTCATGTCACGTATCGGGCAACACATCGGGTAGTTATCCGATATCCCGCGCCCAGGGTTGATTGCCGTCGATCTGCGGCTCGTGGTCGTCCAACACACTGCCCCGGGCAAGGGGCAACGAGCACCGGCCACTCCTCGAACACGAGCAAAGATTTGACAAGTACCCTGCCAGTCCACCACCGCTGATCAGTTGGAAAGTTCCGTGACAGCCGCCCAGAGAATACCTAACACGGATAATCCCTTTACTGACCGTTAGATGGTGTTGTTAGTTGGTTAGTGTTTTAGACGCTGATTGTCTACGAATAAATTAATTCTTGTTTTATTTGTTATGAGGGATGTTTTAGTAATACATCGTTTAATTGATGCTATGAATATTAGACGTATTGAATAGAAGCAACATGATACTTCGATTTAAAATTAGCAAAGCATAAATACAGGCGTCAATACCATTATGTTAATACCATCCTTATGCCGGGTTTACATTGGTAGAGTAACAGAGCTAGTAACTAGCGCAAGTACTACACGCTTTACTCTACTATCTTATTTTCAGGATAGTAGGTGTTCATACGCAATTGACATACATATCTTATTTTCTGGATAGTAAGTGTCAAAACACATTTGACATCTTCACTGTGATTTTGTAGTGAAATTATCTTTTTGCAAAAAATAGTTTATGAATGTGGATATACACAGTCGCCGGCGTGATGCCATTAAAAAAATGGTATTTTGTATTACATCATTTCTTGTGGAGAAAATTACTGATTGTCTTATTGAAGAAATCGGTACAGAATATAAGTCTAAACGAAAATGGGTTAAAAATGGATTGATAGAAGAGCTACCCATGGCGCATCAGCCCTTCTATTTCGTGAATTATCTGTGAAAGATCAAAAAGAGTACTGACTGTGTTTAAAAATGATACCAGATGATTTTAATAGGCTATGAAATTTAATTAGTCCATTAATACAACGAACTGATACACTAATAAGGGATGCGATTCCAGCAAAAATAAAATTGGAATTAACGCTTTATTTCCTAGCCACAGGAAATAGTTATTGTAGTCTACAACATCTTTTTCGTGTATCAAAGGCAGTTATTTCACAGATGTTTTCAAAAATCATCAATTAATAAATCAATGTTACGCAATTTATGTAAATAAATTGTAACTTACCTGATATGGTTTTTTTTCTATTTGTTATGACAGGTTACCGCTTGCTGCCAATTTGAAATGAATCAATTTTGCGTAGTGTTCCTAGTTACTTGCGCTAGTTACTAGCTCTTTTACTCTACCAATGTAAACCCGGCATTAGCAGGATCAAACACTTACGACTTGTAGAGTGAAAAATGAATGGTATAGTTCAGCACAGTTGGTCATTTTGTGTCATAACTTCAATGACAAACTTTGTGGCGAAAAAATAACTTAATCAATTTTTTTTTTTGCATGTGAATTATAGACTAATATTGCTCTGCGCTCTTTTATTTTACTAAAACATACCTTTTGAAGTCATATTTAGTTTGTGTTCGATAGTCATTTTGAAGATTTACAAATTTTAAAAGTGTTTATTTAATATAGGGACATTTGTATTGGTATCGCTAAATAAAACGATGTTTACATTTGACATTTAATACGCTCTGATATGTTTTGATACTTGTGTTCACATATCTAACGTAATATATTAAAGTTGTAAAAATATTAGACTGAAGATGATTGGATAGCCAATCGAAACGTCTCTAATCATTTGATAATAAATTTAATGACGAATATTATACAAGATTTTTTATTTAAATATATATATTTATACATATAGTCATTAAAATATTTTATTTTCTAGTTTCGTAAGAGATATTCATTAAGATTATAATAGCGTTTTTCTACAAAATAATCTGCCATTTTTTTTTTTTTTAAATATTGGATTCGTTTTACTATATTTTATGTATTATGGCAGTTCATTATACATTCTTCTCGATTGTTATCGAGGATAGTTGTATAGATATATAGTTGGATTGTTAGCCATTTTGGCGTATCTGACTAAAGGTATTTCTAAAATATTTTTATTTCCTGTATTATATGTATGTACTAGAGATGGGTCGTTCATGAACGAACCGGCTCACTGAGCCGGCTCAGTACACTGACCGAAGTGACACGGTTCACCAAATTGAAATGAGCCGGCTCACGGCTCACTGTATAGTTTCAAGTTTCAAGAATACGATTGGTCGGACGATTTTGAGCAGTGACCGGAGTGATCCGGATCTGGATCGATGTCATGTTGAACTTCGCGAGAACTCGGCTTGTAATGTATTATCATAAAGTATATTTTGTCATCAATTTGTAGGGTAGTTTATTTGAAACTAATAGGCTTAGTCTGTATTTTCTTACAACCATACTATATAAAAATATTTAAAATATTGCCCAAATCCCAGATGTCCGATTTATAAGGGCAATAAACATCGCCATAAACTTAACACATCTGGTTTAAAATATAGTAGCTACATAAAGTGAATTGTTTGTTTCAGAAACGTTAGATAAGAGTCGGGGCTAATACCCTTTTCACACTAGATCTTTAAGATCGGATGTTTAAGTGAATGGATCTTTAAACGCTAATGTGAAACCGTACGGCCTCGTCTAAACACGACCGATGTTTAAGACAGAGATCTGCGTCTTAAACTTCGCCCGCATTGCCAACTTAATTCCCATTATAAAAAAATACTCCTTGAATTTGTGCTTCTCTTCTTTTATCTATGTTCAGCTGTTATCATTTTATATATCGAGGTTATGAGAAGATTATTTGCGTTATTATTTAAATAAATATAAAAAATAAACTTCTCCTAACCTCGATATACAAAATAATGACAGAATAAATTCAAACGATATGAAATTATGTTGGCAATACATACTAGCTTTACATGGAGATTTCTTCTTCAAATTAAACATCAAGTGTGAAAGCAAACCGATATTAAACATCGATGAAGTTTAAGTTCAATCGTCTTAAAGATCTAGTGTGAAAAGGGTATAAGCGACGTTCTACCTACGACCGAACGACCGGCAACTGACTGACCTGTGTCTCGGGATCATGTTTACAGTTCATATATTGCAAGAACCGGCTCTAAGCGACGTTTTACCTACAAACTAACGGCCGTCCTGTGTTTCGGAAACATGTTTACTTAACCGGATCACTGAGCCGGATCAATGAACCGGCTCAACAAACTGAACGACCTCCACTGATCCGGTTCCGCAAACTGAGCCGAAATTCCCATCTCTAGTATGTACGTCTAATCGTTTTTCAAAATCTGACAAGTTTTGTCTTACATACATGCAAGCTTGATAGATATACATACATGGTAATGTCAAAAGATGTAAGTTTTTAAAAACTGGAACACATGATGCTCTATTACTGCATCCAACCATATTACGAAGAATGCGTTTTTGCAGTCTAAATAATCTAATGAGTTCGGAACTTGTACCCCAGCATAGTATGCCATATGATAGCACTGGGTATATGTTAGCAAAATAATATGTTCACTCTACTACTTGACTGCATGATTTTGCTAGTAATTTAATTTTCTAACACTCTTGAGACATTTTTTTACATAGACTATCTATTTGAGTATACCATGTAAGCTGTTCATCTAAATGAATTCTTTATAATTTGACTGTTGTATCTTTTTTTGGCAGATTTTTTATATTTTATTAATTGGCTAGCCCCAAAGGTAGGTATTCTTTTTACAAATTTTATGAAACTACATTTTACATCATTTAATATTGGTTCATTTGAAGTTAACCAATTATTCAGTAACTTTATGTCGCCATTTACTTTCGATACAAAGGTACTACAATCTGAATCAGAACTCATTACTGTAGTGTCATCCGCAAAGGCCCCAAGTTCCGAACTCAGAGCATCTCCCACAACGTCATTAATATATAAAATATAAAGAAGTTTTTGGCGACCTATTTGAAGAGCTACCTATAAACGAAGTATCACACTTATTATTTACTTAACGAGCAAAATATATACAAAAGAGTGAACAAAGAAACAACTATTTTGGGTTCTATTTGAAACTGACATATTTTACTTATCATTTACGTTGCAACAGACATATACGAGGTCTGTTCAAAAAGTATCGCGAATTTTGTGTTTTTTCAAAAATTATTTATTTATTCATGAATATCTATTTTGTCCCCTTCAAAGTAATCCCCACCAGATATTATACACTTGTGCCAACGTTTTTTCCAATCCTCGAAACACTTGAAAAAATCATTTTTGGTGATCTTGTTCAGCTCCTCCTTCGATGCCGTCTTTATCTCCTCACTCGTAGCGTAGCGTCATCCTTTCATGGGCCTCTTCAGTTTCGGGAACTAGAAAAGGTCACAGGGGGCCAGATCTGGGGAATACGCTGGCTGCGGCATTATTTGTGTGTTGTTTTTGGTCTAAATTGAGCAATTTTGGTACGAATTTCGCGGCGACCCGTCTCATGTCTAAATCATTGGTAAAAATCGAATGCTACGAGCCAATCGATATGTTTAGGTTCTCAGCAACTTCTCTAACGGTGATTCGACGATTGGCCAATACTATTTTCTTCCCTTCATCATCACCTTCTTTCATGTTTTCGTCTGTTGTTGACGTGCTCGGGCGTCCGGCACGCTCTTCGTCGTTCACATCTTCTCGGCCCTCTGAGAACATTTTGTACCACCGATAAACGTTGCTTCGGTCCAAGGTACCACACCATCACCATATGCCACAGTCAACATTCGGAATACGTCCGCGCACTTAATTTTGTTTTTCACACAAAATTTGATACAGATTCTTTGATCCATTTTTTGGTATAGGCAAAAATCGAAGACGAGCCAAAACACGTGCAAGCAACTGAACATTCAAAATGGCCGAACTTGTCGGCATAAGTGAGAGACATGAGTACCAACATAACGCCACAAAAAAATCGAATTTACGTAACCCGCGGAAATTCAAAATTCGCGATACTTTTTGAACAGACGTCGTATATTACAAAAACCGTACAATGTACGGGTACTCTAACTAGTCATAAATAAAATACTGTCTTGATTTTAGATATAGAGCGGATGTGTTTTAAAAATATAGCAGTCCTTCCCTGCGTCCTATCAAGAAATAACACGGACCTATCCTTCAGGAAGGAACAGGCAGGAACGCAATAGTAGCGAGATGTGTCACTCTAAAGACCCGTTCACGTCTTCGTGATCTATGATGGATTTAGGTTACGAGTTTCACGCTGGATTCCTTTAAAATTCACGCGTTTCCTTCAGCTTAAAATATGCTTAGTACAAGATGAATAAGTTTTGCAAAAAATCAGGACATGATGATTTATTAAACTATCTGGTCACGATTTAATGTCATCTAAAAATAGTTAAGGATAAGTTGTAAAAAGTTTTACGTTTTAGTTAAGAAAGGATCTTTAGTTGTGTAAGATGAAATTGTGAACTTTTTTGTGACATATTTTAAGATTAGAAATGACAAATGTAAGTTAAACTCCTGTGTAAAACAAAAAAGAAAAGAAAAAGTAAGAAAAATTCTTGACTTTCTGATTATGATATAGTAGTGATAGCGTCTTGTTAAGTTAAGCAGATTAGCACCACTCTAGTTATTGGATGGGTGGTCGCTGAGTTCAAAACGGATTATGCAGAATATGCAAGTCAACCTATTTAAATAAGTATTAAATAATAGGTTCCTAACGCCTAGGTGGCACATAAGGGCAGAGAAGGTAAGTTCTCCATTTCTAGACCTCCAGCCATAGACATGAAAGTCACGTGACCAGCGTGACAGCATCCCTTTATTCTTGTATAAAGAGATAATAATTTTAAGAATTAAATATTTGAAATTAACAAACTATTTCTACTCTGGGTACCAGGACATGAGGAATAGAACAATATATAATATTTAAATAGTCTACAGCAGTGTTTCTCAAACCTTCGACAGTTGCGGACCACTTTCAGAATTCCACACTAACCGCGGACCACCAACTTCAAGAAAAACATTATTTTTGAATAATGGCCCATTATTAATACAAATGAAATTTTGTGTGTGCGGACAACCAAGAACTGACCCGCGGACCACCTGTTGAGAAACACTGGTCTACAGTACATTTTATTTCTATATTTAACTCATCCGTCATTTGATTTGGGGTTTCTCCAGGTCGAAATATCAATGTATCATCCGCAAATAAATGAATTTTTTATTTTTTCTTCTAACACCTAACTATATAATTTATATAAATAATAATCAATAACGGGCTCAATACCCTTCCTTGAGGTACCCCTTAGTCATTGTTTAATATTTCCGAAAACTCCAATTTACCGTTTGTTTTCTATCAACTATATAATTATTAAGTAATTTTAGAGCATCCCGAGAAACACCATATATAGTTCCGCCAAAATGTCTCTATAAATAGTATCCAATGGCCTTTTAAAATCTAAAAAAAAATCACACACACACGCAGCACTAATACATAGAGCATAGTGGCGTACCTTTTATTTTTTTTTAAATAACTTTTACATGAATGATTTTGGATGAAAAAAAAAAAACAAATCTGGAAGATACATTTTTAGGGTTTTGTAGGTATGACCAAAAAACCCTTATACCGTCATTTTGTCGTCTGTCTGTCTGTCTGTCTGTCTGTCTGTCTGTCTGTCTGTCTGTCTGTCTGTCTGTCTGTTCGGTAAAAATTGTAGCCAAACGGCTAAACCTAGAGAGTTGAAATTTGGCATGCTTATACAACTCTTTGACCCGCACATAGGAACAATACTAAAACATCTAAAAAACATACCCCCCTAAAAATATAAACAAATATGTGCTCATCGAAAACAAAAATATTTTTTTTAAATTCTGAGTAGGGTATCAAATGAAAGCCCTTAGTATGTGGATTAACGATCAAATTTTTATTTTTGCAAAATAAATTATTTTGATGCGATTTTTGCCAAAAATGTGCAAAAAAAAATTTGTCCCACACCCTGTAGCCCAGATGGTTTAAACTAAAAATCTAAAAAAATTCTAAGTAATGTATATTGGTGTGAACCGAAATAGTACAACAGGAATTTTTGATCAGATTATGTTTTTGGAAAATAACGCATTTTTTGTGGTTTTTGGTTCACAAAGTACAAAAGTTATACCAATGTAAGACACTCACATGCATAGCGTTCGATGGCTACATGCGTTAGAGCGCTCTTAAACTGACTGGAAAACGAAGGGTTTCGAGTTCGAGTACGGAGTGAATTTTATTTTTTCAGTTTTTTTTTGCATGTTCATTATGTTGAAATTATTTTGTGTAAATTCTAGTCATATTTTGACAAATGTTGTATTTAATTTTTATGAGCGTAAATGTAATAACCAGTCTTATTATATGATTAACAGACGATAAATTATTTTAAAAATATCGTTTATTTTGCCGTGATTACTACAAAGTAAAATTTGTCCTACACACTCAGCATACCGCCTTCACTTATTATATACCTGCGAAACCCTGAAATGTGTGAATATTCACACTTCACATCAATTTTTTTGTGTTAATAAGCCATAAACAAAAATCGTATAAATTTATAAAAATTAATGCAAATAAATTTATTTTACATTTTCTTAAACACAACAATATCATTTATATAAATAATAAACAATAACGGGCCAAATATACATCCTTGAGGCACCCCTTGGTCATTGTTGAATATTTATATACTTATGACTTCAATTTATCCTTTGTGTTCTATCAACTAAATACTTATTAAGTAATTTCACTAACATTTCACTATTAATAGTTTCAAATGTTATTTTAAAACCTCAAAAAAGAGCACAAATACATATAATTTCATCCATATTTTCCAGACATTTATTGAGCTAGACATGATGATGATGATGATTACAAATAATAAACAATAATGGATCCAATACATTTCCTTGAGGCACCCCTTAGTCATTGTTTAAAATTTCCGAAAATCTACCACTTCAATTTACTCTAGTTTTCTATCAACTAAATAATTATTAAGCCATTTTAGAGCATCCTAACATTTCTCTCTTAATAGTTTCAAATACCTTTTTCAAACGTCAAGAAACAGCCCAAAATCATATAATTTCATCCATATTTTCCAGATATTTATAGCGCTAGATATGATGATGATGATGATGATGATTATAAATAATAAACAATAATGGACCCAATAAATATTCTTGAGGCACTCTTTATACATTGTTTCATATTTCCGAAAATATACCACTTCAATTTACCCTTTCTTTTCTATCAACTAAATAACTATTAAGTAATTTTAGAGCATCCCCAGAAACACCATATTCACCCAATTTCTTTTACTAACATTTCTCTATACATAGTTTGAAATGCCCTTTTAAACTTCAAAAAACAGCACAAATACGTATAATTTCATCCATATTTTTTAGACATTTATTGCGCTAAATATGATGATTATGATGATTATAAATAATATATAGTAACGGGCTCAATGCCCTTCCTTGAGGCACCCCTTAGTCATTGTTTCATATTTCCGAAAACCTACCACTTCAATTTACTATTTGTTTTCAATCAACAAAATAATTATTAAGTAATTTTAGATCATCCAGAGAAACACCATATTCACTCAATTCTTTTACTATCTCTTTTAATAGTTTCAAATGTCATTTTAAAATCTCAAACAATTGCACAAATACATATAATTTCATCCATAGTTTCCAGGCATCTATTACGCTAGATATGATGATTGTTATAAAATTAAACCCAACCACTTTATCTCAACTCATCTACTTTAATTTAATAGTTTTACAACCCGCAATAAAGCAAACCCAATCACACCTTTCCATAATTTTACCTCTGAGGTTATCAACTCATATCTCATCTCAGGTATGTATTGTCTTTACAACGATTCCCCGGAGTCCGTTTAAAATCTCCGGCAATGGTTGGTCCGTGCCGCGGTAACGCTTGAACCTTGCAAGGGTTGAGGAAGAAAGCACTCCGGCCTCTCTGTAACATTTCCCGTTATGATGACATATTTAGCCGGGTTACATTGTGTAAAATGAGCACAATTACTGAAATACTCCAGAGATAAGCCACAGATGTTGTTAGAGTTTCACTGAGTTATTGCTGTATCTTTGCTTGGAGTATCTACAGATCATCTTAGGAATCATTGTAGATGTTTTGTGCAGTTTAGAAATACTTGGATAGAATCAAAAGCTTTTTATAAGACCAATGTATTTATATAAAACAAGACATGAAAAAACATCGACCAGTGGAAATCAATCAATCAATTTGTACGTACAACTATTTTTCTGTCTACATAATTTTATACCTGTTTGCTTTCTAATCAGTTTTGGGCTTGCAGTATTTGTAGGTCTTTATCAGGGCTGTGCCTAAACATTTGGCGCCTGAGACGTACTAATTTAACCGCGCTCTCCTGCGATATGCTTTGAAAAATTAATTTCTTAAATTCTATTGACGAAAAAACTGTTATAGGAACAAATAACCACAGATAATGTGAGTACTAACTAACCTAAAAAATAATTTTAAGGATTTATATACCTAGTAGGGACATAAATTCTGTTACAATAATGAACGCACCCAATAAAAATAATACAAATGAACGCACCCAAATTTAGACAGTTGATAATCGTGAGTTAACATATAAATTACTTTACTGTGGAAAGAATTTGATTTTGTGTTGTGTGTTACCATGAAATGGTCAGACAAAGAAAACCGAATTGCAGTTATTGTGCTTTATAAATGTAAGATGGAAAAATCAAACATTTTTAAGACGCTACGTCCGCTCGGTATTAGTCGAATGTTTGTGTATCGGTGCATTAAATTTTTTGAGGAAACTGGAGACATAAAAGACCGAAAAAGATCCGGGCGCCATAGAACAGTACGCACGCCACAAGCTATCAAAGCTGTTAAGGCCAGAATAGCAAGAAATCCGTTGCGAAAACAAAAAATTATGTCCCGCGAAATGAAAATTTCGATAAAATCAATGGCGCGCATTTTGAAAAAAGACTTGGGTCTTGGGGCCTTCAAACACCGCACTGGACAATTAGTAACTGTGCCTCTTAAAAAAAATAGGGTCGAAAAATCGAAACACTTGTTAATCAAGTACGCAGACAACAAGCACAAGACAATCCTTTTTACCGACGAGAAAATTTTTACTATACAGGAAAAATTCAACAAACAAAATGACAGGGTTTATGCCAGGTCATCTACTGAAGCCTCGGAAGTAGTTCCAAGGATAGAAAAAGGTCACCACCCAGCTTTTGTTAGGGCGTTTCATATGATGGAGCAACTGACCTTCATTTTTGTGAAAAAGGGGTGAAAACATCACCTAGAGTCTACCAACAAATGGTCCTAGAAGAGATTCACGGTAAGTTCATCGAAAATCAATTCATAGAAAATCAATTCATCGAAAAAAAATATTTTGTAAATATTTGAGAGGAATGCCGAGGGGATCGGAAAGCCAAAAAAGCAGTGGTCAATAAAAGTTGACAGATTACACTTATTAAATAACTTTCATACTTGGTCTATTAATAATTTTTAAATTTTCCATTCAGAAAATACACCAGGTAAAAGATACCTGTTGGGTTATTTTGAAATCGAACAGGGCTCCTTAGATCAGATAAACCCGGATAATGGGATCATAAATGTACTTAATACACCCATTCTTAAAGGATTATAAAAATGGTATTTCCCCATCTGTTAAGTCTTAAGGGTTTTGTGTTATGTACATAGTTTTACTATTCATATTTACTATACCACACATGATTTGTTCAATGTACGGTGATTCTAAACAGGTGGCATTGTTATGTTAGTGTGAGTTTGTTTTGTCATTAAACTAGATGATGGGTAGCTCGCTTCGCTCGGCTTCTTCTAACCAAACCCTTACTAACCTAACCTAACCTAAGATAGTGTTTTGACATTAAACTAAAAGATGGGTAGCTCGCTTCGCTCGGCTTCTTCCAACAAAAACCTTACTAACCTAACCTAACCTAAAATAGTGCTTTGTCCTTAAACTAGAAGATGGGTAACTCGCTCCGCTCGGTTTTAGACTTTTACTAACTAAACCTAACCTAATTATCTTGTTTTTAGGCGCATAGTACTTTATTTACCCCCATATTAGCCCAATTAAAATGCGTATCATTGTGTATGAATTTATAAAAATTATTTGCGTGCAATTGCCCATAACCTGTCTTATTAAACAAAATATTTATTTCTTTTATTATATAAGTTTTCTTATTATATTTCTTTATTTATATTCAAACACTATGTCACTTTATTTACCTTTTTTTAAACCATATAAAAAAATGTACGCAATTATTTCTTAGTCTGTCTACTTTTATTGACCACTGTTCTTTTGACTTTCCGATCCCCTCGGTATTCCTCTCAAATATTTTTTTTCGATGAATTGATCATTCGATGAATTGATCATTCGATGAATTGATTTTCGATGAATTGATTTTCGATGAATTGATTTTCGATGAATTGATATTCGATGAATTGATTTTCGATGAACTCGTCGGTTACCCCTAGAAGATGTTGTGAAACCCCTCAATCATACTCTCTTTCAAGATCAGTCATGGACATTCCAGCAGGATTCTGCTCCAGGCCATAAGGCTAAAACAACCCAAACGTGGCTTTTAATCAATGTTCCTGATTTTATCGGCGTAGAAGATTGGCCCTCTGCAAGTCCAGATTTGAATCCTTTAGATTACAAGCTATGGACCGTTTTAGAGGACATGGTTTGCCCCAAACGATATCCAAATATTGAATCTCTGAAACAGGCTTAAGCTCGAGCTGTAGCCAATTTTCCCATGGAAGTCGTACGTGCGGCTATCGATGATTGGCCTGTACGACTTAAGGCCTGCATTAAAGCCAAAGGTGGTTATTTTGAATAATTATACCATTTATGAATAACTTATGTATAAGTACAAATGTCAATAAAATTTGGTGAAAAACTTAATTGTCGTTTTCATTTTATTTCATAAAATATTTGTAACAGTATTTAGGTCCCTACTAGGTAGAAGAACCCGAATGGTTCGAATTAAGCTTAAATAGTTTTATGAAATAAACTCTGTCATATTCTTAACGTTAAAACTACTGTGCACCTAAAAACTGGACCATTATGTTAGATTATGATAGTAAAGATTTAGTACAGAAGAACCTGAACGGTTAAAATTAAACTTTAAAATTGTTATATACTAAACTCTGTCTTATTCTTAAGTTAGAGCCCATAAGAACTACTGTGTATCTAAAAATCGAATCATTAGAGTAGGTTGTGATAGGAAATATATAGTACAGAAGAACCCGAACGGCTAGAATTAACCGTATAAATCTTTTAACTAAAATATTTTTTTTACATTGGTCTATTTCTGCAGAAAGGTTAGTCGCCGATGACAGGGGGCTAGCTTATACACCTGGATGAGGGCTGAATGATTGTGAAATGGTAGTAATGTAAACATATAATTCTCGCCCAAATAATATCACCAACGGAGAATCGAACCACCAACATTACACTGCAGACTGTTTCCACCAGTCCAAACTGCACGATTTAACGAACTCGGTCGCTCCGTTGGTTTTAACTAAAATATGTTTTTAATTAAGATATACACAAACAGGCAAATTTAAAAGAACAGGCATTAAAATCTAATTATTTTCCCTGTAGTGTACATATTGTTGATACCTCTCAGGTAATCTTCTAGTACGATGTTTTTTTGGAATAATATTCAATAGGGTTGCGGTCAGGGGAGCACGCTGGCCAACCCATTGTTGTTATACCCACTTGATTTAAAAAGTCTGTTACACAGTGGGCGACGTGTGGGCGTGCATTATCCTGCATTAGGCTGAAATTTTCTCCGATAAATGGGGCAAAAGGTACAACATGGTCTTGAAGAATATCTCTGATGTACCTATCTGCAGTTAACGCTTCGCCATCAATCACCACTAACTCTGTGCGAGTTCCCAAACATATTTCACCCCACACCATAATTGAACCTCCACCAAAAAATAACGTAGTAGCAAAATTAAATGGTGCATTTTGTTCTCCTTGGCGTCGATACAATCTTTCCCTACGGTTTAGTAAAGCATTCAAAGCTATCTAGATATAGGCTACAAAATAATAAAATTTGAAGAAAAAAAAACATAATTTTCAATCTGTTCCTTTAAATTTGCTGGTTTGTATATTCAAAATACTAGAATCTCTGAAACACCTCTAAAGTATTTCAAATACTGACGTTTTCAGACAGCAAATATCAAATACCACAGAGAAACTATTTGCAAATCCAAATACCAAGAGCATTTTTTAAAAGTATTTGAAATATAATATTTCAAATACCAGAGAGTACTTGAAATACTTTTTCAAATACTTTCTTTCAAATATTCCCAGCTCTAATATTAATATTCGGCAAATATTGAGACAAAATTAAGACGATCTCAAACAGATCGAAATGGGGACACTATTAAAATTGCTAATGGTGAAGTTATTGCTCTAGTGAAGAGGTTTAGGAATCTATACATATAAAAAATGAAATCGTTAGGCTGTTTTATTTCAGCCTACCACCCTAATAAGTTCGGCACTGCACTGTTTTAATACATTTGTATTAATGGCACAAAAATATCCGTACTTCCTATTTTGAGTTTGTAACATTGCAATGAAAGTTAAGGGTTAACCCTTGCAAGTGGCATCCTTAGGCGTCCCCAACGTCGGTTCCCTCTCGACGCCATGTTGCCCAACTCTTTCGGCAGAAGCAAGCCGCACTACACGTCTCATACATACAAATGCTCGCATTATCCCGATTATATAGTTTGTGCGTCTGGTTATGTTAACTAGAAAATCTCACGACCGGATTACATATTATTCATATTATAGATTTATTATTTTGGGACTGATGGATGAAGATTATGAAATATTTATAAAAGGTTTTTTGGATTATGATAAATAGGGTGAAAACTACGAGAGTATAAATATGTATCCAGCCATGAACGACGATGGGTGCTCCGCATAATGTAAATCTACAGGAAGGTTGAAGTTACATTTTCCAATGCACAAATTTTTAAATATTATTGAAAGTATGGTATATACTCGATAAGAATTTACTTGACCGACGACTTTCAAGAGAAAGGGTGTTAAATTCGGAGACCTGCAATGTTCCCAAACGGAGACATTAACCAGGTTCCTCATGGGTGGCTCAAGACGGTGTGCAGGCGATGCGCCGCATCAGGGCGCCACGATCAAGGGGCGCCGAGTCGAAGAAAAAATGTATAGCCTATTACAATATCAAAATAGCTTTAATTAAAATAATATTCATTTTTGTAGTAAGTATTGTGACCTTTAATTAAATCTAGCTAAAACTACCTTTTTTTTACTGGGTGGCACTTCAGGCTTCTAGTAAAAAAGGTCACCATGCAAGGAAATTTAGAAAAAACTACCTTTTTTTACTAGGTGGCACTTCAGGCTTCTAGTAATAAAAGTCATCTTGAAAGAAAATTTAGAAAAAACTACCTTTTTTTACTGGGTGGCACTTCAGGCTTCTAGTAAAAAAGGTCACCATGCAAGGAAATTTAGAAAAAACTACCTTTTTTTACTAGGTGGCACTTCAGGCTTCTAGTAAAAAAAGTCACCTTGCAAGGAAATTTAGCAAAAACTACCTTTTTTTACTGGGTGGCACCAGGTTTCTAGTAAAAGGGGGGTGGGGGGCATGAAAGGAGATTTAGAAACAACTTCTTTTTTTACTAGGTGGCACTTCAGGCTTCTAGTAAAAGGGGGCGCCATGAAAGGAGATTTAGAAAAACCTACTTTTTTTACTGGGCGGCACTTCAATAAAGTCGATAATACCTCTTTGTTTAGCTACAAAAATATAGTAAAAAAAGTTTCATTCTGTCTTCGTAACGTTATGAGATATGCCCGTAATATTTCGGGTATACACGTTGCTGGGTTAAAAGAGAAGAATTGAAAGCTGGCACACAACCTTTTTAAGCCGTTAAATCACATTTTGAAAAAATGCAATTTTTTGTGTTTATCTTTAAATAAAATTCATTGACCTTAAGACTTTTAGTCAATAATTTTGGTCATACATATCTTATATGAGGACCTCACGAACAAAAAAAAATCCGAAATTGGACAAATTATTTAAATTTTATAGCTTACCAATCATGCTAAAGTCATTGCATTAAAAGTTTTATTAGTTTAAAACTTAACACCACACTTTATTTTGAATATCACACATATTTACAAAAATTAAATTTTCTCTATTTATAATAGTTATCAAAAAAATTATTTGCCAGGTACCCTTGAGCTGGCTCTAAGGTTCCTGCTCTAAGGAACACGTTAGCAATGATTGTAAGCCAGGACGATCTGGATGAAAAATGCGAAATAAAAGGAATGGACTTTATTGGGCTCAATCTCACGCGATTGTAGAATGCTGGAGATGATTGGATATATACAGGTTGATGAACTTACCTAGTGGTTGAAGCGTCACGTAGCAAAGAGCCCTTTGATATGCTGTAGTCTTAGTAATACACCAGGTCTGGAATGGAGAGTTTGGACACACAGCCACGATAGAATTCCACACTGCATTCGCGAAATAGACACACACACGAATGTGAATGCATGCTAAAATGTGTTCACGACAACAAAAAATAAACGAATTGAAGTAGAACAGGCTTAATTCTACCTCTGCTTAAAGAAGCACGATACTAAGAGCTCAGATGAAGCGGAGATCGAAATGAGCGACTGAAATACTAAGATACGCGACGATATGTATATGTAACGTACATTGGTGAACATTACCTGGGCAGCAGAGCGCTTGCAGGTAGAACTGAGAACAAATATTAACAAGACACAGTCGGTTCGATTGTTACATCATTACTGATTAAAATAAAATGTTGGACTAAGAATCCCCCGACTTAAATACTAATAATTCGCACGAGAGGCACGAATAAAGGGTTCGAACTAGGTCATGAAAATTAAGCGATGCTATTGGTTCGGATAATATATTTTCACAGGTCCGAGTAAAAAATTAGATATTTTACCAATCCGTGTAAAAACAATTTTATTTTTGCAGATCCGTGGTAAAATTTGGGCAAAGAATTATTGCTCTAGACCAGTGTTTCCCAACCCCCGGTTCACGGACCGGCACCGTTACGCCGGTCCGCAGAACTGTTTTTATGTGCTGTTAAAATCTCGGTCCTTAATCTGTTAATTGCTTAAGTAATAATTTGTTTCTTTTTTCAGTAGTTATATTTGATTTTTATTTGTTGTTTTTTTTTGTGTTTGTAATTAGTGCAATAAAAAATATAAAATTTTTGCGATACACATTACTTTCTAAACTTGTCGGTTCACGAATTTTTTCTAGGTCGCTTGCCGGTCCGCCATGAAAAAAGGTTGGGAAAAGCTGCTCTAGACAACCTAGGTGTGCCTGTGCGTTGATCCGGATCTGATTGTAAAACACGGAAATGGAAAAATGTTTTAATTTATCCTCTTAATATATTCATTTATAATAAATGCATGACCCAGAAGAAAATTTGATTCTTTCAGAATAAAACTTTTAATAAAACCAGTAATAAAACTGTTGAGATGTATCAACTTCCAAACCAATATCTTTCTTTTAAATTTCCACTGTAAAAGAAAAGTAACTTCCACCCTCGATAAAGAAATTCATACGACATCTAAGAAAAATGCCCAAATTTGAATGTAAACATTGGATTTCTTTTACGAATAGTAATTCCATGAAGACAAGTCAAAATACATTTACATAAGAAACGTTCAAATTTAAATTTAAATTCGTTCGTTTTAAAAATTCATCGGTTGAAATATAAGTATTTGGTGTAGAGATATTGCAATAACTTTATAACTGGAACAACAGATGCGGCTTATCTTCTTACTCTTACCATAATTGTGCTCATTTCACACAATCTAACTGACACAAAAATATTTATTCGTAACAAGGCAGATTTGCAATTGTGATTCCGGATTTATCATTTGCGCCAAATATGAACCAATAATATGTAGGACCTTTATCGTTGCTGTGCGCCAAAAATTAACTCGGTTTGTACATTAAAAATTTTCTTAGTATTTTGACTTTGACAACTTAATATACTTAACTTAACTAAAAAAAACTAAAAACAACTGCGATGATTTTGATGAAATTTTGTATATATGGTTATAATTTAGTGCTGAGTGAGGAAGATACAGAGCGGTCATAATTTCTTGTCAGTTATGCAATAGTTGACAGAAACATTTTGTTATCAAATTTATTTCCAAGGACATGTACACATAGACGTAGATTCGATTTTTATATTGGGTTATGTATGTTCAATATTTCACTTACCTCTAAGAGCTAACCTCGATCAGCAATCGTCTTCCAATTACAATCTTAATAACAATGATATCAACAACAACAATAATAACGAAAAAAAAAACAATAATACATCTTAACAAAAACCAATTAATTATGAAATGAACGCTACTTTTCCTCTACACGCCAATGAGTTAACGATCAACATGAAGTTATCAATACAATATCGTTACTGCTCGGGTGAGATCGGACAAACAAAGAAATCTGATTGGTTCTTTGTTAAATTGGAATTTTGAAATATGAGATAGAATACAGTTGTGATATTTTTAAGCTCATTGTTTACTGTTATGTAACTGACAAGAAATTATGATCACACGGTACATATCGCGGTACTGCGTACCCCCGTTATGCGTTATGCGCATGTGCTACTCCCTTTATAGTTAGATAAAAATCATCCCTTAAGCTGAATTCACAGTTACTATATTATAATCAAGAGTTATATTTTTACTTAGGAGAGCATTCATACATATAATCTGTCTCATTTTGTAATACGAAACTATGGTCTATTTCAAATTAGAAAAAAGTAGATAGCGCTGCAAACCGGGTACGATTTACACTGGACAAATACAGTATAGCGGGAAATTTAAAATAAGTTACTAGGACATGGGCGTAGTAACTGGGTTCGCAAGTGATTTTTTTTTAATATAAAAAAGGTTAATAGCCTATTAAAATAAACAAGGCAGATAATACACTTACGTTATTTATACGACATAAATTCAGTTTAATGGAAGATTTGGCTAAAAGAGTTTAAATAAAGCAATAAAACAAACAATAATATATCTTATTTAAATATTTATTGTAAATGAAAATTAAAAATATATGTATATACATATGAAGGTCTAAAAATTATATCAATAACTTCTTCTTTGGGCACTATCAGCTGGGCTGTCTTTTGGCCTCACATTAGTCCTCTATCTTGATCTGTCAGATAACCTAAAATATATATAACTGCGTAAAAATTTTCTACATAAAATCTACGCCAAGTATATAAATAAAAGTCTCAAATGTCAAAATGGCGCAATTTTCTTTGGTCTGATGAAACAAAAATTGTTTTATTTAATCCTGGTATCGGCCAAAAGCAAGTACGCAGGCCTCCATGCACGAAGTATAAGTACACTACAAAGACAATAAAACACGGCGGCTGTAGTATTATGGCATGGGGATATTTTTCTTGGAAGGGAGTGGGCCCTATTTTCTGGATTAAAGATATAATGGACGCGAATGTTTATGTCAGTATCTTGCTGGTTTTGCAGGTATTTAGTAAGTGAATAATGATTATTTTGGATGCGAAAACAAATTTTATATTAAAATATCTTTTTTGTTGATTTTAATGTAATTCGAACGCCTAATACCATTATTTAGGTTTCTAAATATGTGCAGTATTTTTTTTTTATATAGCAAGGTTAATTAAAAATTTTAATAATTGCGCCTATGGCTTCCATTGGTTGTTAAAAGTTCCGCCCCTCTGATTTCGTGTACATTGAAACAGAATAAAATTATACTTTAAACAATTTCAACTGGTTATTAAATTTACGCTTTTAAAAATTAAACGCAACATTTGCCAAAATATAACTAGAATTTTGAAAAAATAATTTAAACAATATAAAAATTTAAAAAAAAAAAAAACAAAAAATAATATTGTCTCTTCTCGCAGGGTTCGATCCCTTTCGGATCGAGTTACTTGAGTGAAAAACCAGCGTCAAAAATCACTACACCAGCATACACGTTCCAGTGTAGTGTTACAAAGCTATAACTTGTGTATATTATTAGCCAAAAATCACAAAAAATGTGTTTTTTTTTCCAAACACATAATCTGATCAAAAATTCCTGTTGTACTATTCCGGTTCACACCTGGTTTCCGGTTCATGTACATTACTTAGAATTTTTTCAGATTTTTAGTTTAAACCATCTGGGCAACAGGGTGTGGGACAAATTTTTTTTGCACAATTTTGGCAAAAATCGCATCAAAATAATTTATTTTGCAAAAATAAATTTTTTATCGTCAATCCACGTACTAAGGGCTTTCATTTGATACCCTACTCAGAATTTAAAAAAAATATTTTTTTTTTTCGATGAGGACATAATTGTTTATATTTTTAGGGGGATATGTTTTTTAGATGTTTTAGTATTTTTCCTATGTGCGGGTCAAAGAGTTGTATAAGCATGTCAAATTTCAATTATCTAGGTTTAGCCGTTTGGCTACAATTTTGACCGAACAGACGGACAGACAGACAGACAGACAGACAGACAGACAGACAGACAGACAGACGACAAAATGACGGTATAAGGGTTTTTTGGTCATACCTACTAAACCCTAAATATTAAACATTTCAAACTATTATAAAAACAATAATTTTCAACTATAAGTACCTATAAACGATACCCCATATAAAATTCTCGGTACCGTATCTATAGGATTAAGCACAAAGTTAATGAGCTACAACCTTGAAATTTTTTAATCCTTTGCAGGTGCAGGTCATCATTATATAACATGTCTTGGTTCTAATGTATTGTTTAATGCGTAATGAACAATATTTAAAAAATATTGTAGTTTTTTTGAAAAAATTTAAATTTTAATAGTGCCCATGTGAAAATATAAATGGTAAGCTTTATTTTGATATAAAAAAAAATTCGGTATCTTGAAATTTAGCCCTATTTTTTGAACTTTGAAATTTTTATTTATACGTAGTACATACATATGTTTACGTGATAAATAGAGAAAAAATTATTTCTTTGAAATATTTTAATTTTTAATAGTATCTATTTAAAAATATTGTAGTTTTTTTGAAAATTTTTGAATTTTAATAGTGCCCATGTAAAAATATAAATGGTAAGCTTCATTTTAATATAAAAAAATGTCGGTATCTTGAAATATAGCCCTATTTTTTGAACTTTGAAATTTTTATTTATACGTAGTACATACATATGTTTACATGGTAAATAGAGAAAAAAATATCTCTTTGAAAATTTTTAATAGTATCTATTTAAAAATATGATCAAAAGCCTTTATTTTGGTATAAACATTTTTATGATACCTTGAACACGGAAAATCGCTGCTTTATACAATTTAACAAATCTATAAAAATAGATTTGTTTGTTATTATTAATAAAAATAGGGTGTGAAAATGTCATGATACACTAGTTTTGTACCAAGAAAAATTTTACTTAAAAAATTTAAGTATTGTACTGATTAAAAAGTTCAATATTATATATTCTTATCATTGTTATTTCAAAAATAATGTTGATTTAATGTTACATTAATCAGCTCTATAACGGCGCACCAATGTACCGCGGTACATCACTTAAAAATCGCTGCTTTATACAATTTAACAAATCTATAAAAATAGATTTTTTTGTTATTATTTTCTATTAAATTATTATTTTAATTTAAAATTCCTGTAGTAAGTCCGAATACAAGAGGCCCGGAGGGAGATTTTACGTCTCCAGGGATAGTGCTGGAAGACATCTCCGAAAGGACCCGTGCAGGTCCCGCGTACAATAGGCCTGCCGCGCTGGTTCCCGGTCCACAAAGTAAGTCCGAATACAAGAGGCCCGGAGGGAGATTTTACAATGTCTTTTTTGTTACAGTTGGGGGCCAGCATCCAGTGAAAGAAGAATTGTGTCCGTATTATACAATTTCCGAATTTAACGGCTTCCTCCCAGTTTGTTTTTTTTTTTTGAATGGGTCTCGTCCTGAGACCTGGTGATAGAGTTATCTTTAATTCTTCGCGGGTGTTAAGTGAGTGCCTGAGAAGCAGAGGGGTTTGCTGTCGGCGAAGGATCCTGGTATTCCAGCCCTCGAGAACTTGGTAGGTCTACCTCTATACTATTACTTGTAAAATTAAACAATTTTGAAAAGAGAATATTTTTAAGACAGTTTGACTTTGTTTCTTATTGTTGTCTTATTGTTACAGCCACCGATGCAGGAGTCCGCTGTAAGTTCTCAGAAGGGCGTAGCGCCCAGAGCCGCTGGGGCTACATGGGGTAAGTCCTCAACGCAAGTTGAGAATTCCTTATTTTGCTGGGTTGACTGGATATACTGAGGCTTTTTATCAAAATTACTTTCATCCATTATACTTTTGAAAGAAAAATATTTTTGGCATTTCTGCAAAATCGTGAATTGCAAAATTTAAGATTTTATTATTGCCATATAAAAAGTTCAGAAATACAGTAATATATTTGAAAAATAACAATTTTTTTTACAAAAATATTAAATTAATATAAAAAATAATATATTAGATATGTAGATTAATATAAATAATATTATAGAATGGTATAGTTTATAGAGTCACACACGCTTACTCAGGAGTGGTCGTTAGTTGACCTGGCGGGGGGGGGGAGCTAGTGCTACCCATTAGGGCATACTCCGAGTAACACACTCACACACACACACTGGAGTATCATTTCACCACGTGTCTACCTGGGGGAGGTCTCTCTTGTCCTGGGGAGGCAGCTTAAGCTACTCCTTAGGACAGACTCCTGGGAAAACACATCATCATTCACCAAAACTCTCATTATTCAATAGAAATATTGAACAATGTCGACTGCATATGTAAAACTATATTGGTATTAGATTAATTTGTTAATTACATTACAACATACGCCTCTTATATCCATGTTGATTTACTGTCTGCGCCCGTCTGTTCGCATTCACGAGGTCACTTTGTTTCTTTCATGAACTCGTGAGTGTTGGCAGAGGATGCATCAGCCCATGCAAAAGCTGTCTGTGATGGATGAATCAAACTAACCCCTGTGTGATTCTAGTTTTAAGTTCAGCCTCCCGCATGGTACCTTTGTGTGGAGGTTTATTTGTACAGGTACAGCACACCCCCTCAGGTGTGCCTGCGGGTGAGACCGGGGTTGATTTAGGTTGGGACGTTTATCTGGAGAGATTCTAGTCGAACTTGCCAGGCACCTTGAGGACCCAACAGAGCTGATATCTGAGAGACA
Organism: Liopterus haemorrhoidalis; assembly: GCA_963971575.1. NCBI lineage: Eukaryota > Metazoa > Arthropoda > Insecta > Coleoptera > Dytiscidae > Liopterus > Liopterus haemorrhoidalis. Next base: position 12,603,025 of record OZ020620.1, read on the forward strand.
GAGGTCACAGATATCAGAGCTGCTGATACAGACATAACACCAGTTACACTGCGTTACTAGTTGCCCATAGGTTTATTTTTGTCTCAGGAATAGAAGGGCCGGTCAGCCCAGTCTCTTCCGAGTCTTTCCCTACCTTAACGGCCTAGCCGAGGGAGGCGAGAGATACTAGTTGACTGAAGGTGACCAAAGAGGTCACGAGTGAGTTTTGTTTGTTTTGGTAGAGTCTTTTTCTGGTCAGGACGATCTTGCGTTTCCCCCCAAGGCATAGCCGAGGGTAAGGGATGTTTGACACCGCCTGATCACGGGGCAAACTTCCCAACGGATGGGTAGCGCCCGTAAATCAGTAGCTTCAGTAGAATCACCTCTTTGGAAGCCGGTCGGTCTAGCCTCTTCCGATAGAGACACTAGCCGGCCGGGTTGGGGACGTGCCCAAGAAATTTATAACCACAGGTTTGTACTTTATCAGCGGATTTTCACATTTTTTCAATTGTCACCACACCAAATAGGGTGTTAAAATGTCATGATACACCAGTTTTGTAACAACAAAAATTTTAATTAAAATATTTAAGAATTGTTCTTATTTAAAAGTTCAATATTATATACTCGTATCATTGATATTTCAAAAATATTGTTGATTAAATGTTACAGTAATGACTGGTGGTACATCAGTAGTTCTGTAACAGCGCACCAATGTACCGCGGTACATCACTTGAAAATCGCTGCTTTATACAATTTAACAAATCTATAAAAATAGATTTTTTTGTTATTATTTTTTATTTAATTGTTATTTTAATTTAAAATTCCTGAGATGAGGGTAAACGTTTCAGCTCCATGCTTCGATAAAAATTGTGCAATTCGGATTTCCCAGTTAATGCGGGCACAGGTCGTCTTAGAAAGGGCAGGCAGACCTCTTTCCTCTAGGCTGTTCGACTGTCCTCGCGATTCCTCCGTGGAGCCCAAGCCCTTTCCATTGCACTTTGGATTGGGTGGCTATGGCTTACACTGGGACCTCCAACGGACTCTTCTATAGACGTTGTAGGGATAATCTCTGTGTGTGAATACTATATTGGGTTTTAATACAAACAGTATTAAACTCTTAGGCAGGGACTATTTCAGGACATCCTACTAACACTCGTTGGAGGGGCAACTTGGTATGGTTGCACCTTCACGAGATTCATCAGCAACAGAAAGAACATCTCGTTAAATACAACTCTCTTAACATTTTTTGGTATTACGATCACATGCAATTTTACATGTTTTGTCGAATGGTATGTGGGCGCTAATACCCGGTAATGCACTCCGGAAGTAGGCATGGTATCCGGGTGAACGAGTACTTTACCCGCGACCGGAGCTGGATTACCACACAACATTAAATCCTGCTCACGAAGGACCTGTTTCAAAGACTGGTTATTGCAAATTGCAACTTCTGGTATAAGAACTGGTCTGTGTAGGTAACTCTAAATCCTGTGCTCTGCATGGGTGCCATAGCTCTTAGTTTAGTTAACACTAGATATAAGTTTTCTTGTCTATATGTCTGTACTAATATCTGTTTTATGTTTTAAGTCATCTGCTGTCTGCAGTTCTTAATCTAACATTTTCTTTCAGGTTTCTTCATTTACTTTAATCCTACTAATCTTACTTTGTGTGAGTTTTAGGAGAACAGACCCACAGACAAAACCAAATAATGAGAGATTGAGAGAATATTAACGAGAAAGAGAGATATAGAGAAATAGAGGAGTAACGAGAATCTCTCAGAGCAAAGAAAGATATTGGTTTGAAATTGCCACAAAATGCTATGAAATTTTATTAAAAAATGTTTTTTGAAATTTTTTTCTTATTTTCCAAATTTTATTGTGGTGGTAAGGGCCTGGTGTAGGGGTGTTGGGAGCCAGGTTTTCCAAAATTCACAGCATTTTGTAAAAAGTTATACAACTGGTAACCCGTATTACTATCCACCAGTTGTGAGGTCTTCTACCTCCAGAACACTCAAGGCCGGGTGTCAGACTGTACATCAGTACACCCAGCTTGGCATATTCTCTCCAACTGCTCTTCTTAGACCTACGACTTCTTAGTTTGTGTTTAAATCTGCTTCTAAGTTACAGTTCGTATTGTCCTGGTGCTAGAAGAAGTCTTAGAGAAACTGGGCCGGGATATGCTCAGGCCCTTGTTGGCACAGAGACATCCTAACTCAGTATACTCGTGACAAAGGAAGAGAGCACTACATCATCAGAGAGGAGCGTCTCCAGGGATAGTGCTGGAAGAAAACAAGACATCTCCGAAAGGACCCGTGCAGGTCCCGGGTACAATAGGCCTGCCGCGCTGGTTCCCGGTCCACAAAGTAAGTCCGAATACAAGAGGCCCGGAGGGAGATTTTACAATGTCTTTTTTGTTACAGTTGGGGGCCAGCATCCAGTGAAAGAAGAATTGTGTCCGTATTATACAATTTCCTAATTTAACGGCTTCCTCCCAGTTTGTTTTTTCTTTGAATGGGTCTCGTCCTGAGACCTGGTGATAGAGTTATCTTTAATTCTTCGCGAGTGTTAAGTGAGTGCCTGAGAAGCAGAGGGGTTTGCTGTCAGCAAAGGATCTTGGTATTCCAGCCCTCGAGAACTTGGTAGGTCTACCTCTATACTATTACTTATAAAATTAAACACTTTTGAATAGAGAATATTTTTAAGACAGTTGGACTTTGTATACTGTATACTGTCCATATACTGTGATAATAATTTAAAACAATCCTTTTAATCCTCAAGTCACTAATCCGGTAACAAACAACTCATTACCGTTAAACGTTAATCCTCCGCAGGTAGTCTCGTCCCTACCCATACCTGATCCCAACCACCCAACCAATAGCAACGCATCTATAACTTGCTCCCACTCTTACAATACTCGGTATAAAAACTCGAAGAAAATTGAAATGTTTATCACTTCTCGTGATCGCGGAAGACGGAAACAGATTGTTGAGCAGTTTCCGAAACGTCCGAATTTATTTTTTATATACTCATGAAGTATTATATCTTTTTGATACTAATACTCATTATATTGTACTATTCTAGCCTAGTACTATTAGCAATGGCAAACGTCCAAAATAACTGTGTCCGCATTAATATTGGACCATTGCAAAATAATTTCAAAGATATTACTATGTATGTAAATTGTATTAATTAATTGTTGATTTTTGTATATTTAGCTACGAAGTAATTGGGATCATTCTGTAGCTCTAGAGTGATCCTGTTGTGTAGCCTCTCCCTAAATAAATAAATAAATAAATAACGTGTTTTCTGAGTATATTATAAAGAGTAATCCCCCGAAACATATTAACTTCTATTTTAAAGCAGAAAAATCAGTTTGATACAATAAAACAAAGTGAAGACCATTAGACAAGATTTATCATAATGTATTCCTTAAAGAATAAAAATAATCTCGTAGTTTAAAAGACAAATAGTGTTTAAATAAAGCAACAGAGGTGTGTCACTAAGGATAACTGTCGCCAACTGTTAAAATAGTACATACAATTTCTCTATATCTTGCTTAACTGAATGTGCAAATAGTACTTATGTATACATTCAGCAATAATGAGAATCATTAAAAGTATTAATGGGAATTGCAAAAACGGAAATAGGAAGATAAATTATGTTCATCCCCAATCAAATATATCACATGATTTTGTCAAATATCATTTGATTTGTATGGATCTTTATTAATGACAATCATTATTTTTCATGTATTACAAATATGCCAGGAAATTAAATGAAAAAAAAATAGAAACTGAGTATTCAAAATTTGATTGGAACAATGGAAAAAGAAAGAACACTGGTTATAAACTATTTTAAAATGTATTTTTTCGCAAATGATTGCCTTATGCGTTCTTATAAATTCATGATCTTTCGAGTGAAATATTGTTTCTTCTCTCCTTAATAAATGGTTGTGTGTTGCGATTTCTATCTTAACACAGAACTAAGTATAGACAAGGTTTGATCTAAAATTTTACAAACTAGTGTCATAAAACTTGATTAAACCCTTTCAAGGCAACTGGTTAACGATTAACATAAACCTTTCGGGACATATATACTTTTTTCAAGACCCTATAGACAAATCTATACATCTCCTCCGATTTGATGACATATTTAAATAAATTCGAAAACAGATTATTCCAAGTACTTGTATAAATTTGTAGTTTATATACAGCTGTAAGAGTTAAGGATACACTTACCACGCCTGTAACGCCACCATGAAATTCAAACATTTAAATACCTATAATATCACGCCTGTGAAAAAACTATGAAAATGATGCATATATATTTTCCGTCACAACTTGCCAAATAGTGTTAGTTATACAATAAGTTACATTAGTTAGATATATCCTAAATACGTATAATTCCAGGACACTATTTAATTATGCAGCAGAATCTTTCATGTATTCATCTACCGAGTAATATGCTTTCTCTAGTAGGAATAATTTCATTTTTTTTTTAAATTATGTTATACAAGGTGTCTCAAAAGAAATTTTATATTTAGTGGATCGATTAAGTAAGATTAGTAGGCCGTATATAGAAAAAATGTTTATTAATTATTAAAATACACTTTTTGGGGATTTATTTCTCAAAAATAATATCGTCTAAATGTAGACCCTCGCGTTCTCGGCACTCATTTAATCGAACAGTAAAATTACTTATGACGTCTCGGCAGGTGGACTCAGGGATGGCTGTCATTTCGTGACGGATATTTTCTTTCAAATGCGCCAGTGAAGTCGGTTTATTGGCGTAAACTTTAGATTTAAGATAACTCCATAGGAAAAAGTCCATAGGGGTTAAATCTGGACTGCGTGGAGGCCAATTTATGTCACCTCTCCGGGAGATCAATTTGCCTGAGAAAATTTCACGAACACGTGGCAGAGACATATTGGACGTGTGTGAAGTGGCTCCGTCCTGTTGGAACCATGTTCTTTGGTTATAGCCAGGAAAGTTTTGCAGTTCAGGTACCAAGAAGTTGTCTAACATCTCCACATAACGCTCTGAATTCACTGTAACTGCACGCCCCCTTTCATCTTCAAAAAAGTAAGGGCCGATAATTCCTCCGCCGACATCGCAGCCCATACGGTCACTTTAGGCGAATGTAGGGGTTTCTGATGTTTGCGTTTCGGATTCGTTGCACTCCAGTAGCGGCAGTTCTGCTTATTTACGTGGCCATTAAGATGAAAATGAGCTTCATCCGAAAACAAAATGTTGGCAAACGTTGAAAATCGCTCAATCACCTGATTTACGAAATTAAGCCTCTGACTGGCATCTTGGGGCTTTAATTCTTGCACCAATTGAATTTTGTAGGGGTGCAGCTTTAGGTGTTTGTGCATAATGCGATGTAATGATGATCTATGCACATTTAAAGCACTTGCGCGCTTCCGAATTGAAAGGTTCGGGTCGTCACGAACAGACTGATTAACATTCTCCACGTTTTCTACCGTTCTTGATGACCTAGGTCGCCCGGATTTCCGAACAGTGGCGAAAATCTCGAATACTGCAGAATTTTCTACGCGCTACAGTCGCCGAATCACCGTTTTTGTAAAACTCTCGCACGCATAACGCGCGGTCTGCTCCCGAGAAACGCTCCATAGCGACTGACTTCCCAAGAGCCAGGCTACCGATTGACATAACCCCCGCGCCCCTCGGATACGTTGCGTTCACGCAGTAAGCTAAATAAATATAAAATTTCTTTTGAGACACCTTGTATAATATCAGAACTTAGTTTATTAAATAAGCATATTTGATTGTACATAGGAGAGTTCTCAAATGCAGATAATTTGTGTGTAGGTATTTCTAGTGAATGAAGTCCAAATCTAGTGTTATACCTGTGATTGTAATTTAATAGTTTAAAATCATTTATATTATTTTTTATTAGATCAAATATATATATATATATATGTATATATACAGGGTGTTTGTTTGAAACGGGGCTCCCCGAAAATCTCCTTTATTTGTAAAGATACAAAAAATCTTTAGAACAAAAGTTAAGCTAGACAAAAAGGCCCATTTAAAGGTTACTATAAGAATTCTGAGGCACTTCCGGTTTCACCGGAAATGATGTCAACTTTTGATCTAGCATAGAGAATCGAAAATAAAAATAAAATAAAATTTACGTTATTTTAACTAGTTATAACAGTTTATTTTAGAGATATTTCGTTTTTTTTTTATTGTTTTCAAAGTTTCCTACGTTCAACTTTGTAAAACTTATGTTGATTATTATTTTGTAAATAAATGGTCGCCATTTTGAAATGGTTAACATAAAAATATGATTTTTTGGTGTCATTGTAAAGCTAATTTAATGTACTTTTAAGAAAAAAATATAAAATTATCGATCTCTATGCTATATCAAAAGTTGACATCATTTCCGGTGAAACCGGAAGTGCCTCAGAATTCTTATAGTAACCTTTAGATGGGCCTTTTTGTCTAGTTTAACTTTTGTTCTGAAGATTTTTTGTATCTTTACAAATAAAGGAGATTTTCGGGGTGCCCCGTTTCAAACAAACACCCTGTATATATATAAATAAGGAAAAGTTAAAATTTTTAATTATTGAAATAGATTTCTGCGCGAGCTGCTCATAATTCTAATATTTTTTTTTTTGCATTCGAAAAATTCTTATCGAGTGGCTTACACCTCCCCGACAGTAATACCATGTTATATGATTCTACAAAATTGTGCATAATAATATATTTTTAAAGTAGAAAAAAGGAGTAAGAGTTTTTAATCTTCTCATTAGACTAGAGAAAATGCAAGGAGCTTTTATCGCTCTTTATTAATAAGTCAAAATTATGCTGACAATTTGATATGTTAAAATGAATAAAATTTTTTTGTCAAGGTTTAAAAATAAATTATTTGCTCGAAACCAATTTCAACTAAATTGAGATCTTTGTTTGTCTCATTAACCAAAGTTTGAGCATTACATGCGTTATTTATGATTACAGAATCGTCGGCATACATATATAATTTAGAATTATTACACATAGATGGAACGTTCACGTATAAAATAAATAAAAGGGGTCCCAAAATAGAGCCCTGTGGTACGTCAACATTGATAACTGTTTCGGCAGATACATTTTGTCCTATTTTTACTATCTATTATCTCTTTGACAAGTATTATTGCAATAAACTTAACACGTTGCTTCTTATTCCAATCCTTTATAATTTGTTTAATAAAATTTTATGATTTACGGTGTCAAAGACTTTGGATAAGTCGGCGAATACACCAATCACAGATTGCCCCTTGTCAATTTCCTGATACAAATTGTTTAGAAATTTGTTGAATGCTATTTCTGTTGACAATTTTTCTCGGAATCCGAATTGATAGGGGGATAGTAGATTATTGTTATTTACAGATTTAATAATTCTATTATGTAATGCTTTTTCAATAATCCTTCGTCGCGGACATGTATACTACCGACAGAAAGTTTGACGCAAGTTAGAAATAGCTAAATAAATAAACCTTTTCAAGTCAAATTTGTTCTTTAATTATTATGGTTACATGAATTAAACATTTTGTATCAACAATTTCAAATTAAAAATACATTTTGCTTAAATTTTTGCTTCATCAAAATAACCTCGATTCTTTATTACGGCTGCACAGATCTTCGGCATACGATTAATTAATCTACGCAGTGTTTCGGGTTGTATTGCGTTCCATTTTACTTGCAATATGTGCCAAAGGTTTTCTATAGAAGACGGCTGCTGTTTTCGTACATTTCTATCAAGTTCTTCCCATAGTAACTCGATCGGTTTAAGATCTGGTGACTGTGGTGGCCATTCCATTATTTTTAGAACTTGAAGACTTTCAAGTTCTTTTAAATAGTTTTTACAGATTTTGCTGGTATGTTTTGAATCATTATCATGCATAAAAACATACTGATTGGAAAATAATCTCTCACCAGATGGTAGTACTTGATGCTCTAAAATGTCTTTATAAATTTCTTTTGTCATTATTCCCTCGATTCTTTGTAAAATTCCAACGTTTTCTCCACCAAAACATCCCCAAACAGTGACAGATCCACCCCCATGTTTTACTGTTGGTACCAAACATTCTTCAGAATACCTTTCTCTCGCATATCTTCGAACGAAAACACGGCGTTTTGAACCGAAAAGTTCAAATTTTGACTCATCTGTGCCAAGGACGTTCTCCCATTGTTCGATTGACCATTTTTTATGTTTTCTAGCCCATTTTAACCTTTTTGTTTATTAACTGGTCTTAATAAGGGTTTACGAGCGGCTACACGTCCATGTAAGCCGAATTTCTTCAGTCGATCTGTGACAGTGGAAGTGCTTATCTTAACATCATTGAACTGATTGTACACAGATCTGATTTTTTCGGCGGTGTACTTTCTATTTGATAGGGACATCTTTTTTATTTCTCTATCTTGTAATTTACTAGTTTTTCTAGGTCTCCCAGAGCGTTTTTTACTTGCATGGGTACCATTTTCTTCGTATCGTTGCAATGTCCTTTGCACACATCTTGAAATTTTCATTTTTTTTTGCTATTTGGACTTGCGAATATGGACTTGCGAATGGAAAACGAGAATTCTTTCTCTTTCGGCACTGCTTAATTCTCCTCGCTTACCCATTTTTAATTGTAAAATAAAATTTCACTTACAAAAAATTATACTTATTTTTTTTAACTAAAAAAAAGATTTTTTTAAAACTAAATTAATTATAACCGAAGTAAAACACACTAATGGTACAGTTTTTTGTTTTCTAATTGAATACTCAAGTATAAATGTACAAATGTTTATTTTATAAATAAGCAAGTTAATGCCTATTGTTGATTGAAATATGCAGGACTGGTCTAAACTTGTTACTGATATACTAGAATCATAAATTAAAACATAAAGACACTCATTGAAGTCAAGAAAATAAACAATTTGAATATATTTATATCTTGAAAGTATAAATTCATAACCTGCCTCAAACTTTCTGTCGGTAGTGTATGTTAAAATATTCCTTTTTTTCGATATTTCAAATACATTTAAAGTATTTGAAATACATTATTTCAAATGTATTTGTTATTTTAAATACTTTTACTGAGTATTTAGCACAGCTCTAGCATAGTATAATTCTAATTTTGTTAGTTTTGAGAGAAAATTATTGTATATCTTATCGTTGTATCTAAAAATTGGTGTTAGTCACGTCCTATACCTAATTTCCTCAACTAAAACTTGTTAACAACGATCCTAACCGAGATAACAGACACATTATTCATAATATTATCTATGAAGTGGACAGTGGTCAAGGAAATTAAATATAGCCATCAGAATATCTTTAATTTATCTATAACCATACACGTGTACACGCATTTACCCTGATAAATATATCATTTGAATTACGTGGACCAGGGCTACGATGACATTAGTGCTTAGAGGAATGTCCCAACCCCGCTAAATTGAACTAAACTTGCGTACACACACAAGTTAGGCTGAAATAGCAACATATCGCATATGTCATTGGGATGTTACCGGCCAAGTTCCGGGTTTTCCCCCTCATAGTTCGTGCCACCACCAGTAGAGGGATGGATAAAGTATAGGTTCAGGGACTAAATGGTATTTTGCTATATTAATTAAAACTGATTGATTTAGGGCATTAATTGAGAAGTCGTTTGTAGTTATTTTTAACCCATGATTGGGTATGACGAGCACGTCGAGTGATCCATGTTTTAAAGCAAAATTAACATCGTGTTCGGATTGAGTAAAAAAAAAACTCGAACTTACCAAAGTAAAATTTAAGTCAGAGCGCATAATAATCAAATATTTAGTATACCTTATTCTTATTACTGACTGTCAAATATAGAGAAGCAAGTATTGTAATCGTACCAATTTCTACTTTTGAAATTTTTATAGATAAGCATGGATTAGGTTTTTTGCAACATGAATCAACTGATTTTAGCGTGATATCGATATAAATATGGGCACGTGTGAGTATATTCGGTTGAACTGATTTTAAAAAAATGTCAACAAACTACTCGGTCAATTTATAAGCTGCCACTAATTTCACAATATCAAATAACAAATTTTACGAATATAGTAATGACACATTTAAATATTTCCATCTAGTGGTCGTTTGTAAAAACATAAAAGGTAACCCTCGTAAGTATCTATTTTAACATATAGGTATACAGATATGTTTCCATGATTACGGTAAATTATAAATATGTATCATGAAATTATCATCGTAATATAATACGTTATTATTATTTACGAGTATTTTGTTTAAGTGTTTTTTTTTTTAATTTATTGTCTTCTTTTTCTTTGAGCACTCTCAGTCGGGTTGACTTTTGGCCTCACTCACATAAGTCCTGTATCTTGATTTGTTTATTGTAAGGTCTTTTCATGTGCACTGTATACCAATACTTGTTAGATCTTCGGTTAGCTGATCTTTCAATATCTTGCAAGGTCTTCCCACTGATCAAGGAGTAATCAGTCTTCCGTCCCATATCTTTCTAACCATTCTGGCCTCCCTCATCCTCATCACTTGTCCTATCCACTGTCATCGCCTACCTCTCAGTTTTTGTGTGATATTAGGCCTTGAATATGGGATATCTTTGTTTTACGGATTCTCCATTCACCATTAGCTTAATGTGGTTTATATAATTTCAAGAAGCCGTTTGATTTTTTTGGGGAATATTATATTTTTAGCCCCACAATAGCTGCAAAAATCAACTAAAATGAATACGTATACAAACAGAAAGGTACTTACTTTGGTATAAATCAAGAATTCGTTGAAATAAATTCCCAAGACATTTATATAGTTCAATAAGGTACGAACGTACACTCAACCAAATGAGAAAATTGGAGATTATGAAATTTTATGATAACTAACCACCTCTAGCAATACTGGGAATAATGGAAAACAAACTGGCTAGTATACACGCAAATTTGGGAGTCTTGAGACGTTTTACCCTCTTAGACGCGAAAGACTTAAGCCTGGAACAGAATGCACAGCGCGCCGTCATTTGCGACAGCGTTGCGTTAGCGCCGTTGAGAATTTTCGCCTGCACACAATGCAATAATTTTTAACGCCGTCAAGTGTCACTTGACAACCTATATCTGTGTTTATACATGCGCTTTCTTTTATTAAAAGTATAATGGATGATGAAGACTTGTGTGTGATGTTATTTATGTTGTATGCAAGTTATTTATACATACAAACACTTTACCATTCAGTAAAAACTGAGGTTATGTGTTCTGCGTCAACGTTCAACGGCGTCAAAAGTTGGAAGTTGACGAACATTCAGTATCAACGGCGTTCGAACGCTGTAGGACGTTGTCTATTCTGTACACTTGCGTACGACAGCTTGGTTTTAACTTTCTTCTGACAGATAGCGCCGTACGAACGGCGTCAACGCGCGGACAAACTCGTTGCATTCTGTTTCCCACTTTAAGGTGGAAACATGCTTATGAAACCCGACGCAACGCAACGAAACGCGACGCGTGTTGTCACTAATCAAACGTTGCTCTTTTCCATTGTTGACTATGGATTAGCAACATACTATTAATACCAAACACGAAGTGATGCGCCCACACAACATCCGATCGAAACGATCCGGTTCAGCGTGTTGTCGGTGATGAAGGAAGCACACCACCCGACGTGTCGAGACCAATGTGTTTCTAGTCAACATGTGCTCCAGTGCGTCATTTGATGAAAGTCATCTGTAATATATTCATATCTTTCCTCAAATTACAAGTATCTACTCGGTAATACATTTTAAAATGTTCGTCAGCTTTAAGCAAGTCTTTAAAAAGAACATGAAAAACTCCAAACATATTTCGTTGCTGATTTATTTCATGAATATTTTAGTCAGATCTTGTAAACCATAATTATTTGATTCGTTGTTAAGAAGTATGTTCATCTATTCACTCCTGTATTCGTAGAAAAGCTTTGGAAAGTACAGCAAAAAGCAGCAATAAATACGACCGTCATAAATGCTTTTAAAGAGATTCCAAATGGTTTCTACTATTAAAATCGTAATGCGTTCCAATAAGAAGAGTATCTCCTGCGAAAGTGTTTTGATAGTAATAACTCTTTAAAACTTTAACAAGTTATCTATAAAATGAAAGTGTTCCTTTACACCTTGATTGCATGCGAGTTGAGCTTCCACTAAATATAACCGCTGACCGGCCGCGGTCACTCTGGTCGACCGCTGTCTACAACTGCTAACAATGTGCAATGTGCACGCCATCTGATTTACACGGATTACTGTTCTAAATACACCACGACTATCGCGCGCTACTTCTTATTGTCTTTGCGTTTTTAGAGGTGTTACTTTAATAGTCATACTTCCAGTTATCTAACTGGGACGAAAATAGAGTAACGATAGGTTAGTTCTATTTACGATTCTGGTTCGATTTTAAATTTAGTAATCTATGCAGATTGTTTGAAAATAAAACGATCAATAGTTCTGCATTATTAAACAAAAATATATGTACCTATTACTTCATAATAATATATAGAAATGGAAATACTCTGGCCCCATGGACAAAGCCCGGGCATCACTTCATTTAATTCGCTGTACGTTCTCGAGAAGATCAATGTCTTTATTGAGATATGGTGACCAGATCTGAAATCCGAATTGTAGAATCGGTCGAACATAAGTTTTATATACTTTCAAGAAGGTGGTTTTTGTTAGTTTTTCAAAACTTTTTAAATTAAACATATTTAAATTTATTTTTTAATTAAATATATTAAAAACTGTATAAATTAAACACTGTTTACAATTTAGACAATGTTTAATTTATTTCTGTATTCAGAAACAATATCTAAACTAAACACTGTTTAAGTAAAGACCTCTGAAAATTGTGCAAGTTGGTAGTAAAATTATTGAACTTTAAACTACAATTACAAACACAAACATCCATGCCATCACCGGGATTCGAACCCGAACCACCCTGGTCTAACATTTAGCGCCCCATCTACACTGACCGTTACACCATAGTGACCGGCGAACTTAACTTTGGTCTCTTTCTAATTTTTATGTACTAGAAAGAAATAGAATACCACATTTAGAACCTTACGATCCATCAACGACATAGTTCTTATGTACTTTGTTTTTCTACGACATTGTGAAGTCGCTATTGTTCTCTTTCTTACACATTATACTGCCGTAAGAGTGATTTCTGAATAAATAAATGATATTAGCTATTGTCATAAGTCCAATATTATATGACAATGGCTGGACCGATTTAAAAAAGAATTTGGTGCACCTACCTTACCTATTTTGGTATACACAGGGTGTTTGTTTGAAACGGAGCACCCCGAAAATCTCCTTTATTTGTAAAGATACAAAAAAACTTCAGAACAAAAGTCAAACTAGACAAAAAGGCCCATCTAAAGGTTACTATAAGAATTCTGAGGCACTTCCGGTTTCACCGGAAATGATGTCAACTTTAGATCTAGCATAGGGAATCGATAATTTTATATTTTTTTCCTAAAAGTACATTAAATTATCTTTACAATGACACCAAAAAGTCATATTTTTATGTTAACCATTTCAAAATGGCGGCCATTTATTTACAAAATAATAATCAACATAAGTTTTACTAAAATAATGTGTGGACAATAATGGTGGTTTGATCGAACATTTGTATTTTTTTTTTTTTGTAAAATAATTGTAAAAAGTAATAGTTTTTTTTCTAAATAGTCAAATAGTTTATTTTAGAGATATTTTGTTTCTTTTTTTATTGTTTTCAAAGCTTGCTACGTTCAACTTTGTAAAACTTATGTTGATTATTATTTTGTAAATAAATGGTTGCCATTTTGAAATGGTTAATATAAAAATATGATTTTTTGGTGTCATTGTAAAGCTAATTTAATGTACTTTTAGGAAAAAAATATAAAATTATCGATTCCCTATGCTAGATCAAAAGTTGACATCATTTCCGGTGAAACCGGAAGTGCCTCAGAATTCTTATAGTAACCTTTAGATGGGCCTTTTTGTCTAGTTTAACTTTTGTTCTAAAGATTTTTTGTATCTTTACAAATAAAGGAGATTTTCGGGGTGCTCCGTTTCAAACAAACACCCTGTATAGGTTTTTAAGAGGTATTGTATAGGTAATTTAAAAAGTATTTTCTCGTGAACGGCTAGACCGATTTTAAAACATTTTTTTTTTATTAAATTGAATTTATACCTAGTATAAATTCCGGTTTTTTTATGATTTTAATATGAATGCCATTTATTGCTCCAATAATAGATGGACACCCTGCCATATTATAAAAATTTCTCATTCCTTTTTCTTGATGCAATTTTATAAAAGCATCCTTTTTTAGAGCCAACGCAACTGAAACGTCCTGAATGTCCCCTACCGAAGTAACTTAATTCGGATAATAATTGTAATTTTGAATCTATATGCCGTCCCTTATATATTACATGATTAATTTCATTTTCAACAAGGTGGTGTATAAAGTAACTCCGTGTTTAGAAAAACGATATTTTTCACGAAAAATTGTATCACTATAATTATTATTGGGATTTTCCCTGTCCATTTAAATTCTGACGAAATTTGTACACACAAACTCATTTATATCCTTCACTTCTTCAATATCTTCTATATATTCTTCCACTGAATCACTCATTTAGAAATCTCACGTAGATAATAATCTTAATACACAAATTTAAACTACCCACATACGTTGTTTAAAAAATGTTGATTAAATTGTAACTTAACTACGGTAACTAGAATGAAACGTTGTCTCTGAATAGACAAAATCAACTTTTTTTAAAAATTTTTTATATCGCGTTTGCTGCTGTGGCATTTAGCCAGGACAATTTTTATTTGAGAAAATTTCTATGCCTGAACGGGATTCGAACCCGAGACCTTCGCAACGCAGAGCACATGTGTTACCACTACGCTACGCCGATCGGCAAAATCAACTTAACCACTGTAACTAAGAAAAACAGTGTTTAAAAATTGAACAGTGTTTAAAAATTTTCTTTGAATAAGAAAAAAAACACTGAATTTAGACAATGTTTAATTTAAACAATGTTTATTTTTTGTCTCTGATAAGCCCTGTTAGAGACTACAATACCAAGATCACATTGGGATTCAACGAATTGCGGAAAATGTGGATTTTAATATTATTTTCCTATATTACGAGGTAAAAATATTAACTCAGTATATTATATATTACATAAAAACGTAAAAAACCTTTCGTTGTTTTCATATGAAAAATTACTATTGTAAAACACATTGAAATTTCCATCGTTTGAACTTAAATATATTTGACAAGAGATATTTTATCACCCCTTCACTGTTATTCTTGTCATCATAAGATGTCGATGTCGCACATATTCAAAACTCGAATAAAGTGACAAATTCAGAAAAGTTTTAGGGAACCATAAGCCACAAAGTTAAAGGGAAAAAATCAGTTTGTCAATATTTTATCAGATGTGATGACATCAACAGGATAACGGAGTGATGAAAGGAAGAAATAAAAATAAATCTTACTTTATAGATTAACTTCGAAAATAGAGTTAGTTCTATAAAAAGTTTTAAATGTATTTCAACTTAAAGGATATATCCACATGTGTGAAAAACAGGACTAAATCTCTCACAGCAAAGCAGATTCACTACCTCTTCCTTACCTTTATGCAACCCAAATAATATAAATGAATTTCAACAACTTGTGTTTCCTACACGATGGTACTACCTATCATATATTGTTAAACAATAGATTTTCTGCGATAATTTTCACAAATCATAACAAAATCCAAGGATACTGACATGATGACCAGACTTTTTTTTTTGTAAATAACAAAAAAAAAAGAAGTTAAATTTTGAGGTTATTTGAGAGAAAACATTTCAATGAGTACATTGGAAAAAAGTTATATATTTGGTTGTGTTTTTTAAATTTTGTTAAAAATGGCAGAAAATAAGGAGCATTTTCGACATATTATGCTTTACTATTTCCGAAAAGAAAAGAATGCTTCGCAGACGAAAAAAGATGTGTGCTGTGAACGGTGAGGGTGCCTTTGATGAATTCACGTGTTGTAAGTGGATCAGAAAATTTCGTAATAATAATTTTAATCTTAGTGAAGCACCAGTTTCTGGTTGATCAGCTAAGACTGATGACGATGAAATATTGGCGCTTATTGAAAGTGATCGGCATAGAAAAACTCGAGAGATCGGAGAAATTCTTGGAATTAAACAGTCGACAATGTCAAGACGATTACGCCAACTTGGAATGGTTTATAAGGCCGATGTATGGATGCCGCATGAAAATTTTCTCTTTTAAAATTTGCTAGACCGAGTTTCTGCTTGCGATTTTCCATTGAAGTGCAACGAAATCGATCGATTTATAAAGCGGGGATGTCACAGGTGATGAAAAATGGATTGTTTATAATAATGTTAAGCATAGTAGGTCATGGTATAAGTGCGGAGCTACCCTTACCACCTGCGCAAAAGTCAGTTTACATCCGAAGAAGGTTGTTGTGTGTCATACAAAATATGATTGCTAGAGCACAGTATTGCTTTGTAGCATGGGGAGATTACCTTAATATACTCGTGGAGGATTCACTTTAACAACGTTCGCCAGAGAAAGGGTATGGTTCAATCTAGAAGATCATAATTCAATCATTTTGAATATCGTGCAGTTATCAGTATCTTTTAAAAAAGAGTTATCTGCGAAGGAAATCCATGGCTATATAATTAGTAAATTAGGTGAGGATACCCATTCGTATGCAACCATTTTTAGGTTGGTGAATGAGTACAAAAGAGGAAGTACTAAATTACTACAAAAGTTGTCAGAGGTAGCATAGATAGATGGCAAATCGAAGAAATGCGTATATTTTATTTTAACCGACGAATTGGATATAAAGAAGCTATAACAAGATGGGTGCCTTTCTCAGGCTAGTTTGTATAGGTTTAATAAAAATCTAGTACATTTCGTTGTCGGTTTATGACCTTGGATGAGATGTGGGTCTAATATAACTAACCTTATGATATATAGCAATTACATCCTAAAACATCTTGACAATAGAATTCAAGTTGACTCCGCGTACACAGATTTTAGCAAATGCTTTGATAAAGTTGATCACAATATCTTAATAAGAAAACTCGCCTTAATAAGCATTCGAGGAGACTTTTTAAGGTGGTTAATGTCATAACTAAGCAATAGAGCTCAGGCTGTTTGCCTAAATGGGTTCATATCTAGTTATGTAACCATAACATCAGCGGGTACCACAGGGGTCCCTCCTTGGGCCCCTACTATTTTTAGTATTTATTAACGATATTAATCTTGAAATAAAAAATTCTTTCACTCTCTTATTTGCTGATGATTTAAAGCTTTTACTCAAAATCGAAACTGTACTAGATGCTGAGCTACTGCAGGCAGACATTAACAGTCTTCATTTGTACTGCCTAGAAAATAAACTATTCTTAAACTATGACAAATGCACAGTAATAACTTTTACAAGAAATAAAAATACTATAATTTTAATGGCACTCGTATCATAAGAACGGATGTTGTTAAAGATTTGGGAGTACTATTTGACTCCAAATTAACATTTGAACCCCACATTAACAGCATTGCAGCTAAATCTTTTAAAATGCTAGGTTTCGTGATTAGATCAATATAAGATTTTAAATCAGTAGCTGCATTAAAATCATTAAATTTTGCTTACGTTTTAAGTAACAATCAATTTGCCTCTGCAATTTGGAATCCCTCATACGAAACTTACATTAAAAAAAAATGAAATACCTTTGTTTTAAGAATAGTTCGTACTATACGGATTATCAGAACCGTTGTTGTGAGTTCAATTTATTAACATGAAAGGACCGTCGTATTTTGTCGGACATGAAATGCAGTATAAAATCCTTAACAGGCTGATAAGTTGTAATGATATAGTTACTTTCTTTATACAATTACAATGGTCCAGTCTACAATACTCGTACTTTACCTCTACTTAATATACTCGTTACAATCACTAATTCCTATCAAAATTCTCCTGTAATTCGTCAAAAAAAAAATATTATAAAAAAAAAATATTACACGCCAGAGAACAAGGAACAATCCAAAAAGTGGGTTCATCACGTATTCCCGACTCCAGCGAAGGTAAACTGTAAGCGAAGGTAAAGGTAAATCAGCGATGGACCCATCAGCTGGAAAGATCATGATTTTTTGGAACGCCGAAGGGATCTTATAAATCGATTATAACGCAAAGGGGCAAACAATTAACGGACAATACTTTGATGACCTTCTCGACCGTAAAAAATCTTCATTAGTACTTAATAATAGTAATAATAATAATAATAATAATAATAATATATTTTTATTTCCTTAGATGTTTTTTACAGAACATATGGAACAAGTCATACAATTGATATAAAAAAAAAATTAAAAAAAAACTAGTATAAAAGTACAATCTACAATACAAAAATGCCTTTAGTAACAATGAAAATTAGATTTAATTGTTCATTATTGCTATTACATTGTTTCCTTATACTAATTATTAATTATTAGCTATAGTAATTATAAAAGTTTACATTTATTAAAAAATTCGTCCAGGTTATAGAAGGAATGTTCCAGGAGGAATTCTTTTAATGTTTTTTTAAACCTTTTTAGGTTCTCAGCTAAAGTTATACTGCTAGGCAGATTATTAAAAAATGTTACCCCCATGAAATCAGGCGAACTTTCAGCATTTTTCAGCTTTGTTAGAGGAGTTCGTAGCTTGTTTTTTTGACGAGTATCATATTTATGAATGTCTTGATTTGAATTGTAGTTTTTAAAATTTTTATATATGTAAACTGACATTTCATAAATGTAGATGGAGGTGACTGTAAGTATTTTTATATTCTTAAATGTACCGCGGCAGGATTCATCTCTTCCTCGTAATTAATTTATATAAATAATTAAAAATTTGAAAACATACAGATCTTTTAAAACCCTCCATCAAATACATAATAGTGCACGCATCTTCACAATACCCATTCTTGCAAAGACTTTAATATTTTAACACGAGCTTTGAATGTCTTTACTTGTGAAATTTTACATTTTCATTAGTGCGACCCTCCGCTTGATAGAAAGACGGCTGTGCGAGTCGCTGAGAATATTCCTACAAGTGAACAGTCGCGCAGTGAAAGTGGAAAGCAAGAAGGGAAGGTGAATATTGGAAGAAATGAAGATTGGAAATAGAGGGACAATACCAAGGTGTATACTATAAATGCAATTGTTAGGGAAAGCACGTTCTCAAGTTTTTTTTCTCTAATCTAGATTTAGAAAGTTTGAAATAGTAGAATAAGAATAAAATAGAAGTAGAATAAAGCAATGATTCTCAAACGTCAACCCGCGTACCGCTGCTAATCGATTAAGAAATTCTGTTGTTTATCTTCGAAGATTCCTGGTAAGAAGTGAGGGAAAGATAGTTGAACGATGGATTTCAGTTGCCATTTTGGTTTGCTATTTGTCAGTCAGTCGACATTTTATAGTTCAGTAGAGTACACGTTGCAAATTTATAGTAATGCGCTAGACCAGTGTTCTTCAACCCGTGGTCCGCAGAAAATTCCTACTGGTCCGCGAATTATTTCGGCCGAATCATGTAGATGCACACTTCTACACTGCAAATCTCAAGTGAGTACTAGTACTCATTTAAAGTGCGTACATTGCTTGTCCTCGTTTTTACTCAGGTACAAGTGAGTACTTTTGTACGCACTTTAAATGAGTACTAGTACTCACTTAAAGTGAGTACTAGTACGCGTTTTAAATGGGTAGTGGAAAGGAAGAGAGGGTAGTAATACGCACTTATAGTGCGTACATAGGTATAAAACTCTTTTCTTGAGTGACGTCACAATAAAGCTTTAAAATTCAGGAAAAGTAAAAATGTTGATTGAACATCAGAAAAATAGTTTTTAAATTATTATAATCAATAATTTATACACTTTTTTGCCAATTTTCAATGTAATCCTTTTCCAGAATTTATGAAGCTTCATATTTTTCTGTAAATAATAAAATGCGATTATTATTATTTCATGAATATATTTATTTAAAAAAATTTCAAACCTTTCAGATATTACAACTAAAATAATCATAATGATTAAGTATAAATATGAACTTAGTTATCATCTAAAATCAATAAATTATTCTAAACAATTTCTACGAATAATAGAAGATAAAAATTATGATTTTCTCCTTAGTTACATTTTGAAACGTATTATTTTAGTATCTAAAATATAATGTAATTGTCTCGGTAATTATGTCGTATAATAGAATCAATGTTAAATCTTTAAACATATCTAGAAGGTACCTGAATTAATCTGAGCGCATTTATTCCTAAAATAATGCGATCATCACATGTGCTATTATTATATCGCATTTAAATTAAAACTGCATATTTGTATAACTAACTTTGAGGCTTCCGAACCTTCTTAAACAAAAACTATGCAAAAATAAATTCTGGCTTCAGCAGCCTCTCAATGTTACATTTCACTTTATTATTATTATTTTTCACTTTTACTTAACTTTAAAGTCACTTATTAATCAGCAGATACTTTGGCACTTTTTTTTTAAATTTTTAATTGTCTAATAAACGTTAATATTGTACTATTATTTGGTTGTTTAGTTTTAAAGAGCTTATATGATAGGAAATTTAATATGTTAGGTTAGGTTACTCACATATAACGCGTATTAAAAGTACGCATTTAAAATGAGTATTAGTACTCACATATAACGCGTAGTTTCAGTTCCGCTTTAGAAGTGAGTACTTGTACTCGTTTTACGTGAGTATTTTGAAGTACTCATTTATAACGAGTACTAGTACTCACTTCAAGTGCGTACACTTATCTCCTTCTTCAAAGTGAGTACACTTATCTCCTTCTTCAAAGTGAGTACAAGTACGCACTTTAAATGAGTAATATAAAAAGTACTCATTTAAAAGGAGTACTATTACTCACTAAGATTTGCAGTGTATTCACGAGTATATAGCACATTTTTTAGTCGACGCAGAAGCTAACTTTTATCTGAACCATGGTTTATTTAATATTTACTAGCCCCAATACAATGTCTCTCGCGGTTATTTTTCATACTTCTGAAGAAGCTAGATCTTTGGAATAGTCGCTTATAAGAGAAAGATATAGAAATGTTTTTTTTTTACCGGTCCGCAGGGGCAAAAAGGTTGAAGAACACTGCGCTAGGCAGTTCAACAACACGTAATTATAGTAAAAATATTTTATCAAAACCGTAGAGTTTCTTCTTGCTCTTCTTCCTCAGCTTGCTGGATAGACCTCCTTCCTCTAATGCCACACATCTTTACCTTGAGCTTTTCGGTGCCATTAGTTCCGGCGATGCTATTTATATCAAAAGCCAGCGGTTTTGAGGTTTTCCCACACTTCTTTTGAAAAAGCATGGGAGTTAGGGTTTATACAAATGGCAGATCGCGGGTCATCTAATTTTTTGTGGTACCTAAAACATTAATGAAAAAAAAAAAAAATGGGCTTATTTATACTAATATATAAGTTATTTAGGATAAAAATATATTTAAAATGTATATATGCTGTCCTCTACCTAGTTATATATAAAAAAAAATTGATGTGAAGTGTGAATATTCACACATTTCAGGGTTTCGCAGATATAAAATAAGTGAAGGTGGTATGCTGAGTGTGTAGGACAAATTTTACTTTGTAGTAATCACGGCAAAATGAACGATATTTTTAAAATAATTTATCGTCTGTTAATCATATAATAAGACTGGTTATTAAATTTACGCTCTTAAAAATTAAATACAACATTTTTCAAAATATAACTAGAATTTTGACAAAATAATTTCAACATAAGAAAAATGCAAAAAAAAAAACAGAAAAAATAAAATTCACTCCGTACTCGAACTCGAAACCCTTCGTTTTCCAGAGAATTTTAGCTTCCGACACCAGCGCTCTAACCCGTTACGCCATCGTACGTCTTGCATGTGAGTGTCTTACATTGGTATAACTTTTGTACTTTGTGAACCAAAAACCACAAAAAATGCGTTATTTTCCGAAAACATAATCTGATCAAAAATTCCTGTTGTACTATTTCGGTTCACACCAATATACATTACTTAGAATTTTTTTAGATTTTTAGTTTAAACCATCTGGGCTACAGGGTGTGGGACAAAAATTATTTTGTACAATTTTGGCAAAAATCGCATCAAAATAATTTATTTTGCAAAAATAAAAATTTGATCGTTAATCCACGTACTAAGGGCTTTCATTTGATACCCTACTCAGAATTAAAAAAAAATATTTTTGTTTTCGATGAGCACATATTTGTTTATATTTTTAGGGGGGTATGTTTTTTAGATGTTTTAGTATTTTTCCAATGTGCGGGTCAAAGAGTTGTATAAGCATGCCAAATTTCAACTCTCTAGGTTTAGCCGTTTGGCTACAATTTTAACCGAACAGACAGACAGACAGACAGACAGACAGACAGACAGACAGACAGACAGACAGACAGACAGACAGACAGACAGACAGACAGACAGACAGACAGACAGACAGACAGACAGACAGACAGACAGACAGACAGACGACAAAATGACGGTATAAGGGTTTTTTGGTCATACCTACAAAAACCTAAAAAGGAGCTCTTCGGGATATTTGAAGTTCCGTCACTGCTTATCATTTAGTATGAAAAATAGACCGCGACCCAAATGAGTCTGCCACCTCTGCTGTTGGATGTTAATGTTTATATCAAAAAGAAAAAGAGATAATAATTTTATTATTAGTTGATAAAAAAATGTGGTTGTTAATACATGTATCAAAAACTTTCATTTGATATCCCTGAAAATTTAAAAATCTTATTTTTCTTCGATAAATACATATTTATATTTTTTGCGGGATATATTTTTGATTCTCTAAATCCAGCCACTTGGACACAGTTTCTACCGAACGGATACTTATGTGATGGAATAAGAATATCTTAATTATACCTACGAAACTCTAAAAATAACGGGAATATGCATTTTCTATTAACTGTAATACTAATCATAATAAAATATAGTTTACATATTGTAAAATGTATAAGTTAAAGGCTATTCCAAATGTTTCGGTGGAACTAACTGGAATTTTCGTTTTGTAAGTTGTCATGGTCTCACTTATTATGGTTTGAAGTGGGCTTTTCCTAAACAAAATGGTCAAAAGCCTCACTTAATTGGTAAAAGTTCCTAAAATTGAAAATCTAGTTCCGTCTAAACCGAAGAAACAAGCTATATTTTGCTGTGATATTTTAAATTTGTTCAATTTTCATTTCATTGGACCTTAAGGAGGGGCACGTGCCTCCAATGGCCCCCCTGAATACGCCATTGGCTTAAATGAACTTTATACAAGAATTTTAATATATTAAATAATTATTTAATTTTTACGTATTAATTTTAGCATTAAGAAACCAATTCGTCTTTTACAATTTTATTTATAAAACATTTTGAATTACGCTCCAACGGGGATATTTAGTAATATGCGGTTGCCAACATTGTGTTGCGCATAACCTCCTCTGTAACCACATGTGCTTGGATTGTTGATATCTCATTAAGTTTTCGTGATATTATTATTTGTAACGTGTTTAAGATAGTAGCGATTTTTGAAATGTGCGATTTTCTGGAGCAACGATACAACATAAAATTTTGCGTGAAACTGGGAAAAACTTTGGAATGTTTAATCGTCATTGGCTTGTTCAAGGAGTTGCTTACAAACGTCCACTAGATTTTCTTTCTATTCCTCGGTCATCAAACAAAGAACAAATTTTGCTGCAACTCGATGCATGTTCAATTTTTCCGTCAAAATTTCATGGCATGACCCAATTGAGATTCTAACCTCTTCTGTAATTTTTCTGTCAGTCAATCGGCGATTTGCACGCACCAGATCGTTGGTTTTCTGAACGTGGAAGTCATCAGTTGTAGTCAAAGGCCTTCCTGCTCGAGGATCATGTCTAATTGATTGACGACCACTTTTAAATCATGAAAACCATTTGTAACATTGCGTACGACCCAGAGCATCATCTCCGTAAGCTTGTTTCAAAAGTTGAAACGTGTCTGTGAAAGTTTTCTCCAGTTTCACGCAAAAATTTATGTTGCATTGTTGCTCCAGAAAATCGCACATTTCAAAAATTGCCACTAACACTTAAACACGTTGCACTCAAATAACAATATCACGAAAATTAAACGAGATAGTAACAATCCAAGAATATGTGGTTACAGAGGAGGTTATGCGAAAACTGCCAACCGCATATCACTGAATATCCCCGTTGGAGCGTAATTCAAAATGCTCGGTTATTTTCTGAACAGACCTCGTATTTGTCCATCTAGTTCAGTCCCATCTTGCTATGTATCCTACGCAGCATTGCGTATTACTAACCTCAAATGGAGCTAGGTAGGACTCGTTACTTTTGGTATTTCGAATCTCCAACGGAGCTGAGCGTTGAGATCAGAGCCGCAGTAAAGGGGGGCGGAGGGGGCGATGGCCCCTAGCGCACTAAGGAAAAGTGCGCTGACGGGCTTGCTAAGGGGTGCCATTGCGAAGATGAGAACCTTTTTTTTTTGCTCGTCACTTGGATTTTGGGAGGTGAGGACATTTTTTTTGCACTTAAATTTTGAGAGGTAAAAACCTCGTTTTTAGGGTTTTGTAGGTATGACCAAAAAACCCTTATACCGTCATTTTGTCGTCTGTCTGTCTGTCTGTCTGTCTGTCTGTTCGGTAAAAATTGTAGCCAAAGTAAAAGTTGAAAATTGGCATGCTTGTACAACTTTTTGATCCGCACATAGGAAAAATACTAAAACATCTAAAAAACATATCCCCCTAAAAATATAAACAAATATGTGCTCATCGAAAAAAAAATATTTTTTTAAAATTCTGAGTAGGGTATCAAATAAAAGCCCTTAGTACGTGGATTAACGATCAAAATTTAATTTTTGCAAAATAAATTATTTTGAGGCGATTTTTGCCAAAATTGTGCAAAAAATTTTTTGTCCCACACCCTGTAGCCCAGATGGTTTAAACTAAAACTGTGAAAAAATTCTAAGTAATGTATATTGGTGTGAACCGGAATAGTACAACAGGAATTTTTGATCAGATTATGTTTTCGGAAAATAACGCATTTTTTGTGTTTTTTGGTTGACGATGCATACATGTTATACTCTTATAACACACTAAGTTGATAAGCGTTTGGTGGTCTAGTGGCTCAGTTGCTCGACAACCACACAGGATCGTTATTCACTACACAGGTTCGTTCCTGGCTTGTGGAGTCAATTTTATTTTTTGTTTTTTTTTCATATTTATTATGTTTAAATTAATTTGTTAAAATTCTAGTTATATTTTAGCACATTTTGAATTTAATTTTCAAGAGCGTAAATTTAGAGGAGCGGAGCGTATGATTTAAGACAACTAATGAAAGTCATAGGCCCAATTTTCAAAATCTTAATGAACCTTGTTATATAAAAACAATACTGCACTTATTTAGAAACCTAAATAATGATATTAGGTATTCGAATTAAAATTAACAAAAAAATATTTTAACATAAAATTTGTTTTTAAAGCTCTGAGATTAACAGACGATAAATTATTTTAAAAAGATCGTTCATTTTGCCGTGGTTACTACAAAGCAAAATTTGTCCTACACACTCAGTGAAGGACAAATTTTGAGAATTTC
Source organism: Liopterus haemorrhoidalis (assembly GCA_963971575.1). Taxonomy (NCBI): domain Eukaryota; kingdom Metazoa; phylum Arthropoda; class Insecta; order Coleoptera; family Dytiscidae; genus Liopterus; species Liopterus haemorrhoidalis. The sequence goes on from OZ020620.1 coordinate 12,628,663, forward strand.
GCAGAACCCTGCAATGTGTGAAAATTCACACTTCACATCAATTTTTATTTACTAAGGGCGCCAAAACACGGCTCTGCCCCTAGCGCAAGTTTTCCTTACTGCGGCTCTGATTGAGATTATCAATTTTCAACAAATATTTCCATAGCGAGAAATTAATTCAACCATGTAAATAACCGTGAAAAATATCAAATAATCAAAGTAGATTATAGTGAACGAAACATGTAAAACAAAGTTATGTTTTGAGGTATCCCAGACGGCCCTTTAGCATAAGTTCCGTTTAAGTAAAGTATAACTTCATTAACGACAACTTCAGACCATAACTTGTGACACTCGTAATATATATTCTAAAATTTCGAAACTGATCAGCCGTAACTAATTACAGCACTATTTTTCAAGATCGCAAGTGGAGAAGTTCAAGTAACCATAGTAACGAGTAAAGTTTAGATAGGAAACTTTCGTAAAGCTGATATCAAAAATCGAAGTGCATTCTCATTACAGGTTATAATCACCCTTGAGTCGAGAGCAAGTCTTACCCTCTAAATGAAAAGACAGCGTGTTTCATTAGATCGGGAAATAGCATCATAAATCTGCTTTAGACTTGGGATCGGAATCAGGATCGGGATAGCACACCGTTTTACTTCTTCCCTTACTCTCCTAGGAAATGCGGGAAATGCGGGAAATACGGGAACACGGGAAGAAGATATACCTTGCCCTCGTCAAGATAACGGTTAAGCTTTTACTGATTTTAACTATATTCACTTCAATTTAAAAGTGAATTATTTTTGATAAAATCTTTCATTGCATTACCTGTTTAGAATTAAGATATGTTTGTCTTAAATTGAAACAGTGTTCTTCCCTCTTTTTAACATTTTCTCGCTTAGATCTTGATTCGATTCCATTTGGCTGTTTTTTAAATGATTCCGTTCTTGAGAGTGCATTATAAAATAAAGAATTTAACTTATCTATTAAGTAAAGAAAGGTAATACAAGTAACTTTATACTCGAAAGAGAATATTAGATCAATATTTTGTTAAGATATCGAATTTGAGATATTTTTCTCTTCCGACCTTAACTTCTATACCAATAATATCGGATTGATGCAAAAGTAATGGGAATTTTTAAAATGGTCATTGTTGGTTACCTAGTTCGTTAAAATTTTTGGCACGCAGGAACAATGGTTATTTGCGCTCAGTGGCGGCGCTAGCTCATAAAATCTGGGGGGGGGGCAGGAAATATTTGAGGAGGGCACCATTTTTTTTATCGTTATTAATACTCATGAAAAAGGATGACAAAAAAAATAGGTTCTCAGTTTTAAAATACAGTGGTGCCTTGACTTACGAGTTTAATTCGTTCCGTGATGGAGCTCGTAACTCAAATTACTCGTATGTCAAATCAATTTTCCCCATTGGAATGAATTGAAAATTCATTAATACATTCCGGGCCATCAAAACACACCGCAATTTTTTTGTTACATGTTTTTAGATAAGAAAATTGTGTTCATAAATAAGGAATATTGTATAAAAGCGCAATACAATAGAATTACTGCAGTAAACTGATTAAGTATTATGTACATCAAGGTAAAGAAGATCAGACGACTTGAAGATACTAACAGACGTGGAGGAGAAAGGTTGAACTGCATAACTGAATCATATTCGCTGATTTTTGTCCTTTTCGCCACGCTTTCTTCACTTCTATCTGCAGGGTTTTCAATAAAAACCTGTCCAATGCGGTCTGTTTCATCCTCCCTTTCACAATGTTTCTGAAATGAGTTCGGCAAGTGTCATTAAATAGTGTCGACGAACGCCCAGTTGTAACTTATTCTGGTGTTTCTTTTGAATAGTCTAAAACATTTTCCCACATTCCCAACATTTCGTTCATCTCACTTGTAGAGATAACCTCCTCCGCTCGTAATTCGAATTTTAGCTCTCAACTCAAAGCAAAACATCGGCCGAGAGACGAGTCGTATCTCGAAAAACTCTTTAGTTGGGACACTCGTAAGTCAAGGTACCACTGTACAAGTGATGAACTAAAACAATTGTCCTTATACGCTTAAAAAATTTTCTCCAAGCATTTCTAGGTGCTAATACAGCCCATGTAAATGTCTAGAGTCTATATATTAACAAGAATAAATAAAACAATAAATAAATAATTAAAATATTCAATATTAGAAATTTTGCACTGACAATCACAAATAAATTAGAATAAAAGTCGAAAAACTGAACAGACGGGTTGGTGGTAGGAGACTATAAAGGGGCCAGTTACCATCAGATACCTCAAATCAAAATAAATAACACATTAAAAAATAAGGTGCAAAATTTGATAAATAAAACAATAATTTCGATTCCCTCAGGAAGAGTATCAGCCTGCCCATGAGTACTCTGTCGTCACCTAAAGAAGCTGACAGGTCATAGTACAGGCCTAAACCCTCCTTGACATCCTCGATCTGTACACCCTGGGTTTAAACTTGTAACAGAGACAAATCTGTGTTACCCGTCTCGCAATAGGAGGCCTTTCACCTTGAAGGAGGTGTCCATGGGTCCACCAACAATGTCCTATACGAAGGCGTGTGATTGCGGTCTCCTCTTTGTGGTTAATTCTGCAGGAAAACTCCCATGGTTTAATGTATGCTGTTCTAATCATGTTACCATTTGGCTAGCACGAGATGTTTTAGATGATTCATTGCGTCATATGGAAATATGAAACCCACATCAATCATAGGTATGTGAGAGGTGGCTTTTGCAGCTACATCAGCAGCTTCATTATATTAAATTACAACATGTCCCGGTATCCAAAACAGCTCTACCCTCACATTCTGAGCATTCATATTGAGTAGCAACCGGATCTTTAGTACACGAGGATGCACTGGAACTGGATCATGGATACTGTTCAGAGCGCTCAGCGAGCTCATCAAGACAAATCTTTGTTCTGGTGAAACAAAACACAGGGCCTTGTACAGTAGTGTACACACTCGTTATGGAGTGTAAACAGTATTGAAATTGTTGGCGTGGATTAAAAACGGTGTAACTGTTGCTGAATGTGTGAGAAAAGTTTGTGAGCTGTTTGGAAAAGGTGTACTTTCTACAGCTGAATCCAGATTAGCGAGCCGATCCTGTAAAATACTGCGTAATATAACAACGCCGTGTAACATTTATGTCTAACAGTTCAAAAAGTGCTCGACCTGATCAGCTCTGTGTCGGTTTTTGTCGCCAACACAAAGAAATTTGTCGAATTTAGTTGGACGCGTTCGAGATAGTTTTGACGCTCGCAAGCATGAACATTCGACACAAAGTTTACATAACCTATAGTAAATGTTAACCTATAAATAAATCTGCAATGTATCCTAACCTAACATATTTTAACCCAGTAATGCAGGAGTAATTTTTTCTACGAAACTTTGCATAAAACCTTAAACATTTAATTATACCTCAACAATATAGTTTCTGTAATCAACGCTCTACTTTAACTAATCTAGTCCCTTTTACACAATTTATTAGCTCCATTCTTGACGTCTCTGGACAATTTGATGTTGTGTACACCGATTTTCAAAAAGCTTTCGATAAAATTAATCAGGATCTTCTAATAGAAAAATTTATTGGAATCGGAATACATGGCAACTTGTTGAGATGGCTTACTAGCTACATCAGAAATAGATCTCAGGCTGTGGCAATAAATGGTAGCATATCAGATTTTATAACAATTACTTCCGGTGTGCCACAGGGATCTCATTTGGGCCCGCTTCTCTTTATAACTTATATAAATAACATCTACACAGCCATAAAATATTCACAATTTCTTTTATTCGCGGACCACTTTAAAATTTTTAAAAAGATTTCCTGTGTTCAGGATTGTGAAGAGCTTAATAAAGATTTAAAAGAATTTTACAAGTATTGCTCTGCAAACTTAATCTTAATCTAAAAAAATGCAATAGTATCACTTTTATTAGGAAACGGCTACCAACCAAATTTACGTTTCAGTTAAATAATACATCTTTGACTGAAGTAAATATTATTAAATATCTTGGAATCTATTTTGACAGTAAATTCAAATTTGATCACCATATTGAAAAAACAACTAAATCAGCATTCAAGCAACTTGGCTTTATCATGCGTTCTTGTAAGCATTTTACAAAGCCAAAAAGCATAATAATATTATATAAATCCTTAGTCTGTAGTAAATTGGAATATAATTCTATAATCTGGAACCCACAATATGCCACATGCATTAACAAGATTGAAAGTATCGAAAGACGTTTTGTAAGATATTTGGATTACAAATTTCACACAAATGATATGAATTATTCGTATCTTTGTCGTTTAGATAAATATAATCTAAATATCCTGGAAAAACGAAGAACTAAATTAGAGATAAACTTTGTTTATAAAATTGTAAATGGTATGATTGATTCAACAGACATTCTGGGTCTTATTAATTTTAATGTACCAGTATTAAATCTGAGGCAAGTAAATACCTTTTATACACCCAACTCTCAAACCAACATTCGACAAAATTCACCTCTAAATAGAATAATGTTCACTTTCAATTCTTGTTTTAACAACAGTGACATATTTTTCTTATCGTTTTTTGCATTCAAAAAAGAAGTCGATTCTTATTTAACGACTAGAGTTCTATCCATACGTTAACTAATACTAAACTAATATTTATTTAAAACTGTTACTTATATTATTTTCTTTCTTTTTGTAAAATACAGTTAAAATATGTTTTATATTGTATCAATGTATTATTTTATGCACAATTTTTGTTATTTTGTATTCTGTGGAGGTCTATAGGAACTTCGTTCTGTTTGACCACCCAAAAATAAATAAATAAATAAATAAATGAATTACATTGTGTACTTAGAATACCTTCTACCTGAAATTGTAATTTTTTGGTTATGTTCGTAGCATAATCCACTCCTGGATTTGTTCACAAGAAGTTTGCAATACGTTCGTGACAGGTAGATTTCGAGCGATTATTACGTTGCTCGGTACATTACAGGATCGACTCACTAATCTAGACCCAGGTTAAGAGCACTTGTTAATTTGTATTTGTGCTGTTTTTAATTAAATTGCGTTACTATTTCAAATATCTGTTTTCTTTCTTTCTCCTTCTTGAAAATAAATAACAATACTGTGCAAAATATGTTTTTAAAACCTTTGAGTTATCATTTATCATTTAAAATCACATTTTTGATAAGATGTCAACAAGAAATATAACCTAAAAAAATATTTAAATAATCCCGTCAAAGAATAGAAAACTGAAAATAAAAATGAGTCTGTTTTTGGAACAATATTAACATAGCTTGTGTTTGGTATAGCGACGTGGCATTGCGTTACCTTGTGCGTTTCAGGATTGATTTAACATTTACGGGAGTTAAGGGATGAATAATTTATATATTTTGAAGATGAGGTGTCGTTAAAAGATATTTTTCCCTGAAAAATATTCAACTTTATTGAACAAACGTGTAGATTTTATGAAATATCTTAGAAAGTTTTAAAAGTTGATTTTTATAGTTTATGGATAAGATGGTTTAAGTACTGAATTATGTAAATTTAGCTGTTAGAAATTTTTAGTTTCATTTTATTTTAAAGTTTACTTTATAACTATGTTCCTCATATAATTTTGAATACCTAAAAAAACTCACTACATATAAATACAACTAATTTTTGAAGTAACAAAGACTCCCATATCTTTGTTACTTCAAAAATTATGAATACTAAAAAAGATTGAATATCCGTCGACCAGTGGGAGACATAGCAAGAGATGGAGAGATCAGCTAATCGAATATTTAATAAGTATTGGTATACATGACACATGAAAAGACCTGGCAATGAACAAATCAAGATGGAGGACTTACGTGAATGAGGCCGAAAGTCAACTCGACTGACAGTGCCCGAAGAAGAGGAACAATGATCCTACTTTATTAAAAAGGTGTGTTCAAAAAACATTGTAAGTCAACAATTTATGATTATTCGACTTCTTTCTCAGTAAAAATTGTCGTAACCTTGGAGCTAATGAACTGATTTTAAATATTTTTTCAATTCTGATTAGTGTAGAAATCGTATACCAAGTGTGTCACTGAAAAAATATATGATGTCACTGATAATTTCAAGAAAATGCGTCAAATATAAACTGAAAAAGTAGATTTTGTATTACCCACGCGTACAAATATCATAAGATATATGTTTGAACTATTGAACAGATTTTAAAAATACTTTTAATTCTGAAGTGTATAAACCAAATAAGAGGTGTAAAACTAAAAGTGAAAATAGTGATTTTGAAAACGAAGAACCCAAAGAACTTGCTGCAGATTTCCCTGGTAAAATTTTGGTAATGATAACCGAAATCGTTGATCAAATTGTAGCGAATGATCCAGATTTTGCAAGACAAGGCGTTTTGGATACGATCTCCTGCTACCGACATTTGCTTAACGAAAGAAAAACAAAGCGACAAATGACACTAGACCAGTGCTCTTCAACCTGTGGCGCAGAAAATGCCGGTCCACGAAAAATTTCACATATATAGCCAGTCCCGGGTCTAGGGGTTATGGCGCCCCGATGCAAGAATTGATTCGGCGCCCTTAAAAAAAAAGCTGACCAGAAGTTGGCATGTTCTCTAAAAAAAAAAAAAAAGAAGTCGACCAAAGTTTTTTTTTTTTAAATGGTTTAATTGAATTTTATTTTTAATATCTTTTAAGAAAGGCAACCAGAATTTTGTTTGTTCTCCCCCCCCCCCCCTATTTGCCAATATTTTCCTCTCCTAAGGCCTGCTACCGGGGTTCTGTGCACCCCTAACACCCCCGCTTGGCGTGGCCCTGTATTGACACAATATATTTTCATTAGAAATTCTGAAACAGGTAATAAAAAAAAGCTTAAGTGCTTATAAGTATTACATATTATTTTTAAGTGTAAATAGTACGCATATATATAATAATACGGCGAATTTCTTTTATCGTGCAACATTGAAATTATTATAATGCATGATTTCCCTAGTAACGATAAACTATTTTGACAGCAAGTTGCCCTCCATTTATTTTGCAACATAGGGATAAATATTCATTGAAAAGGCATTTTTTATTGAAAATACATTAAAAATACAATTATTTAATACAAAAATAACAACAAAAAAAAAAACAATCATCTAAATTAAATGTTCAAAAATACCACCATTAACTTGTAAACATAAGGCGATCATAAAAAATTATTTAAAACATTTATTATTTGCCCTTGTGGGGTATCAGTAATAATAAAGTGGAAATTGGAATATTCGCTATTTTGAGATACACCATATTAGCAAATCACCATCGATTTATACATCACACAAGCGATACGAATAAGTACTAGTTTTATGCGTAACTGGAGCCCCGAAAAAAAAATCGTATAAAAACGGTACCGCTCAATCGTTCGTTGCGATGGCGCTCCTTGATCGTGGCGCCCTGATGCGATGCATCCTTTGTATCCATTGTGGAGCCGGCATTGCTTTGGTTTATGACTTTAAGGTTGTAGTTTATGGCGTAACTGTTAAAACTAAACTAGCGCAAATTAATGTTTTATTCACTTGTGATTATAATATATCTATATGAGGAGACTTGTTTAAAATATAATTCTACTATCAGATTTTTGGCGTGTCGTCAGATTTTTAATTATATAAGTGTTCCGAAAGGTATTTTCGGCGCCCTTAGCGCAAGGCGCCTCGATGCGACGCATCCTTTGCTTACCGTGTGAAGCCGGCACTGTATATAGCACATTTTTTTAGTCGACGCAGAAGCTAACTTTTGTCCGAACTGATTTATTTAATATTTACGCCTTACACCAAATGTATGCCTTCAAAAAGCTCTTTAGAATAGTCGCTTTCAAGAGGAAGATATAGAAATGTTTCCACTTTTGGAAGAATTTTGTGTTGCTGCTAATGTCAACCAGAAAGTCATATTCAACATAATAAGTAAACATTTATGAGCATTAGCTGAAAATTTAATAATTATTTCCTTGAACACGAGGATCTTCGTAAAGGTAACCTCTGGATTAATAATCCATTCTTGGAAGAAATAAAATTATGTGCACTTAATCCTCGTGAAAAAGAAGAGCTGAATGATTTGTTTTCTGATGTCACTCTGGTCTCTAGACATAAAATGCAATCATTGTATCAATTTTGGAAATCGCTAAAAAAAGAATATCCATCTTTGAGTTATAAAGCTATCAAATTTTTGGCCATTTTTCGACTTCCTATTTATGCGACCTATTTATAAGACTTTTTCAGCCATGTCAATAATAAAACCCAAACAGAGAAACTGAATGGATGTTAATGCAGCGCTTAGTCTGTCAGAAACAACTCTGCAGCCACGTATATCAAATTTTAAAACAAAGAAGCATCTGGAGATGTCGCACTAAAAAATTGTAATTGTCTAACTGTATAACATATACAGACAATTTTTGTCCGCCGGTGCAAAAATGTTGAAGAACACTGCACTAGACGACTTCATCGCAAAAAAATCAAGAATTTCATAAGAGTCAGGACCTTCATCACAAAAATGAACTTTATATTTCTGTGTGCATATATTTATGTGTTATGTAATATATATTATTATGCAAATTAATATATAATAACTAAAGTAAAAATTGTTTATTTTGGGTCGCGTGTTCCCCTTTCCCTATTTACTATAAGAAAATATTATAGCCATTTTCGAAAGAATAGTTTTCGGCCACCTTTAGAATCGTATTAAGTGTGTAGTAATCTATATTATTTCGTCAGAACTGCTTTATACTACTTTTTTGGATGGGGAGGCACTTAACTGTCGTGTAATGAATCTCACTGTTATGTAAAGAATACATGTAATTATTTTTTCGGGCAAAATACAATCTTATATGTAGCAAATCTTTAAATTAACTCCATTTTCGAAATCTACGACTTCAATATACCCGAAATTGATATACAACTCAACAAATTTGATGTAAATAGTGAAATTCGATTTTCGAGAGTTATTTCGAAAGTAGCTTCATTTGAGACCAGGTGCTGCGAATATACCTAAGAAAATTGATGCATTCCGTATATGCATGGAGTATGTTACTTAAATATCATAATTTACAGCCGTTCCGGCCGAATATGTAAATTTTTTTATTTAATTTCGGGCAAAACCCGAATAATAACGGGCACATGACTTGTCATGTGCCATTTTTTATTCCATTTTTGTAATTTGCAGTTCCGATTTGGTCGAAAACGATATAAATAGTGTCAAAATAATACGAAGTTGAGACTTTATACATTTCAGCCGCTACCTTAATTTCGGCGCCCAGCAGAGAAAAATTTCACACATATTCTTGTAGCCAAGGATATGCCCTACAGATTAAGGAAGAATTGAAACAAAATGTTAATATACGCAAATTTGCAGTGGTAGAGTACATTATCATGTTTCGAATTTGGGAAAAAATCTATCAAAATTTAAAAATTTCGCAATTTTGATAACAGATTCGTAATTTACGACATTAAGTTAATAGAAATCGAGCCATATCATATGGAATTCGTTAGCCATTTCGGAAATAACTTTTTTGCGTCTGAGAATGAATTATGGACGGTATCTTGTAAACTAAGTGACGTATATTCACGTACGATGCTGAAAATTGTAGCTAAAGGTCCATTGTACAAATATGTATTGAGCTATTTTGCTCTATTGTAAAAATTAGTTATCGTTATCATAATTGGCGCGCTATTTTCGCCGCTATCTTGAATCTGCCTCCATTCACAAATAGGTGCTGCGGGTCAAAATAATTTAATTTTTATAAAGAACACGTGTGCCAATTGGCATTCCATTATCATCAAGTGCAGTATCAACGTAAAATATGGTGCGTAGGCACTAGACTACTGTACCTACCTACTTATTTACATAAATGCAAAATACATGCTCGTAAGCTCAAAATAATACCAATACATTTTACTAAATGTGTAGACAACGCTAAACACAAAAACTGTTGAGTTTAGCAACTTGATTTAGTTACCTGATTTAGCCAGCAAACACGTGTATTCCCAGCATTAATTTCCAAATCCAGTAAACCTGGAAAACAATATATACAATATATGTACTTGCTTCTATCTTTGCAAATATTGCATCCATGTGTAGTTACGAATTTAGAAGTCACATCACGACCAAAGTCCAGATCATTTAAGCAAGGACCTCCATCATCTATCCTATTCCCAACCATACATCCGTGCATAGCACCATCTCACCCCACATGAGCATTCACTGAAAATGAAGCCTGTCCTGGGACAACAACGTTATGTGTTAATTAAAAACAAGTCTGCATATGAATATTTAGATATGAATTCATATTTAATGTTTTTATTTCATGTTTTGGTTTTCCGGAGCATGAGATTAAAATAATAAAGATAAATATGTTTGAATGGTGAAATGTATACTTTGCACGTATGACTGTTAGTGATTAAATGAATGAGATTGTTCGAGATATGAAGCGAATATCGATTCAATTGTCCTGATTTTAACTATCTTTACGGGAATTGCACTAGAATCATTTTACAAAGATCTAAAGGGACTTATCGGGAATTCATATCACGCCTAATTCAATACATTAAAGAGTATATACTGTTTTACACTAAATTCAAACTTTAAATGCAAAGTGTTAAAAGTCATTTTGTTATATCTAGAGTATGTACTTATGCTCCGAACTTTGAAGATTTAAGGTACCATCTTTTCAATTTGTTATATTTTAAATTCATTTCTACTATTAATTCTCAAAAAAATTATTTAACTGACATTCACTAGCTAAATGGATAAAATATTGATATGAAATTTGATAATCTATCTTTTCTTCTATATTTTTGGTTTGGGTCAGTGGATCATTCTACCAACGCATAGAATTGTAAGATCCAGTAATATTGTCACAAAGGTAATCCTAGGTCAGAATTGTGACACCTAAATATTGTAACGTTCAGCTGTTTGATTAAAAAACTACTACTATTTGTTAGCGTCTAGCATATGTTACCTGATTACGTAATGCATACGCTGCATTTTTGTAATAAGTTAATATTTGTCATGACGTATGAATATCTGAACTAGGTCAATCAGAGGTATAAGTATATGGATGTCATACTGAATCCAGGCAGAGGAACCTAGCCAACTCCTCTACAAGTTCCATTTAAGAAGGTAACGACCAAAATAACGACGCTATATACCATGTGAGTGGAAGAAGGCTTCTCCAGGCTCGACTCTTTGATGGGCAAACCCTGCCTCGGAGATAGGTCCAAGCCGATTCCGGTCAACACTGGGTGGACCGAAGACTTTCCCAACTCTATAGACAAATTAAATCACACAATTACATTTTTAATGTGATATACCGTGTGAATTATTTAAGGAGCAACATACATGTTTCACATATAATGTTAAAGTGAGTTATTTCATTTGCAACATAGCAAATTATGAAAGCAAGCTCATATCCATGGCAACAGATATGCAATGGTAATTAGATATAAAAGTTATTTGACATGATAAAGTTCCTAGACGGCTAAAAAAATAGTAAATTAGAAACAATAAATTAATTTTTATTAGTTTGTTTATATTTACATACAAACAAAAATAATAATGTCCTTAGTAGTCCAAAAAATATTTTAAAAAATAATATTTTGTCTTTTCTATGGATACGATAAGCATTTGTTTTATGGCTATGTTGCTTTTGAAATAACTCACTTCATTAACATTATATGTGAAACTTGTATGTTGCTCCTTAAATAATTCACCCGGTATATTTAATAAATTGTATTGTTAAGTGAAAATCACTGTTTTTGTAACTATTTCATAAACAGGAGAGAATTTAAAAAAACGGAATCAACAAATAATAATTATAATAATATAACTTTATTTTAGGAAAACAGTCCACTAGATACACACATATTTATATCGTACATATATAATTAGCAAGTGTGTGTATGTGATGTGGGTAACATTGTGACGTCAGTTTTTCCTAAGGTTCTCGTGATTGGCTAACTGGGGACTCTTGAGGTCTTTTTGACTGACAGGTATTTTGCAGATTTATTTGCAACATTCTTAGAGATAAGAATCTACGAATATAATAACTTATAGAAATGTATAGGATTTCGTAGGCATAAACAAGACACTGTAGATACTTCTATATGATTTGACCGATATGAACAATATTTTGCAGATTTATTCTCTAAGAAACTGCAAATAAAATAACATATAGAAATGTCTAGGGTTTCGTAGGCATGAACAAGAAACTCTAGACACGCCTATATCCTATGGTCGATATGAAAAATATTTTTCAGATTTATTTTCTAAGAATCTGCGGATAAAATAACGTATAGAAATGTCTAGGGTTTCGTAGGCATAAACAAGAAACTCAAGACACTCCTATATCCTATGATCGATATGAAAAATATTTTGCAGATTTATTTCCTAACAATCTGCGAATAAAATAACGTATAGAAATGTCTGGGGTTTCGTAGGCATGAACAAGAAACTCTAGACACTCCTATATCCTATGATCGATATGAAAAATATTTTGCAGATTTATTTTATAAGAATCTGTGGATAAAATGACATATAGAAATGTCTAGGATTTCGTAGGCATAAACAAAGACACTCCTACATTCTTTGACTGATATGAACAATATTCTGCAGATTTATTTTCTAAGAATCTACAAATATAATTATTAACAGAAATGTCTAGGGTTTCGTAGGCATAAACAAGAAACTCTAGACACTCCTATATCCTTTGACCGATATGAACAATATTTTGCTTATTTATTCTCTAAGAATCTACGAATATAATTACATACATAAATATCTAGTGTTTCGTAGGCATAAATTAACATCTCAAATTATTTTTAGTTTTAACAATATAAATGTAATGTACTGAGTAAAAACGAATCATTTTCCCATCTTAAAAAGTTCATTAATAAATAATCTGACTATATAATTAGCAAGTGTCTGTATGTAGTGTCGGTAACATTATGACGTCAATTTTTCCTAAGGTTCTCATGATTGGCTAACTGGGGACACCCTGTCTCTTGATTGGCTGACAGGTGACACCCTCTCCCTTGATTACTAACGGGTGATATCCTGTCCCGTGATTCACTGACCGGCGATGAAATTAACATACGTTAAAAAATAAAACCAAATACACATACAAACAATTGACATTTAATATTATAAATCCGTCATTGTTGACGGGTAATAACCTAGTATATATATAATTTTACACTAATACACATAACATTAATACTAACATAAATTAATCCAGTTATTCTAATTAATATGATCTTTACATATAATTATGTTTGATTTTGATAATTGAGTAGTGTGAGCAGAAACAGCAAAAGCGATTTTACTCATGCCGGACGAACCGCTCTATCGATAGAAAACAAAATTTGAAGTAATAATTTACGAAGTGACACGAAATATCATTTTTTCATATCAAATCAGAACAGCAACGAACAAAATAAAAAGAAAATAAAGCGTAGGCTTGTATAATTAAGGTTTTGAACTATTTGATATCGAAAATTCGATATTCACCGTTAATATTTTTTAGTCAACATTTTTGAGTTACGCCGAGTAATTCGTTCATCATTCTGTTTTATATTTCGTATTAATTTTTATTTGCCGTTCATTATTTTTGCAGTTTGCCAATACACACGGCGATATTCGAAAACAAATAATCCCTGTCAATATATGCAGTTGGTTACCTGTATAGAGTGGTCTGTCCATTCCACACCATACCAGGTAAATATATTGATTATACTACAACAAACCCTAAGCAACTATTTGCACATGGAAATAAACAAACAATCCTTTGCTGTGTTTGATTGGATAACTTAACTCTATTTAGTCACTAACTCTATTTTAATAAGAAGATAAACTAACATTTACATTAGAAATATTAGGGAAATTCGACTTGTTCGAATATATCTGTAAACTTAAAATTATACGTAGAAATATCAAAAATGCAATCTATTGCAGGCTTGACTCCCCTACCCGTGGCAGATTTATTTCTTGTTAGGATTTACTAGAGTAAAAAACATTTTAATTATTTACCATATATTTATGTAAAAATTCTTTCCATTCCGTTTAAGAATTTACCAGTGCTACTGAAATATTTCCAGGGTTTTATAAACTGAACCTACATTTTTAGGATTTTATAGGTATGACCAAAACATCCTTACAACGTCACTTATATGTCTGTTTGTCTGTCTCTGTCTGATCGGTATAAATTGTAGCTAAACGGTTTAACATACTTACTTACTTAATCGTTGAGCCCTTTTACCATCACTGGTGTCGGGTTTAGTATGTAGAGTTTGATTGCTACTTGTACTTGTTCTCTTCTTTCGTCGCCACAGCTTTTTCCATTCACTCCTATTCTTCGTCCTACTTTTCGCTCCATTCCAGGTGATGTCTCTTCTCTCTATTGCACTTTTGATTTCGTCACTCCACTCCTTTCTCAGTCTTCCTTGGCGTCTTCCTTTAGTTACTTTGGCCTCGTAAACTTTCTTCGTGTCTCTACTATCTTCCATCCTTGGAATATGACCGTACCACCTAAGTTGCCCTTCTTCTATTACTTCTTCTACTGGTTTGGTTCTCAGATCTTCTCTATATTCTGTGTTCCTTATTCTGTCCAATTTTGTCTTTCCCTTGATCTTTCGTAGAAACCTCATTTCACTACTTCTTATTCTGCTTCTTAGCTTCTCCGTTGTTGTCCAAGCCTCTGACCCATATGCCAGCACTGGTATGACTACTTTCTTATATATCTGGACATTTGCTTCAGTCGGAATTTCCCGTTTTGCCAAGAAACAGTTCTTAATGCTATTAAATAGCCTGCTAGCAGATCCAACTCGTTCCGTTATTTCTCGGTCTATTTTTCCGTCTGCTGAAAAAACGGATCCGAGATATTTGAAATGCTCGACTTGTTCTATGGGTTTTCCTTCTAATTTAATGAGCTGTTTCACCGGTCTTGTACTTATGACCATTCTTTTGGTTTTTTCGCAGCTTATTTTCATGTTGATCATGCCTAGCCAGTAATTATAAATATCAAGGTTACCTTGTAGACTTTCCTCATTGTTGGCAATTAGGAACTTGTCGTCTGCATAGCACAGCTCTGAGATGGTAACCTTGTTCATTTTCCAATACGCTACAGAATATTTTTGTATTTCTTTTCTTGCGTTTTTAATGGCTGTATCGACTGTTGTAAACAAAAGTGGGCTCAATATACATCCTTGTCTTAGACCGATTTTCGTTTCAAAAAAACTAGACCGGCAGTTGTTGGTTTGTACAGAGCATAACGGTTTAACATAAAAAATTAAAATTTGGCAAGCTTATACAAATTTCTGACCCACATACGAGGTGCGTAAATTAAGTAACCGGGCTGGCAACATAGGGTTTGATCTGGCAACATTTGGGTCACCGGACTTGGAGGGGCGACAGGTGAACATGTGATACGCCTTCAGTACGAGTTTGAAATCGCTAGAATCATTTTGTTGTCCGTAGCATTTTTTTTTTTTCGTGAAACAGTTTTTTCTAGTGCGTTCTAAAAATGAGTGACATTCATTTCAAGCAACGGTGTGCCATCAGGTTTTGCTTCAGACTTCTGCACAGTGCAACGGAAACTTATGCAAAACTTCAGCAGGCCTACGGCGACAAGTGTTTTGTCAAGGACCCAGGTTTTTTGGTTGTTTAAGGCATTTTCAGAAGGAAGAGAGTTGATTGAATATGAATCACGCAGCGGAAGGCCCTTCATCTTCAAGAACCGATGAAAATGTCGACAAAATCCGAGATCTTGTGCGTTCAGAACGTCGGTTGACAGTCAGAATGATCGAGGAAGAGTGTAATTCGTTTAAATACGCTGTTTTTCAAATGTTTAAATTATTAAGCAAGTATAATGCTTGTTCATTAAAAAAAAAAAAAAAAAACTCTCAGCAAGCCAAGAAAAATTTACGTCTGTCGGTTTTTTACGACAACACACAGTGGCGACTCGTGCTGTAGAAATGTGGGGTTACAACAATTATTGGTACAAGTTATTATAAGTTAAAAGTTACTAATTATACATGTTTTCTAGATAAACACTTATTTTTATACAAGAATACTTATAAAGAAATGAAAATGAACTAACTTTCAGATTTACCAGCATTCTACTTATTCTTTTCCTCCAAATAAAATAATTAATTCAACGAAAATAAAAACCTTAATAACGTTAAAATACAGTAACACAGTTGCTGACGTAATAAGTTGCAGTCTGAGATACTAAGTTGCAGTCAGCCTGGTTGCAGAAGGCCAGTAAAAACATTCCTGTGGCTCCTCAGCCTCCTTATTCGCCTGACTTGAGTCCTTGTGACTTTTTCCTCTTCCCAAGATTGAAAAATCATCTCAAGGGACGTCATTTTGGGACACTCGAAAACATTCAAACGTCCGTAACCGACCAGCTAAAAGCTATTGGAATCATTGGAACATTTTAAAATTTTTGGAAAATATAAAAATTTATGAAATGAGACATTTGTATAAAAAATGACAAAAAATATCAAAATGAACTAAAAATTTAATTTTATATGACAAGTTACTCTAACCTTAAAACGTTCAACGCAAGTATGATTTATGAAATGGCCAAAAGCAATCAATAAAAGTTTTAATCGTCCGTTTAAAAGTTTGAAAGAGCCTATAAATGAATTATATATTTCTTAGTCTTAAATTTGTGTTGGCTATAGGATGTTTAAGAATTTTAAATATTTTATAAACTGAAACTACATTTTATATCAATGGGTTTACATAACTGAATTAAAATACATTTAAATTAGGAAAAAAGCCAATTAATATAAATCTTTTTGTTCATATTCAATCGTCGATTGTCGCGAGCTATGAGTTTAAATTTAGAATCGTGCTAAACTAGACAAATTATATTTTCAAGCAAAAATACTTTTATATAAATTATTTGATATTCATTTTATCATTTTATTACAATCCTAAATCCCTCCAGAACCCTAAACCTCAAACAGGATTACATTTGTTTTTTCAACGAATACTGTTTAATCTAAATTATTATATAGCAACCCCTCAAAAAGTTACTATTACAAAAATTCCTTTCATAAATTTCAAATTCATCCTGAAATAATACTGACCCCTGTATGCTGCCCTCCTTCCTTTCAAGAG
Source organism: Liopterus haemorrhoidalis (assembly GCA_963971575.1). Classification (NCBI taxonomy): domain Eukaryota; kingdom Metazoa; phylum Arthropoda; class Insecta; order Coleoptera; family Dytiscidae; genus Liopterus; species Liopterus haemorrhoidalis. Next base: position 12,645,814 of record OZ020620.1, read on the forward strand.
AGATTTCATCTAAGCATGGTTAATATAGCAAAATACCCTCTTCAGATACATGCATAGGTACAGTGCACTTCATACCCTCTAGTGGACATTGCTACAACTAGCCGCAGGAGGGTTGCAAGCCGGAAGTACTGGTCACATTTAGGGAATGTTATATTTATTATTAGGAATAATAGGAAGTGGACTTTTTAATATTAAATTAGTATTTGGACCAGTGTCGAATAATGCTAATTCGGGGCTTATAGCTTGTGTTAGAAAGGGGCCTTTAATTAAAAATTACACAGAAATTTTAAAAGAATTCTGTATTTTCATAGTAAAATAATACTTAAAGTTATTAAAAAATATTTTGAAACATTACCGAGTGTTTTATTTTGAGTTCTATAAAAAAAAAAAAAAAAATGGTTAAATCTATGCCACGACACCTTTAAGCGGTTATAGATGCAAAAGGACTACATACTAAATATTAATATAAACTTTAAAATGAAAAACATTCAATTATAATGTAAACTTGAAGTGTTCAAATACTTTTTTGTCATTAATTTTACATTTTTTATTAAAAACAATTAAATGGGTAATATTTTTATATTAATATGAAAATATATAATTTCATATTAAGTGTTTATATACGTAAAATAAATAATATGCAAATAAGCTTATTATTAAATAAAATATGATATAATAAATAAATAAATAAAAATGAAAATAAGGGTGTTCAAATACTGACAAAACTGGCAATACGACAAATTTATCAACACTTTATGGTTATCGTAAAATAACTTTAGTTGTTCCTTTTCAAAAACTTTATTCAAAGATTCCCAACTCCACACACTACGTTACCATTCAAAAATCAAAGTTGTTCTTGATACCCTGTACTAAAATGTACAGTTTGGTTTATTCCGCAAAATTTCTTCCATTTGATTTTTCGGATAGACTTGATCAGGCGCGCACCCAGAAGGGGGAGGCTCACGGGCTTGAGCCCCCCCTCCCAAGAGCTCAAAAAACACTTGGTTTTTTTCAAAATACTAATGATGATCTTTTTATGTCTTTTTGTATTTTGGAAGTGTAGACCATTTTTTGTTAGGTCAGCATTCGTATTTTAGAAGTGAGGACCTGGTTTTTTTAGGTCACCACTTATATTTTGGAAGTCAGGACCTTTGTTTTAGGTCATCACTTGTATTTTGGAAGTGAGGATCTTTTTTTCTTTTTAGGTCAAAACTTGTATTTTTAAAGTGCGAATTTTCCCGGTTCCTATCGTTTTAAATCAATTTTGCATTCAGAACCCGCAAACTCTCAAAAAAAAAATCTTGAGTGCCCGCCTGGACTTGACCACCAATTTTTTTCAAAATTTGCTCACTTATCGCTTATTCGAGAAAAAAAATCAGTGCTCACATATCGCTTATTCGAGAAAAAAAAAATCAGCTGTGGCCACCATAGGACCGACCGCCATCACAAAGTACTTGTTTAATTTACGCTGCTTTATCAAAAAATGTTTCAAATAAAAGTTGTTAGTTATTGCTTTTATAGAAACTTTTGTTAGATAAAATTTTTCGTAATATTTCTGTTGTGAAATATTCGCAAAAATCTTAAAACCGACACGAGTAAACTCCCATTTGTAGTAACCGATAACCGATAACTTCATAACCGATAACTTCCTAACCGATTTTTACCAAAAGTTGATCAACTCGTACTATTGATGTCAAAAGCTTAAATATGAAGTTTCATAAAAATCCTTTCAGCCGAATTTGCTCTGCACGTGTACATTGACCGACAGACAGACCGACTGACAGACAAACCGACAGACATCATGCTTAAAATAGTCAAAACGTTATGTAGGGACCTCAATTCGTGGAGATCCATCAAAATCTCGAAATATCAAAATCGGTATGATCACAATACCTCCCTTATATATGTTGGCGGTCGGTAAAAAAGAATGGACGGGTTGCTTGATACACCTGTATATAAATACACCTAGATATATGTGAGCAAAATAAATTTTGTATAGATGGTTGACAAAAGTGCATAAACTTTCACATGCATTCACTGTGAGGTTACGTATAGCATCTTCCAATCCAACGTATTAAAAACAAAATAATACGCCTTTAAATCAATTATTTATTTTTAGATGACTGCATTTACTCGATATTTCCTAATAAATTCAGAGCGTAATTGACAAAGGAATTGACCTTAGGGAATTATGTGGATGTATGGCGATTTAATAGGTTGACAATGATACGCACTGTTGAAACATACATAAAATTAAGGTCCAGTGAGTTATCGGATCATCAAGGGTTATTTGTAGGACCAAATTGTTGATCCTTCTCATGAGAATATTGACTTGGGTATACGGTTAATTAATGATCTGGTCTGAATCACTGATTGAAAAACCGGAACCAAAGATTCCCTCAAGAATTATTTATTTGCTCGCAGTTTATTTATATATATGTAAAATGGGAGAAAACATTTTTATTATTAAGTTTTACAGATCAGTTACAAAGTACGGAAAGTATTGTTCTGTGAATCAAATTTGGATTTGAAATTTTGACATTTCTTCCAAGGTCAAATTATTTTTCAAGACTTTTAAATGTGTGCGAATTGGAAACATTTAAAATTGCATTTGTGAACCTATTGAAGTACTATTCAGTTTTTAGGGTTTTGTAGGTATGACCAAAAAACCCTTATACCGTCGTCTTATTTTATCGTCTGTCTGTCTGCCTGTTCGGTAAAAATTATAGCCAAACGGCTAACCCTAACAAGTTGAAATTTGGCATGCTTATAGAACTCTGACCCACACCTAGGAAAAATACTTAAACATCTAAAAAACATATCCCCCTAAAAATATAAACAAATATGTGCCCATCGAAAAAAAAAAAAAAATTTTTTTTAAATTCTAGTAGTGTATCAAATGAAAGCCCTTAGTACGTGGATTAACGATCAAATTTTTTTTTTTTACAAAATAAATTATTATGAGGCGATTTTTGCTAAAATTGTGCAAAAAAAATGTTGTCCCACACCCTGTAGCCCAGATGGTTTAAACTAAAAATCTGAAAAAATTCTAAATAATGTCTATTAGTATTATGTTTTCGGAAAATAACGCATTTTTTGTGTGTGTTTTTGTTTTGTTGACGACGTACAGAAGTTATAATTATGTAACATACATATTAGAAGACGTAACCTGGTCTAATGGTTAGCTTGCTCGCTTTCTACGCAGCAAACTAGGATTCGCTCCCGGGCAGAGGAGATAATTTTATTTTTTGTTTTTTTTTTTCAGTTGGAATTATATTTTCATTTTATGTGTCATGTATACGAAACCAGAGAGGCGGAGCATATGACTTAAAACAACCAATGGAAGCCATAGGCGCAATTTTCAAAATCTTAATGAACTTTGCTATATAAAAAAACACTGCACTTATTTAGAAACCTAAATAATGGTATTAGGTATTCGAATTAAAATTAACAAAAAAATATTTTAACATAAAATTTGTTCTCAAAGCTCTTCTTAGATTAACAGACAATAAATTATTTTAAAAATATCGTTCATTTTGCCGTGATTACTACAAAGCAAAATTTGTACTATACACTCAGCCGCCTTCACTTATTATATACCTGCGAAACCCTGCAATGTGTGAAAATTCACACTTCAAATCATTTTTTTTTTTTTATAAAATGAACAGCACAAGCCTTATGAATTCAGTACGTTGTTATAATAATAATGAAAATAATCTTTTCGATATTTATATATTTCGAATAGGTGAGTAATTGCCAGTTGCACCAGCTTTCCTAAAATTTGAAGCATCTCCTAAATCGCAAAAATGCTTAGCAATGCATTACGGTTGATTAGTAAAACTGGTGCAACTGGACATTAGTTAAAATATTTGTTGCACGACAACGATGGATGTTTGCGCCAATATATTGTCACGGGGTGAATTCCAGAATGGAATATTTTCTACAAAATTTATTATATAATATTAATTTACATCAGAATATAATTATTTGTCAGATTGGCTGCTGGTGTTGTCCGTTAGAAGCTGACGTAAGTCCCGTTCTTGCCCCGGCTTCTCCAGGATCGGTCGAACCACCCCAGGTATCCGCACGAGGCGAACACGTGGAGAAGACCTGTAGACGACACTCACATCTCGGGTTGACCACTTCAACAGCTGGGCTGGTGCTTGGGCAACGTGTTCACAAAAATGACTACTGCTTGACCACCAAGAAAGACTAACTTGAATGACTAACCTCGACTCTAAAAAGACCATTTTATAACTGTGAACCAGGACACTATGACGTCAGGTCCTGCCTCAATTGTTTTGGAAACATTATTCATTTGTGTAATTGTTAGCAGCAATTTAAGACCATAGTCGGCACAATGGAATAATGTTTATAAACACATTAGAATGTAGTTCAAAACTTATGTTGACAAACACGCAACACTCTGCACATTCTTTAATTCCCAAAACCGTACGTCAGCAACCTTGACCTACACGGCTTAAATGTCACCTAACACAACAAAAATCACATTTTAATTAATATTATAGCCAAATTTTTTAATTAAAATATTATAAATTTGAAATAAGCCGACCACGCCGCGAAGGTTGCCGAGTAAATACGACTGACACTGCTGCGGTTTGACGTCACAGATACAGACTAAACATAATCTTTATGTGTGTATATTGTATTGTTTGAGAGTTTTGTATTTGTTTTTAAACAATTTTTCACGCATTTATTATTAAAATAATTTATAAAATATATGTACTCACATTAAAATGGTCTTTACAAACATAAAGTTTCCTTTTTTTTGAAATATCGGTTTTATTTCGCCTCATAGCTTTCAGCCACAAATTTCGCCTTTTCTGTTGTTTTTCGCCTCATAGCTTTCAGCCACAAATTTCGCCTTTTCTGTTGTTTTTCGCCATCAGGTAATGATATAAATTATTTTTTTGGATTTCTAATTGAACTATTGGTGCACATCGGTACTAAACAATATTTTCGACTATTGTACTGTGGCCTGGATCTTCCATACTTTATATATTTTAATATAAAATTTAATTCGGTAAACATATATAAATTGTTTTTATAGAATTAAACTTTATTTTAATTAAAATCACTCTAACTATACATAACCCAGGCTGTACGCAGTACACTGGGTAGGCTGTACTTAGTTGGGGTATGACGTCACACGTCGTTTTCGCTACATACATTTATAATTTTTTAAAGCCTTCAAATTAAAAAAAAAAATGCATAACTGTTTTTTATGTTTATATGCAACAAAAGGAATATAATAAAAAAAAATAAAAAAAATCATGCCTATCCCCTATTGGGTCATTAGAACACAATTATACCATAATTGTGACAATATCCATCGTTGCTGTGCACTTGAATCATCATTTTACCACAAAGCCGAATTTTACAATAAATTGGCAGAATTATTTAAGATATTGTTCTTTATGGTTCTATTAGTTTTGATATGAGTTAAAACGACTATTTCTAGGAATCACTTTTGAATTGGCACCTAACCAAATGCAAAATCCACTTATCCAGAAGCGAATAAGTATACCTAAATTCAGTCGTATATCTCTTTGTCATTTAGTAAAATCGATATTTACAGAGATTTATTTACTTCTCCATGGTGTGGTAGTCGTGTGTTTGTAGATATTAAATCATGTCTGTTACCACAGAGCACAGTACGAGCTCGAGTTGCGAGTGCGAGAGTTTCCTTGTTTACTGAGAGGAGCGCGTTTCATCTAACGCTTCAACATCCAAAGCATACGCATGAAATATGACCAGAGTATGCGAACCGGGACAATCGTTAGAATTAGTTTAATTTATGTTCTTGAATAAAGGTTTGCTTTATTTATAAGGGTTGTTTAATTAATGCTTGTTTCTTAATATACAATCAATGGAAATAGAGACGAACTACAGAAGTCGGAATAAATCACAAATATCATGTTTTACCATAAAAAGAGAATACTCTAGATAAAAATACCAAAAAACATGACGTGAAGTGTAAATTTTCACACATTTTAGGGTTTTGTAGGTATTGTCAGTGAATGATGATTATTAGATGGCCAAACGATGAATGCCTGTCACTGCATAACACAATTACTAGTGTTTCATCTAACGCTTCAACATCCAAAGCATACGCATGAAATATGACCAGAGTATGCGAACCGGGACAATCGTTAGAATTAGTTTAATTTATGTTCTTGAATAAAGGTTTGCTTTATTTATAAGGGTTGTTTAATTAATGCTTGTTTCTTAATATACAATCAATGGAAATAGAGACGAACTACAGAAGTCGGAATAAATCACAAATATCATGTTTTACCATAAAAAGAGAATACTCTAGATAAAAATACCAAAAAACATGACGTGAAGTGTAAATTTTCACACATTTTAGGGTTTTGTAGGTATTGTCAGTGAATGATGATTATTAGATGGCCAAACGATGAATGCCTGTCACTGCATAACACAATTACTAGTGTTGGTTTTAAATCCTTTAAATCAATAAACACGACAATAAGGTTGCAGTTAGATTTTTTCTACCGTGTATCATATATCTCTAATAATACCATAATATTTTTTTGTATAATTGCAAAAATACTGCTGGCAATCTTTTGTCACGCAAGAGTATAACGCCTACAGGGACATTGTTTATATTGCGACTATATGAAAAACTTACAGATTCTGTACTAGAAATGGAATCCCAGCAACCGGCCAGTTATTTATTTATTTACCTAGTCGATATTTTTTCTAAATAAATGTACGTACCTCTTCTCTACCCATAATAAAATGTATCCATGTATATACAAATATATTTTGTTAATTTTAGCTAAGATATTAAACGAAATCTTAATACTTAAAATTTAGTCAAAATTATATGTATTTCAAAAATCAATTACTGTTCCTCAATCTGCATTTAAATAGTTTCCATTTATTGTCCCCACAATAATATTTAAATTAAAAAAAAAAAAAAAAACAACAACACAAAAACTGTAATATTTTCCAAAAACGAAATCGGATAAAAAAAATCCTCTCGTACGTTTCCGGTTCATAACAATATTGAAACATTGCTCAAAATTTTTTTCAGATTTTTAATTTAACCCCTTTTAAGGTTAAATTAAGAGAATTTTAGGGTTAAAAGGTGCGGGGCACTGATTTTTTAGTATTTTTTTGGAAAAAATCGTATTAAAATTTAAAATAATAAAAAACTACTTCCCCTTCCTTTATCTACGTCTTAAGAGTTTTCTTTTGATACCACACAATAAATTTTTAAAAAATCAATATTTTGCAAAAAACCAATTTAATCAAAATTTCCTGTTAAATTATTCCGGTTCCCATCAATGTACATTATTGAGATTTTTTTCAGATTTTTAGTTCAACCCCTCTGGAAGATAGGGTGGGGGGACAAATTTTTTTTGACAAAAACCCCACAAAAAAACAAGATTTATCAAAAATAAAAATTTGTTTGTTCATCCATGCATTAAGAGGTTTCATTTGATACTCCACTCAAAATTTTAAAAAAATATTTATTTTTCCATAAAATAAATATTTGTTTATATTTATCCCGCGCTGTATTTTTTGAACTCTCTATAGTTTTCCTATATGTGTGTCAAAAAGTTGTACAAGTATGTTTCAAGTAAATTTCAATTTTCTATGTTCAACCATTTGGCTACAATTTCTACCGTACAGACAGACCGACAGACAGATAGAAAGACAAACACATGAGACATAAGGGTTTTTTGGTGGTAATACCTGTAAAACCACAACTGGCATCCGGTGCATTTTCTTAATTAATTGTAAGTTATTGTTGTATAAATTCAATGTTAAAAGGAATTCTCAGGAGAACATTACTCGTTATAATCTCTACTTTTTCCCATTACATCCTTTTTATATCTTTAAATTTTCCGCGAATTAATTTTTCTCACATTCATTAAACTAATTCCTTCATCCTTTGTTCGCACGTGATAACAATCGCTAACATACAATAGGTAAATATTAAAAACTAAAAAACAAAGAGTTTTTTAAATAAAATAAATAAATAAATAACACTTCATCACTTTGTAACATTAGTAAGATTCACAATCTTAAAGTAATTCACGTGTTAATTTATAGGTAATGTTATCAGGGTTTATTTGAGCCACTCTGTTGGTGAAGAGTCCGAACTAATTCCGGATATAACTCGCCATTATCTGTGGTGAAATAAATTACTTGGTCTTACTTTAATTCAGCTCATTTCACACGATACGTTCATTGTAATAATAGGTAAGTGGTTTTAGAAACACGGAAAATGTGTGAAAAAGAATTTAATTTGGTGGACCAAAACGGTCACATTTGTGCATTATCTCCCGGAGTTTCTATCAAAGAAGAGAATTGTTTAACAATTTTTTTTTTTTTTTTTCATTTACGTTTGGAACACATATAATATAACTAGCAAGGTAAACGTTAATAATTCTTCGCATGTCTAAAGAACTTCTTAGTACATAAGAAGTGGTTTGTGGTTGTGGTTCCCACGTGGTTTACGTGAACTAGTCTTTCGGTGAACAAATGAAATAATATATGCTTTTACTCACCCTTGAACAGGCAATATAAATATGGCCGTGGAAGAAAGAGCTCGTATTCAGAATAAAATTTGTTGATTATAGTATGTATGAGAATAATTCAGAAACAAATCAGGGATTAGTAAATTTGATAAGTATAAGAGTATATAGTTTGTAGCACGTCTTAACAGAACGTTATTCTGGAGAAATATGTGAAATGTGTTTTGTGTTGGCGAACGGTGAACTGGGGTTAATCCACCACTACCCATTCCCGTCGTTCTCCACTACCACCTTCTTGTCACAATCCAAAATGTCCTAATAGAATAATGCACAAATTATAATATATTAAAACAGTCGTAATTTCGGTTCAGGTCCACTGAATATATACATACATATTTTTTCTTTTGTTTTCTTTAAAAATGTTCAAACTGACCGGCATAGCGCAGTGGTAACACAAGTGCCTTGCGTTGCTAAGGTCTCGGGTTCGAATATTGGTTGTTTAATAGCAGATTTACAAAATACTTCGTTAAAGTAGGATTTCTTTAAGCGAGGTACACCCGTAAAAAGTATCCTATCAGGCAAGTGGCAATATTATTACCATATATACAAAATTGTATCAAAATCCTACCAGTAGCTTTAGAGCTTTTCGTGGACAAACAGACAGACTGACAAAATTTATAATAATGATCAAAATAGTCTAAGCGAATCATATTAAAGCTATCAAAGCCAAAATACTAAGAAACATTTTAATTTACAAACAGAGCCTCCAACATATATATATATATATATATATATATATATATATATATATATATATATATATATATATAGATAGATAGATAGATAGTTTTATTTGTGCGCCGAAAGGGAAGTCCACAAAAATTGTGTACACAGGAATTCTTAGACATGCTATTATTACTATTATTAACTATTAAGATTACTACTACTATTATTATTATTATTGTACATTTATGTTACACAGTATAACAATAGTTACACTGGGAGAAAAAAAAGGTCCTCTTCACGATTTGGGTTCTAACCAATGACGTAAGAGTGGCAAAGGTATCTTCGCAAAATTCGTGCTGTTCTCAACAGGGCTGCCTTTTGCAACTGTCCGGTTGTAATCCGTTGCAGCCCTAACGCGTCCAAGTGTTTTTGGAGATTAGGTGGTATTGCTCCTAGGGCGCCTATTACTATGGGAACTACACTAGTTTTCCTTTCCCAATGTCGCACAATTTCAACCTGCAAGTCTTTGTACCTCGTGATCTTCTCCAGCTCCTTTTCCTGTACTCTGCTGTCTCCTGGTATTAATATATCAATGATCCAAACTCGTTTTTTTCCACTACTGTGATGTCTGGTGTGTTGTGCTCGAGGTGTTTGTCTGTTTGGATTCGAAAATCCTTATTATTATTATTTTTATTATTATTATTATTATTACTAGGCTTTATTTAGATCATAATATACTTAGACATGCTAAGAGTTATTAAAAGACATAATTATTTATTTTATAATCAACCTAATTGAACTTATATCCCTTTTAAAGAACGGGTACTTTGCTGGTAGGAGACAAATTTCACACACTATCATGCTCAAGATTCTCGTTATTTATATTTTTAATACCTCTCACCTAAAATACAGATACCTGGAATTCTGTTGATATTCTCACTTCACGGGACATTCATTCGCTTCTTTAGAAACCGTAGTAAATGAGTACTATAGACCCTCTCGAAGTTCATAATGTAACAGGACAATAACATAGCATAAACATACACCTCGCACAATGTGTTCAGGAAAAAAACATCTGTCTGTCAGGGACTGTTGTGTTACACCCGGCTAAATCTTTCAGAGGAATCACCGGACCTTATCCCAAAAAGTCAATCACCATTCATAATTTGATTTTGTACATTTTTTGTCGGTTTAGGTAAAGGGAAATTTTTGATATACCGATGAATGAACTTTGAAAATTGAATTAAATAAATTTAATATAAAGTGTGAATTTTCACAAAAATCAGGATTTTGCAAGTATTAAGTATAGGACAATATTTTTACCGACCGCCAACATATATAAGGGAGGTATTGTGATCATATCGATTTGGACATTTCGAGATTTCGATGGATTTCCACGAATATAACGTTTTGAATATTTTTAGCAGATGTCTGTCGGTCTGTCTGTATGTCGGTCTGTCTGTCTGTCAGTCTGTGTACTTGTGCAGAGCATATTCGGCTAAAAGAATTTTTATGAAACTTCATATTTAAGTTTTTGACATCAGTGGCATGAGTTTATCAACTTTTAGTAAATATCGGTTAACTAGAAATGGGAGTTTACTCATGTCGGTTTTAATATTTTTGCAAATATTTCACAACAGAGAAATATTTCGAAGAAATTTATTTAACAAAAGTTGCTATAACAACTTTTATTTGAGACATTTTTTGATAAAGCAGCATAAATTAAACAAGTACTATGTGATGGCGGTCGATCCTGTGGTGGCCACAGCTGATTTTTTTTTAATACTGTGCGTTCACAATAATAGCATTGTTACACTGGAAACAGTTTAACAATAGAAGCTATTTTTAAACCCTTTTTGAAGACTTTTGGACTATGTTGGAAAGTTAAACATCTCGCCTGTTTCAAGAAACCATTGTATGCTATAAAAAATATCAAAAACTTTTTTTTAAAATTAATTTTGTTGAAAATGGAACGGTCAGAAATTCGCACTATTATGAAGTATGAGTTCTTACGTGGAACTACGGCATCGCAGACCGCGCGAAACATTAATAATGTATTTGGCTCTAGTGTTACTACGCAGCAGACAATATCAAATTGGTTCGCCACATGTCGTACAGGTAACAACAAAAAAAAGGAAACAAATAAATACCTGACTCATCACAGCAGAAATACTGCAACCAACTGGACGAAATGATGCAAAAATTTAAAGAAAAACAGCCTAGATGGTCAACAGATCGACTCCTATCTTATTGCATGATAACGCATGACTACAAACTGCACAAATGACTGACAAAACTATAGGAATTGGAGTTGGAACTTCTTCATCATCCTCCATACTCACCAGATCTAGCCCCTACTGACTACCACTACTTCCGTAATTTGGACAACTTTTTAATAGGAAAACAGTTTAATTCCGACAATGTTCTAAAACTGACCTTCCAGGAATTCATTGACTCTCCTCCGCCAGGGTTTTATACCACTGGCCTGAATAACCTGCCGCTTAAATGGCAAAAGTGTATAGACAATATGGGTGCATACTTTGATGAATAAAATAATTTCTTATATTTGTAAGTTATCAACCAACTTTGCCTTTTTTTTCTACAAATTTCATCCTTGACGACCTAATATATGTATTTTTTAAATCAGAGCATTTTTTAACCGTTATTTAGTTTTGAGATAACATACATTCCTACTTTCATATGTACATACACACAAACGAAATAATTTATATATTAGTATAGATATATCTTATAGAAACTGGTACCAATAAAAGTTGCAACCCTACATTATTACAGCACGAGCCGCCATTGGCATATGAGTAATTTTTTTTTTATCAAACCTCATACTGTTCGTGATAGTAATGTACTTGCGTACCCATGTCAATTTTTACCCTATTTTTGTACAACCCCGATTAAATGTCACATTTTAGCACCCCTTAAATCCGTAAATACCCATCTGAACCATTAACATTGTATATACCTACCAGGAAGTATTTTCAATTTTTTTCAATTGTGCCCACACAAAAAAATATTAAAAATGATTTTGACATTTAATAGTCTCCCATTGTAACATTGGCTTTTGTTATATTTACCATGTTTACATTTAGTATTTGAGGTCCAAGTCGCATTATCATTATTATGTTTACAATGGTTAAAGGTAAATTCTATAAAATTATTGAAGTACATTAGTTAACAACGCCTGTTTAAATAATATTTAGTGTTAATTAACATTATTGTAATAATGAAAATGCATTAGGTAAATAATGATATGGTGCAATCAAAGTGCTATTATAATATTGCAAATAATCCGTGTCAAAGTTTCAAAGCACAGAGAAAAAGCTTTGGACTACGATAGATTGAACAGTGCTTACCATAATTAGTTTTTAATATTGCTTCTGGATGTTTGTTATGTTTTCATCATTTACTCTATTTGTTCACGATTAAAATTGTAATTATGGGTGTTATGTTTGTTAATAAATTAAAATCTACATTTGATTTAGCGAAAAATATGTGAAAATAAAATTATTTGAATATTCATCATCTAGAAATTTTATCTAACAGCTAACTTACTCAAGGGAGGGTCCTCGGGTTCAAACGCCCTCCCAGACATCCCTCGATTAGTGCGACTAATTAGATCCCTGAAAATGCCACGCTAATCGAAATCGCGTTTATCGAGGTTAATAAGCAATATAAAATACTAGGGGCCTCAGCCCGGCTACGCCGGTCTTCTCCCCTACGTTGTTAAAACTCGTCGCTTCGCGACTCGTTTTAATATAATTTTGTCGCACTTGTCGATTATAAAACTCGTCGCTCATCTTTTTTTAACACTATTTTATGGAAATTCCCCCTGTCTTAAGTTTTATCGTTCATTCACCTTAAATACTTAATTAGTTTTCTTCTATCAAGAAACACGTTCAAAATGTGAAATCTCGTCCCATTTTAAAATGCAAAAAATTTGACAGCTGTCACCTTCTGAAATCTTGTAAGCATATTTCCAATAATGGCCCTGATTCTTTGAAAAATGTTTTCTGATGCCTCAAAATATTATCTCGCACGTCAAATAAGCTATCTTGAACCATTATCACCACTTAACACTTTGATTAACCCTGAAATTTTTAATATCTATAAATCTTTTTTTAACACTATTTTATGGAAATTCGCCCTGCAAATGTCTTAAACTTTATCGTTAATTCACCTTAAATCCATAATTAGTATTCTTCTGTCAAGAAACACGTTCAAAATGTAAAATCTCGTCCCATTTTAAAATGCAAAAAATTTGACAGCTATCACCTTCTGTAATCTTGTAAGCATATTTCCAATAATGGCCCAGATTCTTTGAAAAATGTTTTCTGATGTCTCAAAATATTATCTCGCACGTCAAATAAGCTATCTTGAACCATTATCACCACTTAACACTTTGATTAACCCTGAAATTTTTAATATCTATAAATCTTTTTTTAACACTATTTTATGGAAATTCGCCCTGCAAATGTCTTAAACTTTATCGTTAATTCACCTTAAATCCTTAATTAGTATTCTTCTGTCAAGAAACACGTTCAAAATGTGAAATCTCGTCCAATTTTAAAATGCAAAAAAATTGACAGCTGTCTCCTTTTGAGCATATTTTTACCTCAAATTGCTCAAATAATAGCCCAGATTCTTTGAAAAATGTTTTCTGATACCTCAAAATATTATCTCGCACGTCCAAAAAGCTATCCTGAACCATTATTACCATTTAACACTTTGATTCTCGCCGTAGATATCCTGGACGGCCGTCTTGTGTTAAGAATATTTTTGAATTATCGTCTGATAAAACCTGTCCGTGCCGACCAATGGTGACTTTGATTCGACACGGATTCGAGGAAAAAATTCATGATTTTTATCAATAAAAATTAGTCAGTACCCCCTGTCGAAATAAAATTAAGCGTAAGCACTAAAAAAATATCATCCGGATAAGACGGCGGTTCATTTTCCTCTCTCCGCGTTACCGAAAAAATGAAGATACACCAGAAGTTGAATAGAACATACATACCACTTTGTACAATATAATAGTAGATTATAATTCATCGCAAGTCCTTGAAAATACCAGGTCTACAAGTATGAAATGCGGATTTTTTTCAAACTTGCCGCGCAAACTGTTTGTATAGTTCAAAGGTTCAACATATGTGGCGTTTTGTTAAGTTATCATTAAGTGTCAAATGCGTAGATTATAATTTGAAAAGTGAACATATAGTTTTGTTTTACTGTGTTACAAATGTCAAATTTTGTGCCAAATAAAGAGCATTCGCGAACAGTACTACTGTTTTGTTTTCATTTGAAAAAAACTGCTGTTGAATCATACCGACTGTTTGGAGAAGCTTATGGTGAATATGCTCCATCGCAAGATACGTGTGAACGATGGTTTCGGCGTTTCAAAAGTGGTGACTTTGATCTTACAGACAAAGAACATGGAAAACCTCCAAAAAAATATGAAGATACAAAATTAGAAACATTGCTACAGGAAGACGATAGTCAATCACAAAAACAACTAGCAGAGCAGGTAGGAGTTAGTCAACAAGCTGTTTCCAATCGCCTACGAGAGATGGGTAAGATCCAGAAAGTCGGCAGATGGGTTCCACATGCATTGAATGAGAGGCAGATGGAAAAACGCAAAAACACTTTATTTTGAAAATCCCAAACGCAAAAAATCATGGGTGAACCCTGGATCACCATCCACATCAACTGCAAGACGGAATCGCTTTGGCAAAAAGACAATGCTCTGTACTTGGTGGGACCAAAAGGGTGTGGTCTATTATGAATTGTTAAAACCTGGTGAAACAGTTAATACCCAACGCTACCAACAACAACTGATCGAATTGAACCATTCGCTGCTCATAAAACGACCAGAATACGAAAGAAGACAGCACAAGGTAATCTTTCTTCGCGATAACGCTCTATCACATAAGGCAAAAGCAGTTTGCAACACATTGGAGGCACTCAAGTGGGAAGTGCTACCCCATGCCGCTTACTCACCAGACTTGGCCACTTCAGATTACCACTTGTTCGCATCGATGGGTCACGCACTTGCCGAGCAGCACTTTTGTTCATATGAAAATGTGAAAGAATGGCTAGATGAATGGTTTGCGGGGAAAGGGGAAGAGTTCTACTGGCGAGGTATTCACAAATTGCCTGAAAGATGGGAAAAATGTATAATTTCTAATGGAGCATACTTTGCATAAATAAACTTTTACTGTTCTTTTGAGTTTAATGTGTTTTATTTAAAAAAAAAATCCGCATTTCATACTTGTAGACCTGGTACAAACCAATATTTTTTTAAATATTCCCTCTGTTCCAAAATAAGTGTCCGATTTTAGTTTTTTTAATGGATTATTGAAATAATGAAATTAAATGTATCAGTAGTTATTTATTTAAATTATTCCTCGATTTGGGTTTCTTTAAGGCCATTCAATCATTACAACACAAAGAGTCCCAATATTGATAAACCCATTGTGGCCGTGCATAAAACATGGGATGAAATAACCACGGAAAAACTGGACAGTTTTTTCATTACACTGCAGAAGTGTATGGAATTGACCATGCTTCATAGAGGAGGCAACGATTACAAGCTTCCTCACATTTAGTTTAGTTTAGAACAAATAAAATTCCTAAATCGGACACTTATTTTGGAACGGAGGAAGTACGTTTTTTATCGCAATTAAATGTACAGTAGAATAAAAACAGGATAATAATTTATATTAGCAGCAAAAGTTTATTAATATAATCAAATAAACACTATTTCCTTGACAAATATTTCTATACATTTTTGAAAATAATGCGTACGTACGAGTACCTAGTCCATTAACACAGAATAAATAAAATAAAGTGCAAAACTAATTAAAAAAAAACACACTAGAGCAGTGTTTCTCAACAGGTGGTCCGCGGACCACCAGTGGTCTCCAGAAAAATTTGAGTGGTCCGCGAAATTTATAAATGTTTTTTGCAGTTTTTTAAAAAAAAATATGCACATTTTTTATGTAAATAATTTATATTTTGTTTATTTCCTATAAACTTTCTGTGATTTTCTACAAATAAAATAAATGTATTTAGTAGCACATTAATGGCCGGTTGCTAAAGTAAGAATTATCCCTAACTCGAGTTAAAATCATTTGTTTTTGTATGTTGAAGCATACAAAAACAAATGATTTTAACTTGAGTTAGAGAAAACTCTTACGTTAGCAACCCGCCATAAATATATTTGTTTTCTTGCAAAAAATAAACCAACAATAGATCGGGAGCTCATGACAGTTTTTGGTCTCCGATTTCATACAGCATGCCTTTTGGAGCAGAGAATATTTACCCTGTGACAACAAAAAAGGGATGGTACTAAACCCCTGCACGCTTTCCGGTCATAGGGAAAATTGCATTTCCACTTAAACACAAAATTTTTGTGCTTTTCTCTGATTTAATATTGCTTGCCCTTTTGTCAAAAGAAAGTTATAACAAATAAGTCTTTTAAATATATGCATGCGATTCGGATGGTCCCAAAGGGCTCAAACGGTCATGTGATCTTGTAATAAAAAAATATGAATTTCCGCGTTTTCATACAGCATGCCTATAATTAAAAGACTTTAAATTTGTTATAACTTTCTTTTGACAAAAGAGCAAGCAATATTAAATCAGAGAAAAACACAAAAATTTTGTGCAAGTGGAAATGCAATTTTCCCTATGACCGGAAAGCGTGCAGGGGTTTAGTACCATCCCTTTTTTGTTTTCACAGCGTAAATATTCTCTCTTCCAAAAGGCATGCTGTATGAAATCGGAGACCAAAAATGTCATGAGCTCCCGGTCTACAATTATTATTAGTGGTCAGCGTTAGAAAATTATATATAATACTGGTCCGCGGTGCGTTTTTGGTTGAAAAACACTGCACTAGAGAACATTGATCACGGTGAATAAAAGCAAACAAACCTTTTAAAGTTAAATGAAATCAACAAAATAAGTAATTTAATTAGTTAAATTAGTGTAAATAATTTTTTTGGGCAACCATTTAAAAAACAATTCGTTTTCATCATCTAGTATTAGACAATAAGTATAGGCTGGAATAACTATAGTAATTTTGTCAATTAATTAGGACTGTTGCTCATTTTGTTTAAGCCTTGTAAATCTTACTCACATTGCAAATTCTAGATTAAATTGATTGCCATTATAAAATGTTCTTTTTATTGCATTTTAATTTTGTGTTATTCTTAATAAAAATTTCCCATTTTTTTTTGTCTTCAAATTATATAGAAATGCATTAAAATTTTTAATAAATATCAGTCGTTTCCATCGTTTCACTGTTGGAATTTTAAATTTTCACATACCAACGTAAAATATGAAATAACCCAAGCAAGGTCCCTTCTCGTAACAACCTAAAAGAACAAAATTCCTATTTAGTTCCGCTAGACTAAACTTTAGCTAGAGCCATCTAAGTGTCATTTCTTAAGTTACAAGATCCATTGTTACACGGAAACAACTGACAGTCAAACATTTGTAATTATAATAATTGTTCAATAACAATAAATTATCCAATGTAAATAAATATTAGGTGTATCGGAAAGTTTTTTTGTTTTTATTATTAGTGCAATATGCGAACTAGTCACGACTTATTCGCTAAATTAAACAGACGTCTTTTGCGTTTTCATTAAACTCTGTAATCTTGGGTACCTAATTATTGTTTTCGTTTCATTTTAAACCCTTGCATTTTAAAATGGCGGAAGAATTTTCATCAAAACATTTTTTATGCTGTTTAATGTTATATGAGTACCATAAAAAAAAGCTGCTACAGTTGCTACATAAAAAATTTGCAATGTTTATGGTGATAAACTAAGTGTACGCACAAGTCAACAGTGGTTTAAAAAAATTATGCTTGACCCAAGCAGCTTGGGTGATGAACTTCGATCTGGAAGGCCCTATAAAGGAATAATTTATTATGAGATTTTAAAACCGGGGCAGAGTGTGAATTCTGATCTTTACTGTGAATAATTGGATCGACTGAATCAGAACTTGACCAGAAATCGGCCAGAAATTGTGAATAGAAGAGGAGTTATTCTTCAAGGCGACAATGCCTGACCTCATTCATCAAAAAAGACACGTGAAAAATTTTCCGAACTTGATTGGGAGGTTCTAACACACCCACCCTACTCACCAGACATTTCACCCTTCGGCTATCACTTATTTCAGTCACTGGAACACTTTTTAAGAAACAAGACACTTAGAGATATGAACCATGTTAAAATGAACCTTGAACAATTTTTTCCTTAAAAAAATCAGGAATTTTTCTCTTCTTGATAAATGGCAGAGTGTTATAGATCACAATGGTAACTATTTTACACAATAAAGTACATTTTTTTCTTTCGATTTGTTTCTATATTAATAATACCAAATAAACGAAAAATTGCTTTTGGTCGTCCTAAAAATATAATGGGGTTCCTTTGCCAAAAAGATCTTTTTCAGCCGCATCTGATTTTGAAGACCGAGGTGCAGCTGAAGACTAGAAACAGATAAGCTATTTTTGGCCATGATACAAAATTAACTATTGTTTTAACATTGAATATACACTACCGACAGAAAGTTTGAGGCAGGTACTGAATTTTTAGAAATAGCTAAATAAATAAACCTTTTCAAGTCAAATTTGTACTTTAATTATTATGGTTACATGAATTAAACATTTTGTATCAACAATTTCAAATTAAAAATACATTTTGCTTAATTTTTTGCTTCATCAAAATAACCTCCTCGATTCTTTATTACGGCTGCACAGATCTTCGGCATACGATTAATTAATCTACGGAGTGTTTCGGGTTGTATTGCGTTCCATTTAACTTGCAATATGTGCCAAAGGTTTTCTATAGAAGACGGCTGCCGTTTTCGTACATTTCTGTCAAGTTCTTCCCATAGTAACTCGATCGGGTTAAGATCTGGTGACTGTGGTGGCCATTCCATTATTTTTAGAATTTGAACACTTTCAAGTTCTTTTAAATAGTTTCCACAGATTTTGCTGGTATGTTTTGGATCATTATCATGCATAAAAACATACTGATTAGAAAATAATCTCTCACCAGATGGTAGTACTTGATGCTCTAAAATGTCTTTATAAATTTCTTTTGTCATTATTCCCTCGATTCTATGTAAAATTCCAACGTTTTCTCCACCAAAACATCCCCAAACAGTGACAGATCCACCCCCATGTTTTACTGTTGGTACCAAACATTCTTCAGAATACTTTCTCCCGCATATCTTCGAACGAAAACACGGTGTTTTGAACCGAAAAGTTCAAATTTTGACTCATCTGTCCAAAGGACGTTCTTCCATTGTTCGATTTACCAATTTTTATGTTTTCTAGCCCAGTTTAACCTTTTTGTCTTATAAACTGGTCTTAATAAGGGCGCCCATGTCTACAAACTGATATCCTGGTCGCGGCACCAGCCGGAGGTCTAGAACTAGATAACGAATTATGGTTTAGGTCTACAAATCACATCTAAAATTATATGTTAACTAATTAAACTCGTACCTACAAGGTGTCTCAAAAGAAATTTTATATTTATTTAGCTTACTGCGTGAACGCAACGTATCCGAGGGGCGCGGGGGTTATATCAATCGGTAGCCTGGCTCTTGGGAATTCAGTCGCTATGGAGCGTTTCTCGGGAGCAGACCGCGCGTTATGCGTGCGAGAGTTTTACAAAAACGGTGATTCGGCGACTGTAGCGCGTAGAAAATTCTGCAGTATTCGAGGTTTTCGCCACTTAAATGATGCGCCAAGCATTCCTCTTATTCGATATTGGGTTAAAAAGTTTGAAGAGACTGGTACAACGCTGGATAAATCAAAATCCGGGCGACCTAGGTCATCAAAAACGATAGAAAACGTGGAGAATGTTAATCAGTCTGTTCGTGACGACCCGAACCTTTCAAATCGGAAGCGCGCAAGTGCTTTAAATGTGCATAGATCATCATTACATCGCATTATGCACAAAGACCTTAAGCTGCACCCCTACAAAATTCAATTGGTGCAAGAATTAAATCCCCAAGATGCCAGTCAGAGGCTTAATTTCGTAAATCAGGTGATTGAGCGATTTTCAATGTTTACCAACATTTTTTTTTTTTCGGATGAAGCTCATTTTCATCTTAATGGCTACGTAAATAAGCAGAACTGCCGCTACTGGAGTGCAACAAATCCGAAACGCAAACATCAGAAACCCCTACATTCGCCTAAAGTGACCGTATGGGCTGCGATGTCGGCGCGAGGAATTATCGGCCCTTACTTTTTTGAAGACGAAAGGGGGCGTGCAGTTACAGTGAATTCAGAGCGTTATGTGGAGATGTTAGACAACTTCTTGGTACCTGAACTGCAAATCTTTCCTGGCTATAACCAAAGAACATGGTTCCAACAGGACGGAGCAACTTCACACGTGTTCGTGAAATTTTCTCAGGCAAATTGATCTCCCGGAGAGGTGACATAAATTGGCCTCCACGCAGTCCAGATTTAACCCCTATGTACTTTTTCCTATGGGGTTATCTTAAATCTAAAGTTTACGCCAATAAACCGACTTCACTGGCGCATTTGAAAGAAAATATCCGTCACGAAATGGCAGCCATCCCTGAGTCCACCTGCCGAGACGTCATAAGTAATTTTACTGTTCGATTAAATGAGTGCCGAGAACGCGAGGGTCTACATTTAGACGATATTATTTTTAAGAAATAAATCCCCAAAAAGTGTATTTTAATAATTAATAAACATTTTTTCTATATACGGCTTACTTTTTTTTTAATCGATCCACTAAATATAAAATTTCTTTTGAGACACCTTGTATTACCTTGATTTATTTGTGTCAATTATTTAGTAAATTCCATGTCTCAATAAACTCGAAACGGACATTTGCCACAAAATCCATTGAATTAAACGCCCGTTTAAACCTCAGCGGCCTTATTCAGTATAACATTCGTTTCTAAATCATTCGACGAGAGTATACATATCTAAAAGGGTTGGATTTAAGTTAGGTAAACTGTAGTACGTGGCTTGGATTCGCGGGATGGCGGATAGAGCGCTGTAATCGCTTGTGAATCTATTAGCTGCATGATGCGGCTGCAAGTGCATTGTTAATTCACTAAATAGATTTATATGGACGTTTCGCTGAATACTCTCTTTGGGAATTATTAATCATTTTATGGTATGGAATAGACAACTAAACTCTATTCATAGATGAAGCTTGTTAGGTAGTTTTAAGTCTTTAGACACATGACAAATTTGTAGTTGCTTTGTTAGGTACATATTGAACAAATCCTTGCATACAGAATTTATTTATTATGTAATCAACCAAACCAGTGTTTGCTCATATTGATCGTCTTGAGTTGACTATTGGGCAGATCTTAATATCTGTAAAACTGAAGGAGATCTTTCATCAACAATCTTGTTTATTCCATATTTCTTTATGCTTAGACTTCTCGATTAAGATATTCGTAGATTTCAAATCGGAATATGACAGTATCAGACATCTCTCAGTGTGGCAAGCGATGATTAACTTTAAGGTCCCAGAAAAACTATGAATCCTGATCATAGAAACAATAATTGGCACCTCATACAAAATTACAATAGGTTCATGCAAGACTGATGCCATTTCTAGTAATATTGGCCTGATACAAGGAGACGCACTTTCACCCACGCTCTTCAACATGGTGCTAGACACCATCATGAGGAAAAATCCGATCCAACCACTACCTATTCAGAAACCGAAGCCAAGTGCTGGGCTATGCAGAAGATTTCCTCATAATAAGTGCATCGGAAAGAAATGTTGTCGAATCGTATAATTCATTAAAGGAAACAACAGAAGGGCTTGTGATATACACAGAAAAAACTTGTTTTTCCTGATTTTGTCGATGACTTCTCACAAACAAATTGTTGTGTACCATTCAGCATTAACTGTTCTCCGATCCTCTAACGGAATGGTTGCGACATGTGCAATACAACCAAGAAACAAGCAATCATTTTCTTGGGAGTGCTTCCTGAACGAACAACTTTTGTAGGTTTCGGTTCATCTTGGAAGACCTAAACAGCGGATTGTTGCTTAGTTTCCGGTTCATATGAATAAATCCAAGTTTCGTCAACTGTAACGATGTTCTGTACGGATTTTGTAGTACCTAGGTTGATTTTTTTAGCATTCCCTTACGCCTATCAACACGAGCCTTTTTTTTGAGCTTGGGTCAAATTTTGCGGATCCATCGGTAACAGATCTTTTTCACAACTAAATGTTCATGCAAAATCGAATATATGGCAGTCTGTGATATGCCAAAGGATACCTCTATTTCACGGTAAGTCACAGACCAATCTACATACATCATTTTGCGCACAACATCGATGTTTTTTTGAATCACAAGCGATTTTGGTCGACCTTGACGAGATTCATTACTGACGGACGCACGACCACGACAAAATTCTGCAAACCAATTGTAAACAGTCTTTTTTGATGGTGCTTCATTACCAAAAGTTGAACGAAGCGTACCTATGCATTATTGTTGAGTTAGGCCTTTACTAAAATCGTAAAAAATCATACAACTAAAACCTTCACGAGTAATATCCATTTTTTCCACAGTTTTTTTAAACGATCACTGTCAACAAACTACTCGGCCAATTTATAAGCTGCCATTGATTTCACAATAACAAATATCAAATTTTACGAATATAGTAATGACATATTATAATATTGCCATCTAGTGGTCGTTTGTATAAATATAAAATTTTAATTTATATTGTGTAACAAGCGCAGAAAGTATACATGTGCCGATTGAGAAAGATATTTCGGCAAATGTACTTTCTGCGCGTGTCACACATACTATTTTTTCTACGACCACCTATATTAAAAAATTCAAAAAATAAGAAATAGAAATCATTATGTATGTTAGATTTATTTACATAATAGGTGGCTTGTCGTTGCTACGATGTTCATAAACAATTAAACGAATGTCAAAATAATTATTTAAAAATATATTGGTATTTGTAAGTTTGTTAAATAATAATGTATGAAGATGAAGTAAGCGAGGCTGACGAGGAGATAGATGAAGCTGCAAAGAAAATAGTGTTAAAACTCTTGCCACAAAAGTCAAGAGAAAGGTAATAATATATATATAATAGTATTATATATTGTGTAACAGCCAACTTTTTGTTCAAAGGAGGAATTAATTTTAATACTTTAAATAATTGTCAAATAACAATTAATTACAAAAAACAAACTTAAATTTGTAGTATTATTTAATTTATAATGACCGATCGGAAAATACTTTCTGCGCTAGAGCGGAAAGTATTTTTCGATTGAGTTGCCTTGGATACAAAACATTCCTCAGCAAACACCAATTTTCCACTTTGCTATGGCAACAGAAAACGATAGCTTTCTGATAGGTGAGTAGGAAAAAACATAAAACGTAACCCTCGTAGTATAAATGTTTTACCATTTACTTGCAAGATGATTTTCTACAAGTATTTATTTATTTCAAAATATATTCAAATATATTAGGATATATCCTGTATATTTCTGGTTGGTCACTGGTCAACACAGTAGTGTTAGAATATATCTAAAGATATGAAACCAAAGTCAGTTATGAATGCAGGTAGTAGCCAGCTCTCAATCCCTTTCCATTCACTGCATTGAGCTCTACATACATACATACATACATACATAGGTACACACATAGATGTTATGTTGAAAATATCTTGAGCTTGTGTAAAACCGAGCATTTATACCCCAGTATCAACAGAAGATAAACAGCATCCAGTAGGGCTGAACAAAGTTTCATAATGATGCCTAAAATAAAAGTTTTCAAGTAACTTTATTGTCGGGGGAGGTATATAAAATTTTGAAGTTAAAATTTTAATTTGGAAAAGTAATGTTTTAAGCTAAAGTAAAAATTAGCCAATTATTTCTAACTGCCTTTTTCAACTTTATTCATTATTGTCTTTTAGAATACAGTTTTGTGCAATTTTATATCCAGTTTTATTATTAAATACATAATAAAAATATGAAGATGAAATATCAGAATTAGATATGAAAAAATATAGTGGAAAAAAATACTAGATGAAGACATACCGAAGAATTAAAATAAAGCTTTGACTTAGTATGAGGGTTGTTTGTAAAGTCAGTGACAGGGGTATGAAACTTATATACACGGCCTTGAAACGGTTTTAAGTTATATTCCATCCACCGACAGCGCTAAAAGCGTTTTTTTTTAACCAACATTTTGAGAACACTTCATTATCGGCAATTTGCGGAAACTGTTTTTGACGTTGTAACGATAGCTGACAGTAAATTGTGATTGTGACAGTGATGAATTTTATAAGAAATTTTAAATATTAGCACCACATTTTTTATTTTCAAATGGTGTAGTGTAATTAATAATATTTTAAATGGTAAATGCAAAAGAAATATAAATAGTGTAATAAAAAAAATAGCACAGACTAAATTTAATATGTACAATAAAAGTAAATATAAAAGTAAAAAATAAATACTGTAATTAATTTTAATTTTAGGAAATTTATTAGGAGAGTTGTAAATAAATTAATCATAATTTTCGGTTCAAGGCAATCTTTAATTTTCTACCAAAATTACATTTTATTTTTCAATTTTGGTAGAAAATTAATGATCGCGCGATTCATAGCAATTTAAAATATAAAAATATATTTGTGTGCACTGCGGGTTGCATACTATCTAATCCTAGTTCATATTACAACCACGAATGTCGCAACTATCACTGTCCATAGCCGTAACGTGGGAGTCCGCTATCTTCCTTGTTTTATAATTTGTGGTCAGTGACTTCGAAATAAAAGATTATTTTTTACCAAAATGCGACTTAATTTAACATAGTCTCCTTGTAGCTCGATATATATTGCTTAACATTTAGCATTCCTTAAATAGCAAAAATACTTTGTCTTAAAATTTAAGAAAAACTGGTGCAACTGGGCATAAGCCTTCCAAAATGTATGATTACTTGAACTCTGAAAAATCTGCGTGTGTTGCAGTGATGATCTCCTCGTTCGATGCGAATCTTTTACCAGCGAGCCATTTCTTCATATTTGGAAAGTCGCAGCCGGTTAAACCTGGAGAATATGGTGGTTAAGAGAGTAATTCGTAGCGCGATTCAACCAATTTGGTCGTAGCTATTGCTGATGAATGAGCTGATTTGAGCTCTGCGTAGCGCAGTAGGAAAATTATGCGCAAGAGTACTCGAGCAAAGAATCAGAAACGAACTGGAAGCAACTGTGGAAGACTCGCAATATGGATTTAGGTCAAAGATAGGGGTGCAAGACCCAATATTCACGTTGCGGCAATTAAGCGAGAAAGCACTAAAAACAAATAGCCAAATCCTTCATAGACTTGGAGAAAGCTTTCGACCGAGTGAACAGAGAAGACGTCTGGATGACACTTAAAAACAGAGGCATTCATGGAAACACTATCAGAAATATTAAAAGTCTGTATAAGGATAGCAAAAAATATTTCAGAACACGAAATGAAGTATCGAGTTCTTTTATAACTGAAAACGGACTCAGATAAGGATGCATACTTAGTCCGCTACTGTTCTCACTGGTACTACACGACATCATAAAACAAGTAAGACAAAATATTAAAGAATACTCTGTGGACTACTGGAAAATGGAAAATGTGAAAGTAGCAGAACTTTGCTATGCGCATGACATGGTTAGAATAGCAAGAAACGAATACGAACTACAAAACAAATTGAACCAATACAATAAAGAACTGAAGAATATAAATATGAAAATTAGCACACAAAAGACAAAAACAATGGTAATGAGCAAGACAAAAATACAACACAAAATAAAATAGATGACAAAATAATAGAACAGATAGGAAAATTCAAATACCTCGGAAGATGAAAAAGTTGATGAAGCAATTATGGAAAGAGTAGGTGCAGCAAGAAGATTGTTCAACAGCATCAATCGTTTCTAACTAAAAAAGAAATACCAACTAACATTAAGGGAGAGATCTTCAGTGACAGTACCGATTTTGACATACGCCTCAGAATCCTGGACCACTACGCACAGGTACAAAATAAGGAGCTCCGAAATGAGATTTTTAAGGAAAATTGAAGGTAAAACAAAATTGGACAGAATAAGAAATGAAGAATTTAGAGAAAAACTGGACACAAAACCAGTGGAGACTATAATAGAAGAAGGCCAGCTAAGATGACTGGGACATATACACTGAAAGAATGAAGACAAAATAGTAAAAAAGTTTTTGAAACAAGAACAGTGAAGAAAGTTAAACCAGGAAGACGGAGAAAAACCTGGCACCTAGAAACAAAAGAAGCTGCAACGAAGAGAGGCCTAAAGTGGGAGGAGATAAGAAAATACACAACACAGAACACAATGGAAAGAAGTATGGGGAACAACACCAGAAAATAAGTTACTCGACTATAGCTTTACACCGCAAGGTAGAAATGCTTCAGGATTAATTAAGTAAATAAATATTGGCACCAAACGGTATTTTCCTTCTCAGTCCCTGACACTAATACCATATCCTAGAAAATATTAATTAGTGAAAGGTTGAAGAGAGAAGAGGTCGTTGAAGACCAAGGATCTCCTAGCACGATAACCTGAAGGTATGGTTCGGAATTACATTTATAGCAGTATTGCGGATAGTAGCGAGTATGGTGATAATAGCCAACATTTTGAATGGATGCGGTAAATGAAAGGAGAAGATAGGCACGGAGTCACTTATAGTATACATTTTAGTTAATATTGTCTGGGACGTAAGCACCACGAGGTTCGCGAACCCTGAATTAGTGTATAGTTCAGAACTTAGATATTTCATTAAATACACAAAATTACTACAAAATTCGTCTTATATTTTGCCTTATAAGAGAAAAAACAAATCCTACACCACAAGACGATTACAGTGGAAAACTCAGTGGTGTTAGGTTAGGTTTGCTCGTTAGAATACTTCTCAAAAGAGACTAACAGAAGATCTTTCACGTATATTGGTATATAAAATATATGGAAAGAACTAACACTTAACAAAGCAATATGAAGGATTTATGTGAATCAAACCAAATGTCAATCGATTGGCTGCGCTCAACGAGAGAGAGAAAAATCGAGTGGAAGAAAAAGAATAATTAAATTCCACATTTCTACCAATCATCAATATCAGAATACTTCGATATAATCTTTAATAAATCCAACGACAACAAAACACCCACTAGAAAAAGGACGACTCTGCTGTTTTAAAAATTAATCTCCTTTTTTGATAAAATGCATGTTTTTTGCTGGGAGCGCATTAAACAAAAGTCCTGAAGCTCTTAACCGCAGACGTTCAAATACGGAAACAAAAGATTTCTAGTCATTAGCAATCAAAGCTCGCCATCGACAATAGCGAGTGGGTTAAATAGATGGTAATTAGTGAAATATGGTCACCGCAAACGTGAGATTCCTACCCCAACAGACAGGTCTAAACCACCAGACTTATCAGGAAATATTAACCAGGATTTATATCTGAAATAACTAATGTAAATACGGAAATAATAGACAAATCTGTAACATAAACTGTCAAATCTTTGTAAAATAAACAAACTGCGAGAGAACAAGAAAATAAACCAGTGTTTGATAGATATATAAGAATGCGTCAAAGATTTGTTCGCCATTTTATTCATCTTTATTTTAATGGTTTATTTGATAATGTTTACAGTTAGTAGTGTTGAAGTTCTCTTCCCAGAGTGAAACATTTTTTAGATACAAGGCCGAATTTAACTATAGATAAATTTGGAACATTCTAGGCATCAGCATCCGCAGAATTGGGGGGGGGGGCAAAACAGTAAGGCATGTTTTAGAAAATATTTATTAATTTATTAAATACATTTTCATAAATAGAGAACACAATTTAAATAGAAATTAAAAACGTCTACGATCATTGGCATTAATGAATTTTTTTATAAAATGGATCTTCGGACTCTCTCGGCGCCCCTGCTTACTATTTCCGAGGCCCGAGGTGCTTTAGTGTTGCGAGGCCTGTTAATGCAAACTGAAATCGATTAAATACACAAGACCTAAAATGTGTTTAACATTTGACATAGACATAATAAATAGTTATAATATAAAATAAATAAATTTGAGTACAAAAAAGCATAAAGGTTTGCATCTTACCCTTTTAAAATGCATTCCCACCTGTCAAAATCGAAAATCTTCTCAATAAACAAAAATATAAGGCTCTAAAAAACTATAGTACGTTCCATACTTATGTATGACACTGAAAGAAACAGCAATGAATGTTAGCAAAGCAATGTCAACAACACTTCGCAATTTTTGATTACAACACATTACGCCGAATCTTTAGTCCCTTTTAGCAAGGCTGGTAAATAATTTTATGGTGTCTGGTTTAGACAAAAAGGACGTCGTTCTGCAGATCCGACTTCAAAAAAATAAAGGACAAACGGTAATGGTAACAAAAAAATAAAAACAAAATTGACATATGACTCAAAAAGTAAAAGGAAAACGGATTGAAATGAGGACAAAAAAAGAATAAATAAATTACCGCAGGTTCGGGTTCCAGGGAACACTTTGAACCCCACTCGCGCCAATCTTGCTTTTCTATATATCTATATATTTTATTTTATTTTTTATCTATTTTTCTATATATTATAGATATATTTCTATATATCTATTAAGAAATCTTATGGCCTCAGTTTCCAGAGAAATTGTTCGCATTACTTATTTTGCATTGTTCCAGTCGCAAATATCCTATGCCATTTTAGCCTGGGGACATTCTCCGGCGGCAGAAAGAATCTTTTCCTTACAACGACGAGCTGTAAGAATTCTGGCCGAAGTCTCTTACCAAAGCGACTGTAGGCTTTGTTTCCCTGAACTGGAATTATGACACTGCCTTCTCTATTTATTTACAATTCCCTATTGTATGCCTACAGAAACTTCAATGAACTTGTAACACATGAGCAGGTACATAACTACAACACTCGAAATAAAGGCAAAATCTATCCAACCTATATAAGACTCCAAAAATCAAGAAATAGTACTAACTATTATTCAGTAAAGTTCATGAACTTACTGCCTAATAATTTTAAATCTGACTGTTTTAATACTTTTAAAAATAAAATAAA
Organism: Liopterus haemorrhoidalis; assembly: GCA_963971575.1. Lineage (NCBI taxonomy): Eukaryota > Metazoa > Arthropoda > Insecta > Coleoptera > Dytiscidae > Liopterus > Liopterus haemorrhoidalis. The sequence goes on from OZ020620.1 coordinate 12,675,195, forward strand.
AAAATTTTTAACAGACAATCCATTTTATTCTGTCAATGAATTCTTATCTTATAAATTTTAACGCGCTTTCTAGCTAGTCTCTCTGAACTCTTGTTTTAATATTTGGTACTATATTTATTTATTTTTTCTTCTATTTTTAACTATTATTTTGTGTATATTATGTGTAATTACGACTGACTTTAAACAATTTATGTATTGTAACATAGTTTATTTATATTATTATCTAGCATATTAATAGAAAATGGAGAAGCCAGAAGAATGGATATCACAGAACTATACTAAAAGCCTAGTATTACACGAGAAATAAGAGGTAGACGATTTCAATGGATAGAACACAGTGATGAGGATGAAATAGGACAAAATGGTAAAGAAGATCTAGGGAGGAAAACTGAACACCTATTGACTAGTGGGAGGCAAAAGATGGAAGAATCCAAAGGTCTTACAAATATTTTTATGGATACACTAAAAAACCTGAAACAGTCAACCTGAGCCAAATAGTTCTGGATAGAAGAACATTATTTATACATCTTTCCCCCGCTGTTCAATTATTACTTATTTTTCGATAAAAGGGGGCGTTCGTCTCACCGCGCTGTTCATTTTTCTTATCTTTATTTTACTTAGTTTAGGAGAGGATTTATACTAAAGGAAACCACATATGTTATTTGTGAATAGTCAATTGTCTCTCACTATAGATAATTGTCGCTACCAGTCTAGTCTTTTTGTACTTTCTGCAGCCACGACCACTGACGTCGGTCAGATTGTCTGCTCGTCCTATTCATAATTTTACTTCTACGCGAGCATTAATGCTTTTAAGGTTTAGCTGTATTTTACGAGTTGTTCCTGTGTCTAACCTTCCCACAGTCAGTTGATGCAGCAGCAGACGACACAAGGTGCCCCTTCCAACGCATCGAAGAAGCACTGAAAGGTGCTGTCTCATTGTACTATTTATTACCTCTATTTTACACTCGTTTACCCGCACGATCGCAGCCAGCTTACAGTCCCCCATACACGAGCGATCCATCAGTCCAATTGGCCCCGCATCGATCCAAAAACTCACCATGTGTGGTGAAACTCGGATCGACTCGTGGACTTGACTCGCCAGGTTGGATATTTAGCACGCCAAATATTCATGACGCCGAGCCATCGTTGCATTGTTTGGCCTGTACGTGTGTGGCAAAACCCAGAGCCGAATAGAGTGGAGTCAAGCATTGGACTTATCGTGTATGTGCATGCTCAGTCCAAACCATTGTCTGAGTCTTGATAAAGATTCTTAGTTCTTTCATCTAAAAGTTCATTTAATTTGTGTAAATACGATTTCAACATTGTTATTAATCTGATGTTAATTAATATTAATAAATTAGATATTAATTAATAGATATAACTGCTGCTCGAGATTTTGTGTTGAACGTAATAGAAAAATATAAGGAACATGAATGCCTCTGGTAAATAAAACACGAAGACTATCATAATAAAACATAAACAAATGTGGCGTTAGATGTCATTTTGGAGTTGTTTAAAACAAAAGATCCGTTAGCATGCAAGGAGACGGTTCTAAAAAACTCCAAAGCACGCGGGGTTCTTTCAATAAAGGGAGTTGTTGGACCAATTTTAAATGATTTAATTCTTTTCTATTAGCAAGCCATTCTTTCTGCCATTTGGTTTAGGGTTTTCTTTTTTATGTAAATAAAAGCAGCTATAGCATATAAAATTTCAAATTCATTCAGAATTAAATTTTAAAAAAATGGACCACAATGTACACCGGGCGAAGACCGACTGGGGCGGCTGGCTCTGGAGTCACAGTGGCTCCATGGATTGGTCGTGAGCGACCCTATATTTTGGACTGAGGTTGAATGGACCCAAGCCAATTGGACTCGGGCTGTATGGATCCATCGCGGGCTTTAGAGTTATTCTTCCTGACGTACATTAGAAGTGGCGCTACAGAGAGAATATTCGGTATAACGAAGAAAAAGAAAACGGAGCGAAACTATTGTGCGTTTCGTCAGTGTTGTAGTGTGCACCACGCCATTAAACCCCATACACTATGAGGCATGAGATGCAGGCAGCGATGCAAGCATCGAGGCACGAGGGACGCGATGCAAGCATCATTGTGTGTACGGCGGTCTCTGTGATGCCGCATTACTGATATTGTGAATCGATGCATGTATCGGCATCACGACAACGTCGAAAAGCCGCGATGCCGCATCACTGATGCCGACTGCATGTTTCAACGTGTGTAGGCTTGCATCAATGTTTGTTTACAATTTGAGTTGTTTTTTTGCTACAGCAGGGATAGTGTCAAGCTTATATAACCAAAAATATATAAATTATAACCATACAATGAATAATAAGGACAATAGGGATTTTTGGGAAACGTTTATCAACATGTACCGATTACATAAATGTTTGTGGAACAATAAATGTTCCAACTATACAAATAAAAATTTAAGAAATGATGCTCTGATGAAATTACTGGCAAAAAATTGTTGTAGAAAATTTTAGGTCTTCATAACTATTACCAGTTGCCAAGAATCTCAAAGTTGCGGATAATCTTTGTTCTGCACTAACTGCCGCGGGTGTATAACGGGTGTATCTTGCTTTTCAATTCTTGGGCGAATTTTATGTAATAGGTATTGAAAATGACGGTCATCCATTCTCAAATAATTGTAATAATCTTTTGGTAAATGTATTCTTATTTCACTCAACAACCGGCAATTAGAATATATATTTTTATCCTTAAGCCAATTTTTACACCACTTTCTTTTTGGCTTCTTTGATTTTTTAAGGGACACACCAATTAAGGCAATTATCACTGGCAATGGTAAATCACTATTCATGTTTATATTGTATTCTAAACCGGTGACAATGAAACAAAGCTGTATACTAAACTGTATACTAAAAAAAGCTGTGTCTACCGTCGACTCATGTTTTGCATCGATGCATGCATCAGTAGTGTGTGTCCATCAGTCAGTGATGCCTGGTTCATGATGCACCGGAATCGATGCCGTGAATCGATGCATGCCTCATAGTGTATGGGGGTTTTTACTTAGTCATCACCATCGTAGTAATAGTTCTTCTCGTCTACAAAACACAAAATTTGGCCTTAAGATTCGTAAGGAAGAGGAAAGGTGTATTTAAACTTAGTGTAGAAAAGCTTAGTAAACATCGTTAACGTCAAGCAACTATGGCTATTCGCGCCTTTTATTGCCCATCTACTTAAGTATACGTCTTGTTTTTAGCAACAGAAACCTGAGTCCGGATACTTCTGAACAAACTTCGTATGTTATGTGTATTGAAACATTTTTTATCCCCTTCAATGTTGGATTGAACGGCTTCAGAACTTCATAGAGTTGTTCACTAGTTAAATTTTCACACATGGTTAAACTCCGATACACCACAAAACTATCCATATCGCAAAAACATCTTTTCAATAAACAAAATTCTTTTAAAAATATCAAATTATTTTTAAAAAGTTCATAACAGTTATTTTTTAATTGAACCAATTAATTTTTATCTTTATTTATTTTCTCTTTAACATTATATTTAACGAGCAATTTCCTAACAGACCATTAAACCTTTTGTAAATAAATTTACATTAGCTAAAACAACATGTTTTACAATAAGCTATGTAAAAAAAGTATTATCAAGCAACACTTGTTGCTCAATGTTCGTTTTATGTTCATGAAACAGCAAATTTGCAGATGATTGTGCCAAATTATTAAAAATTTAATATTTGTTGAACAGGTACACGGGCTGCGGTTTAGTTCTACTAACCAACATTAGTGGTTGGATGGCGCTGTGTTCAGTCACACTCGTTGATGGACATTTTGTTGGCCAAAACAATTTATTTTAAAGGAATCATATTTTTTTGTGGTCAACATTGATTTAAGAATTGTGGAGCGGTGAAAGAATATGAAATACATTTCAATTAAAATAGCTTTTAGTTTTTTAAGGTATGATCACCAAAAAAACCCTTATAAAGTCACTCATGTGTCTGTGTGTTTGTCTGTCTGTACGGTAGAAATTGTAGTCAAACGGCTTAACATAAAAAGTTGAAATTTGGTATGCTTATGCAACTCTTTGACCCACATATAGCAAAAATACTAAAACATCTAAAAAACATATCCACCTAAAAATATAAACAAATATGTGCTCATCGAAAAAAAAATATTTTTTTTTAAATTCTGAATAGTGTATCAAATGAAAGCCCTTGGTACATGGATTAACGATCAAATTTTTATTTTTGCAAAATAAATTATTTTGAAGTGATTTTTGACAAATTTGTGCAAAAAATTTTTTGTCCCAAACCCTGTAACCTAGATGGTTTCAACTAAAAATCTGAAAAAATTCTAAGTAATGTACATTGGTGTGAACCGGAATAGTACAACAGGAATTTATGATCAGATTATGTTTTTGGAAAAAAACGCATTTTTTTGCTAATAATGTGCACATGTTATACTTACGTAACTCGCTAGAGTAGAAGATGTATCCTGGTGTAATGGTTATGGCGCTGGCATATCACCCAACCAAATCAGTTCAATCCCTGCGAGAGGAGATAATATTTTTTTTTGGCATTTTTATTTTGTTTGAATAGACGCAATTTTCAAAATCTTAATGAACCTTGCTATATATAAAAAAAAAAAATCTGCACATATTTAGAAACCTAAATAATGGTATTAGGCATTCGAATTAAAATTAACAAAAAAAATATTTTAACACAAAATTTGTTTTGGCATCCCAAATAATCATCATTCACTTACTAAATACCTGCGAAACCCTGAAATGTGTGAAAATTCATACTTCACATCAATTTTTTGGTTATCATCCCCTGAAGCTACCAATTTAAATTAAAACTTAATATAACATATAACCTGCCATTAATTAATCACAAATCGGTTCAGCCATTGTGGCGTGATGTCAGTACAGACAGTCTTTCACATTTATTTATATAGATGTTATATTTATAGGGGGAGGTGAATTAATGTCACGCATTAAAACATAAATAATCTGGTCATTTTATCTATACTCCAACAAGGAATGGCGAAAAATCATACATTGGAGACATCCAGCAACCGATTACGAAAGGCTGAAGAAGAAGTTTACATAAAATACAATAACAGTGCTCAAGAAAAGAGAAAGAGAGATAGATCATTATATAAATTTTACATCAAGAGATAATTTCACAAAGTCACTGTAACAAAAACTGTTTTATATAATTTTTTCATAAAGTAGTAAGTTAACTTGTTTGAAATTATAACTTTTCAACCACTTTCAATAAATCAACTAATTTAAAAAGCATTCAATTCAAACATGACTCTTATCTATAAAAATGTGCAAGCACTTTCGTATTCGCCCGACAAACTTTGATCAGAGTTCAACATTTTTAAAAGTTTCAATATTAAATTTGTCTTTCAACTAAAACTTTCAAATAAATGACAAACAGTTGTGCCACAATGATGCTACAGATTCTCAAATACATCGGATTGTCAATGTTTTTTAAATTGCAACGAAAATTATTGTTTAAAACTTTAGTTAAGAGCAGAAAACTTTAATAAAACAAATAAATGGATCGTACGCATAATTAAGCTATTTAGGAATGTTTTACATTGTTAAAATCAAAGCCTGGTTTTTATAGATCTATAACATAATGCATGGCATAAGAATCAAGTTGAGTACAAAGGGTTGTCACTGTTCTGAACATCTCTTTATAATGAATAGAACAAAGAGAGTACTGTGAATCTTATATCATGCCTGTGCTATGGATTTATTATAAATGAGGCTTAAGAGTAATGCAGTTTAACGCGGTAATAGTCATAGATATTGTGTAAACTCTTGTGATGTACTTTTCAGTGTTTGGATATTTACATTATTGCGGTTTTTCAATTTTACACTGATCTGTAGTAACCAAAGTTTTGTAAAAGGACTGCAAAAATTCGTTTTTATGACCAAATTATGACAAAAATTCAGTATTCCGATCACTTGTATCTATTTATATCTTTTAACACTCCGCGGTTTGTCTATTCTGTCTGTTCTTTCCTGCTTCTGTACCTTCTTATCCCTCCTTCTCAATTATTCTACTATATCTGTTCTTCCATTTCTCTTTCTCTCTGCTTCTTTTATTCAACGCCTACAAAAGTACTCTTTTCTTATCTCTCCCCATGCCGACAATTTGCCTTTTTGTTCTTCCTTCATTCTTGAGGGTAGATAAACATAGTTACTACTCTTAAAAAACTGGCACTAACTAAAAAACTATGAATGTTTGGGTGCCAAGACATGAGGCTGTCAAAGGAAATAAAGGGAATGTTGTTCTAAACAATTTTCGACTTTATGGTAAAATATGCCAAGGTTTATGGCTGAAAGACTGTCTGACAGAAAGTATACGCCATTGCCTTTGGTCCGCTTGAATAGGTTGTGTAGCTCATATGTTGCGATTGCGCAGATTTCCGCTTGGATAATTGTTGGGAATGTACCAAGGTCTTGAGAAAAATTAAAGTTTGGTCCATAAATTCTTATCCCAAAGTTTCCATTAATACGGGAAACATTTGTACACCAAACCAAAGCCCCCTTTTTAAATTCGAGTCTTCCAGAGCTCCACGTTTTCTGTTAGCAAACGGGAGCTCAAAGTTGTCGAGATTCTTTGCATGGCTACATAAGAAGGGTGGTTGAAAAGTAATCGGTCTAGGCAAGAAAATACAACTTTTTAGGCAAAACTCAATTTATTTCTCAACATATCCTCTTTTTGGAACTATGCACTTCGTCCAACGATTCTCCAATTTTTCGATGCTCTCCGATTAATTAGATTTTTCGAAGTCTTCAAAATAGGCTTCTGTTTCAGTGATGACCTCCTCATTTGACCCAATCTTTTACCATCGAGCCATTTCTTGAAGTTTAGAAATAAATAATAGTCGCAGGGGGGCAAATCTGGCGAATATGGTGGATAAGGAACCAATTCGTAGCTCAATTCATGGAGTTTTGTCATTGCGACTTCGCACTTGTGGATCTATGTGTTGTCCTGTACTTTTTTCTTTGCCAAATGCGGCCACTTTCTCTTCAAATCGGCTTCGAATCGGTCCAATAGCTCTGCATAATATACGCCAGTGATCGTTTTGCTCTTTTCCAGATAGTCGATGTGAATGATACCGTGCGCATCCCAAAAAAACCGTGGCTTTGACTGTATTGACCGACCGATCCACCTTGGCCTTCTTCGGCTTCGATTCGCCAGGAGCAGTCCACTGTTTCGACTGTTCCTTGGTCTTAGGTGTGTTGTGATAGATCCATGTTTCGTTTACGGTTACGAAACGACGCAAAAAGTCCTTCTTACCGCGGTTGAACATCCCGACCTTTCCTTCGAAATGATCAGACAATTGCGTTTGTTGTCGAATGAGAGCAAATGCGACACCCATCTGGCAGAAAACTTCCTCATTTCCAAATATTCATACAAAATATTGGACACTCGTTCAGTTGAGATGCCCGCAGCCTCAGCTATCTCGCGCTTAGTCACTCGCCGATCGTCGATTATCATTCCATGTATTTTATCGACCATTTCTGGCGTGGTGATCTCTTTTGGACAGCCTGGACGCTCAGCATCAAAAATGCTCTTACGGTTCAAACTCAGCTTTCCAATATTTAATTGTTGATATCGAAGGTGCAGAGTCCCCATAAACGTCGTTCAATTCGGTGTTGATCTCATCGTTCGTTTTCTTTTTCAAAAACAAGTATCTAATCACTGCAAGATACTCGATTTTATTCGTTTTTGTAAAAATGCAAAAGTTGTTTTCAATGACTGTCAAACACAAACTAATGCCGGGTTTACATTGGTAGAGTAAAAGAGCTAGTAACTAGCGCAAGTACTACGCGCTTTACTCTACTATCTTATTTTCAGGATAGTAGGTGTTCATACGCAATTGACATACATATCTTATTTTCTGGATAGTAAGTGTCAAAACACATCTGACATCTTCACTGTGATTTTGTAGTGAAATTATCTTTTTGCAAAAAATAGTTTATGAATGTGGATATACATCGTCACCGGCGTGATGCCATTAAAGAAGTGGTATTTTGAGTTACATCATTTCTTGTGGAAGAAATAATTGATTGTCTTATTGAAGTATTCGGTACAGAATATAAGCCTAAACAAAAATGGGTTGATAGAAGAACAACCCATGGCGCATCAGTCCTACTATTTCTTGAATTAGCCGTGGAAGATCAAAAAGAGTACAGACTGTGTTTAAGAATGACACCAGATGATTTAAATAGGCTATTAAATTTAGTTAGTCCATTAATACAACGAACTGATACACTAATAAGGGATGCGATTCCAGCAAAAATAAAATTGGAATTAACGCTTTATTTCCTAGCCACAGAAAATAGTTATTATAGTCTACAACAGTGTTTCTCAACAGGTGGTCCGCGGACCACCAGTGGTCCCCAGAAAAATTTTAGTGGTCCGCGAAAGTTTTTATATGTGTTTTTTGCAGTTTTATTTTTAATTTATTTTGCACATTTTTTATGTAAATAGTTTATATTTTGTTTATTTTCTGTAAACTTTCTGTGATTTTCTACAAATAAAATAAATGTGTTTAGTAGCACATTAAATATATTTGTTTTCATGCAAAAAATAAACCAACAATTATAATTAGTAGTCCGCGTTAGAAAATTATATATTATTCTGGTCCACGGTGCGTTTTTGGTCGAGAAACACTGGTCTACAACATCTTTTTCGTGTATCAAAGGCAGTTATTTCACAGATGATTTCAAAAATCATCAATTAATAAATCAATGTTACTCAATTTATATAAATAAATTGTAACTTACCTGATATGGGTTTTTTTCTATTTGTTATGACAGGTTACCGCTTGCTGCCAATTTGAAATGAATCAATTTTGCGTAGTGGGGGAAAAGACAGTAGCTAGTAAATACGTCGACGAGCTAGCTGCTATCCTAGCCCAACTACTGGCAGCTAGTTACTAGCTCTTTTACTCTACCAATGTAAACCCGGCATAAAGGACGCAGTTGGTTGAAAATGTTACAGTAGTCATTTGAAGGCTAGGATTTACGAAAAACAACATTTATTTGATACTGGTGTTGCCATCTATTGCCTCGGTCGATTACTCTTTAACCGACCCTCGTATGTCCCTGGGTTTGAAATTGTGTCAGTTGGCGTGCTTTTATTTGTAATATCCGCGCGATATATCAAAAATCGCTTTAAGGTCGTTCGTTTTTCTATTTGAATGAAAGATCCGTATCCGTTCCTGTATCCGCTGATCAGGACACAAATAATCCATATCCATATCTGTATCCACGGATTTTAGCTTTTGATCTGGCACTTCATTAGTAAAAACTATTGACTTCAGTTTCACATAATAACATAATATTAACTCGCTCGTTCGACGTGTATTTTGAATGTGATCATCAAAATCTAAAATAAAAATATATATTAAAAATGTCTACTATTATATTGTACAAAGTGGTATGTATGTTCTATTCAACTTCTGGTGTATCTTCATTTTTCCGGTAACGCGGAGAGAGGAAAATGAACCGCCGTCTTATCCGGATGATATTTTTTTAGTGCTTACGCTTAATTTTATTTCGACAGGGGGTACTGACTAATTGTTATTGATAAAAATCATGCATTTTTTCCTCGAATCCGTGTCGAATCAAAGTCACCATTGATCGGCACGGACAGGTTTTATCAGACGATAATTCAAAAATATTCTTAACACAAGACGGCCGGTCCAGGATATCTACGGCGAGAATCAAAGTGTTAAATGGTAATAATGGTTCAGGATAGCTTTTTGGACGTGCGAGATAATATTTTGAGGTATCAGAAAACATTTTTCAAAGAATCTGGGACATTATTTGAGCAATTTGAGGTAAAAATATGCTCAAAAGGAGACAGCTGTCAATTTTTTTGCATTTTAAAATGGGACGAGATTTCACATTTTGAACGTGTTTCTTGACAGAAGAATACTAATTAAGGATTTAAGGTGAATTAACGATAAAGTTTAAGACATTTGCAGGGCGAATTTCCATAAAATAGTGTTAAAAAAAGATTTATAGATATTAAAAATTTCAGGGTTAATCAAAGTGTTAAGTGGTGATAATGGTTCAAGATAGCTTATTTGATGTGCGAGATAATATTTTGAGGCATCAGAAAACATTTTTCAAAGAATCAGGGCCATTATTGGAAATATGCTTACAAGATTTCAGAAGGTGACAGCTGTCATTTTAAAATGGGACGAGATTTCACATTTTGAACGTATTTCTTGATAGAAGAAAACTAATTAAGTATTTAAGGTGAATTAACGATAAAACTTAAGACAGGGGGAATTTCCATAAAATAGTGTTAAAAAAAGATGAGCGACGAGTTTTATAATCAACAAGTGCGACAAAATTATATTAAAACGAGTCGCGAAGCGACGAGTTTTAACAACGTAGGGGAGAAGATCGGCGTAGCCGGGCTGAGGCCCCTAGTTATTGTATGTTTTAACTCGTATTCAACTAACGGTCCGTCCTATATATGTAAAAACATAAAGACAGAACTTTTGATAAAATATTTACAAAGCTTTTAAAACATGAATAAAGCATATGCTTTTTAGTTACTTTAATAATTCAACCAAATCCTACGAAAATATTTAATAAACAAAATTTTAAAATAATGTGCTTGCATGCTATAAATTGTTCTATTATTTCAGGAATATTACATTTCATTAATTTCAAAATATATGTTTCAATATATTTAATTTTGTATGATTACATATTGCTAAATGACATGTATCATTTTAAATTAATAATCGGAATTAATCATAGGGCATTCAGTTTCAATGTACTGTCAACGAATTTTTAATATTACAAATTTTACATGCATTTCAGTAAATTTGACAGTATTTATTAAATACTTGTAAATAATAACATTTCGATATGTAAAACAATGTTTAATGAATAATGTTTGGTTAATCATAAATATGTTTAATTAATTTTTGATTCAATACATTTTGGGTTTCAATAAAAGTTGGAAATCATCATTATTAGACAATAAATTTACTCACACAATTTTTTGGCTGACTAATGTAACGAGGGGAAAATATATAGGCTATTCCAAACGTTTAGGCGGAACTAGATTTTGCAATCTAGTTACTTTCATCATTTGAATCGTGCTTTTTGGCCGTTTTGTTTAAGCTTTGTATATCATTCTTAATATACACATTTTTTGGTTAAGGTTTCATATCATTTTAAAATGTTATTTTCTTTATATTTTTATTTTTTGTCATTGCAATATATAAAAAAGTATTTTATTTTTTATATATGTTATTCGTTTCCATGGTTTCATTGTTGGAAATTTTAATTTTCACACTCCAATGTGAGAACCTAAAAGAACGAAATTCTCATTTAGTTCCGCCTAAACGTTTGGAATATCCTGTAAGACTACTAGCTTTGGCAGTGGCGTCGCTTCAACTTTCGCCCCTCCCCTCGCGATTCCTTTTCTTGGGATCCCTACTATATTTGTTAATATTATAATCCGCCCAGAGCTGTGCCAAATACTGAGTGAAAGTAATTCAAATAATGTATTTCAAATAATTGTATTTGAAATACAAGAATTATTTGAAATATTTGAAATAATGTATATCAAATAATTTAAATATATTTGAAATACAAGAATTATATGAAATACTAGGAAATATTTGAAATAAATATCTGAAATAATAGGGAAATATTTCAAATAATTTAAACGTACTTGAAATAAAATCAAATTTAAAAATACATATCAATATACAAAATCAATTTTCGAATTTAGCCTTACCAGGAGAATAGTAAAAAAAAGTGCTACGCCCCAAATAAAATATTTGAAATAGTAGGGAAATATTTGAAATTATATTTTTTAAATATTTTAAATATATTTGATGACGCGTGTAATGATAATTTCTTTCCTGCCGTTAATCCTGCAGGAATAACCCCATGGTTTAACATCTACCTTAATCTGTCTGAACTTCACATTTTAAGATAGCGCATGTAGAAGGGTTTAGGGATAAATGGCATAGCATAGACCAGCGGTTCTTAACCGGGGAGTCCCGACCCCCAGGAGGGTCCCGAAAAGATCTTAGGGGGTCCTAAAATTCAAAGAAAAAAATAATTTTTACCAGTTTTTGCTTTTAAAATTACAATAAACTTCATTATTAAACAATAAATTATTAAGAACATTTAAAATATTATTTCAAAAATTTTCTTGGGGCTCCAGAAAATATTTTAGACTAGTTGGGGGCCTCGAGTATAAAAAGTCAAGAACCGCTGACATAGACCACTAGTATATAAAATTGAAGTCAGTTTGTAGAAATAAGTGGATGCTTTTGGATTTCCAAAATATTTCACATCATAACATAGATGGTGTAGCTTACAGTTATAATAGTGATATTGAACAATAAGGGCCCCAACATTGAACCCTGCGGCACCTCACTTAGAACCGACTTCGATGTTGACAAATATTTTCCAACCGTTACTTGAAACATTCGGTTTCTTAGGAGTACTGCCACTTTTGCCTATAGCCCGTTCAAAGGTGAGTATGCAGTACAGGACATATGGAGTAGTTCATTTTCATACTCTCTAATGGGTTTACACAATGACGCTATTCTTTTCTTGCTTGTCGACATTGCCAGCTCTAAAACGCGCTGATCTGTGAAGACGCAGTATTCTACAAATGGTCATTTGTTTTTGTTGAGTGTTATTTTGAGTTGATTTTTGTAAATCATACGAGTTTTTCATATTATTATAATTGACACATTTGACACTTTTACAACATTTGGCAACACCGCTCCCATTTGCCATAAGAGCAATACTGCATTCTCACTTTTGAACGGACTATAGATGTTCCAATTTGTTCAACAAATGGAGAATAAGCACTTAAGCAATTAAAGGCTCCTTTGAAGTCAAGAAACACAGCATCTGTTGGAACACCACTGTCATGGGCTATACTCCAGTTGTTGATGGCTCATAATAAATTGGCAGTAATTTATCTTTTCTGGACAAAACCATGCTGCTTAACTGGTATAATATTATTTTTGGTAAAGTGTTTTCGTAGATGTTTCACGATAAGGTGGTTTAAAACTTTATAGATAAAAGTTAGACTTATCGGCCTATTGTTTTTGAGTGATAATTCGTCCCGTTTTTTAAAATTGAAGTTTAATTTAATAACGAAAAATTTTATTTTTATTTCCTCTACGTCAAAAAAGTGAAATCATATTTTCTCTGCCTATGACAATAGTCCATGCTCTAGTTACGGCTCTGCTTTTTAGAAAACACTGTAAAATCCCCCTTCGTATGTTAATATTTATTTTATTTTTGCTATTCCACATTTCTCATATAAACAAAAAACTCACACCTGGCAAAATGCTATTATTTATCTACGCAAATGATTTATTTATTTAAAATGTGTCATACGTGACTATTTCATATTTTCAACCCTCTAGACTCGCGGAGATTCTTGAGAACTGCTCATAATAATGTCATTTCTCCTGATGTTACTAACATATGGTAAGGATGTTCTTATGTCTGCGAACAAATAAATGAACTTATGTTAAACATATTAAATTTTATAAATACTTTTTATATATTTATTATTTTCGTCTGACAGGAGATAACGTAAAGTGGTTTTGAAGATTTTTTGTAATAAGGTGGTTTTAAAAATAATTTAATTCAATTTAGAACAAAAATACTATCTTTAAAGGATTTTATTTCATTATATTTTTACTTTTTAACTTATACTTAGAGATATATTTAAAAATATATATAAGATAACTCAATATTCAGATTAATACCTGGTGGGCCAAAGAAAAGTGAATGATTTTTTTATATTATAAACAAAATATAGCTTTTATCATGATATATATCGTATAGTGTGGAATGGTTATACGGGCTGAGGACATAAATAGGCAACCTGATCTATCTGGCCAATTTCAAAATATTTTATTTTTTCGTCATAGCTACACTACTTTAGGGGTTGTTATACTTGTTTGTTAGTTAATTTTCAACGTCCATAGCGTGCATACATTAACAATATGGCTCTTTGGCGACCAATTGATTTTGAAGAAATTCCTGTAGTGAAAATAGTAAATCTGTGCAAGGTGATTTGGAGTGCGAAAATGTGGACGTTGACGTGGAATGCGAAACTGTGGACGTGGCTACTAAAAAAAATGTTGTTTGTCAGAAGATGCAAAGTTCTGATACTGAACTTTTATTAAAAGTTGGTTTCGGAAGGTAATGACGAACCTATACTTAGAATTGCGGAATTAACTAGTGTTCCATACAGAACAATTCAACGTATCATTGTTCATGGCAAAAATCAGTAGCGAAAACGACCCGATTTACAAGTTTTCAAGAAAATAGATAGTTTTATGTCTAAAACAATAATAAATAAAATATACGACTTATATTCGAAAAATATAGTGCCGACTGTGCATCTTTTAATGAAAAATTGGTAGAAGACGAAATAAAATTTCCATACAAAGTTAGCCATATATATAATTATTTGTTGGTAGGATGTATTTTTACTGCAAAAAAAGAATGATTTTTTAAATTTGAAGTATTTAATATTGACTATAAAGACTTTAAACCAAAACGATTTTTAAACATGCCTATATTTATAATTCAAATGTAGCCAGTCCTAAGCCTGATAAAAATGTGACGGAATGTCATGTGAGTATATACAGTTTATTCTAAATAGCAGATAAGAAAACACGTTTATTTCAAATAATTATTACGGTCCTGGCAACTATTAACCATAGAACCATAAAACTATTAACCATAAAACCAACTATTAAACATAGAACCATAAACTCAGCAGGTATAATGGTTATACTGTCTGCCATTATTGGAATCAATGCATGAGGGTGGCCATTTCATTTTGGAAATGCTTGTCTTCAGCTATTTAGTAAGAAATCCCCCGTTATTAAATATTCCGTACAGTCGGTCTAACTCTAATTTAAACTCACCTATTAATCGACTTTGGAGAACAGTAAATGCGGTGAACAACCAAATCGACATGTTCAGCCGTCCTGTCAATACGTATAAAAAACGCTGTCTAGAGCTTTTATTAACTTCTGATGTACTGAGCTAGTTATAGCTAGTAAATAGCTAGAATATAAGTTTTATAACCACTTCAAATTGTATTTCAAATCCTATATCATATTATTATATTATTATATTCAAATTATATTCTATATTTTCACATCTGTGCGTATTGTAACATAAATGTATTTATTAACTACTTAAACAACGTTAATAACTAGTTAACAATTATTGTTATCTGTGTTGTACAGTAATTGAGACGGCTCTATGAGTACGTCCTGTTGTACAGCCTATTCTTAATTAATAAATAAATAAATAAATAAATAAATAAATAAATAAATAAATAAATAAATAAATAAATAAATAAATACTATACAAGCATATGGATACTCTAACAAAAGTAAATTTAATAAACAAAAATTAAAGAAAAATATAGTTAATAAAAAAATAAAATAATAATGAAAAATCTATTGCGCGAGGATATATATATTTGGACTTCAAGGGTAGCTAGCCAGGACCTCATGCGGGATGATAATGAAATCCTTGTTGCCAGTTTGGTTTAAAGCGCCGCAGTCATACTTTGGCGAGGATATGATACCCCATTTCTTGAGAGTAGCACACATCTACCGTGGTTGGTATGAATGCGGTTAATGTTGCACCAAAGATGTCGTGTTAAGTCGAACCCAGTTGGTTCATTTTTGGTAGGCGTCAACACGTGCCATTCTAGTGGTGCATTTGTTAGTCAGGAGTCCGTCCAGATATTCAATGTATCCGAATTTGCTTCTGACTGTCTGCTATTACTCGTCAATGATGGATGTCGAGATTTAAGCCTAGGGCGAAATGGTTTAAGATCTGTGTGAATCGGCAAGTTTGTAATAATTTTCCTTTATTCTCGAGCACATGCAGCCTGGCGACGGAACTGAGGGGGGCAATATTGCACAGCATCGATAACCAATAGGTTGGCATAGATTTTATTGTTCCCGAGATCAATCTCATTGCTTTGTTTAATTCTACGTCGATCTAGCTGGCATGGGTGCTGTTAAAGCTAGATTGAGGCGCATTACTTTGCCGTTGACAAAACCTGAACAAGAGCAGCTGTGCGCATTACCATAGCTGACGGTCCCCAAGTAGAAGCAGCCTGTTTTTGACGTAGGTTGCTCCGTCTTCTTCTTCTGGTGCCCTATCCACTTACCGAATGTTGGAGATCATTCTGGCCATATTAGTTTTATTGATGGCAGCACGAAATAACTTTGTTGAAGACTTCCCGTAACACTGTCGTACATTTTTGAGCCAAGAAGTCCTTCTTCTACCTGGCATTCTACTGGCTTCGATTTTTCCCTACATGATAAGTTGGAAGAACTGATATTTCATTAGGTTTCTCATAATGTGTCCCAGATATTCCAGCTTCCTGATTTTGACGTTTTTTAAAACTTCAAATTCTTTTTGTATCCTCCAGTGGCGGCTCGTGACATTATTTTCTGGTGGGGCAAAAAGCTTTTTTAGGGCAAAAGCTTATCAAAAAGGTTTCTGAATGAAATTTCCTTGAAATAACCTTATTGTTTTTTTTTTTATTATTTTCTGCGGAACTGGTTAAAATGAATTCCGGTCTTGGTGGTCCTAAAGTTTTAAGTCTAATTTTTATATCATAGGTTCAAATATTTTTGGAAACCAGTTCTAAAATTGAAATCACGCTATTTTCGTTCTCATTCATTTTGAAAATTTATTTATTTATTTATTTTATTTTTTATTTTTTAAAAATTCGTTATTTACGTAAAACATAATCACATAAACTGAAGAAAATGTAGCGAGTAAATTATTATCAAATATACCAATAAAACACTATTTTAACAATGTAATTATTAAAACATCGAACATACATAATCTTCTAATAACACAAAACTACAAACAAATGTCAAAATAAAGCACTGCGATTGATAATTAAAACTACGGACAAAATATGTTTTGACCCACTTGCAATGGCTGCTACAGGTTACATACTATTCTCGTCCTTCAGCCCCGCTTGTACCCCGCACCTACACTCGTACAAAGATTCTAGACATTTACTCTTTTGCCCTGTCTGGCGTATGTCCATTCTAAAAACAATTTTTTTAGGAAGCGAAACGCGGCACCATGCGAATTTAAGTTATAAACATTTCAATATAACTAAATATTAATTTAAAAAGGGTAAAATGAAACGAAGACATACACACACACCATCCTTATTAATTTCTCCTAGTTCATTTTCCTTCCTTATTCATCTTCTCCTAGGAATTTTTTTGACTAATGTGCAAGTGTGCAGAATGGCAGTTTTTTATATATGTATACAAAGATTTTCTTATTATTATTATTATGGAATTTATTCGCACTTTCTCAGAATAAGTTGAGAAAACATTTATCTATGCCCGATATCTCATGTTTTATCATTCTCCTATCTTTCGCCTACTATTTACAATTATTTGGAGTGGTGCACAGTATCCTGTAATCAGTAATATACAGTCGTGATTTCTCATTTATCGTGTAGGTTGTATATACCTTTACAATGTACATACGATTCTAGATAGATAGTAAAACTAGCAGATAGAGCTTTGACAGATAAGCTGTGTAGAGAAGGGTCAGATTAGAGTGTAGTCATCTGACCTCAGCTTGACCGAGCTATTGAAATACAATCTGCAGTCAACTGAGACACCCTGACAAACCTCAACCAAATTCCACTCTCAGAAGCCAATCTATGTATACGACTATTACTTTTCCTAATTGCAACAGACTGCAAGGTAGATTTTTTAATAATATGGTCGATATGTATGTCAAATATCAATTCTACCTCATAACTTGTTAAAGAAGCGTTTAAAAGATAATTTTTCCAAAGATTATCTGAAGGTGGATTTTGGAAATTGCCTAAACATATATTGTAAATAACGTTGCCGATATTTTGTCTTAAGGCGCAATTAAATGAAAAAAAAATTAGCTGTGGCCACCACAGGACCGACCGCCATCACAAAGTACTTGTATAAAATACATTCTAGCAGCAGAGTAGAAATAACTTGGCCTAATATTTTCTAACAGAGATATTATTTATCATAACCATGGAAACGTTACGTATAAGTACGAAAAATAGATACTTAGAAAAAATTTCGAAAATTTTTCAAAAATTTTTCGTTTTATCAAATAATATCTCAAATGAAAGTTGTTAGTTATTGCTTTTATAGCAACTTTTGTTAAATAATATTGTTCTGTTATGAAATATTCGCAAAAATCTTAAAATCGACAAGAGTAAACCTCATAAGAGAAACTCTCATTTCTAGTCAACCGATTTTTATCAAAAGTTGATCAACTCATCAATTGATGTCGAAAGCTTAAATATGAAGTTTAAGCTTAAATACGAAAGCTAATCATTAGACCAGGATACGCCTTCTAGTATAGTGTGTTACATAACTATAACTTTTGTACATCGTCATCCAAAAAACACAAAAAATATTATTTTCCGAAAACATAATTTAATCAAAAATTCCTGTTGTACTATTCCGGTTCACACCAATGTACATTACTTAGAATTTTTAGTTTAAACCATATGGGCTACGAGGTGTGGGACATTTTTTTTGCACAATTTTGGCAAAAATCGCATCAAAATAATCTATTTTGCAAAAATAAAATTTTGATCGTTAATTCACGTACTAAGAGCTTTCATTTGATACCCTACTCAGAATTTAAAATATATATATATATATATTTCGATGAGCACATATTTGTTTATATTTTTAGGGGGATATGTTTTTTAGATGTTTTAGTATTTTTCCTATGTGCGGGTCTAAGAGTTGTATAAGCATGCCAAATTTCAACTCCCTAGGTTTATCCGTTTGGCTACAATTTTTAATGGACAGACAGACAGACAGACGACAAAATGACGGTATACGGGTTTTTTAGTCATACCTACAAAACCCTAAGAAGAAACTAATAAATAACGTAAAATAATAATAATAATAATAATAATGAATACCAAAAAGTATAATGATTTTTCAAAAAATAGCTGTATAAATAACACTAAATTAGACTGGCAATAATAAACTGACAATACATGCACAAACTAACAAGTTATTGCAACGTATTTAAGTCATATATAAATAAACAAATAAGAAATTACATTAGATAATTTAAATTTGTTTTAAATCTGTTGCATTATAAACAGGTTATTATTTTTATAAATTTTTGGAAAACTTTTAAATTTGAATATTTTATTTCATTAAATTCATTATTAACCACGACGCCTATGGCCAAGCTAATTGTAATTAATCCCAGTTCGAACTATCCGGTCCCTAATAATAATACTTTTGCTACTAGATTAATCTGGCAATTATCACAAGTTACGCGTGGACCACCAATTCGGTACCCCTGATAAAAGTACTTAAATCTTGAATGAGTTTCCCATGTTAACACTTCAAATATAAACGTGCAAAACTTAAAATATATAAAATAAAATGACAGTAACAAACGGAGTACTGTTTTCACAAGAGTTGAATGTTCCTTTCCAAAAATAAACTGAAAAGAATCACTTCTGTTGTACTAATGAACATCAAGTCACAAAGAACCCGCGAAATTATATTTAACTCAGGCGACAGGCGACTCAACATTCAACAAAAAAATCCATTAGATTATTCTAAACCGGAAATAGGAGAATGTCTCGCGATAAATAATCAGTAAAGAGGCTCTAATAAATAACAATACTGTGGAAATACAGAAAGGGGGGCTTCTGCAAGGGTGTTTAAGGTAAAAGGTATCGTATGAAAAGAATATTTTGAAAAGGAAGACAACTGTAAACGGAATGAAATGGGATTGCCTTATAGTCTCAACAGAGTTAAAAATGTCGATGATTAAAGCTATAGGTCTTCCAAGATATCAAAGAATTTACGTCATCTATAAAGATCAAACTTTAACGAAACGTTGTGTTTCTAAAATATTGTAATCTTTGATTATCTATAGTGCGTTCAAAGGTGAGTTTGCAGTATAGCTCTTATGACAAATGGGAGCGGTGTTGCCAAATGTTGTAAATGTGTCAAATGTGTCAATTATAATAATATGAAAAACTCGTATGATTTACAAAAATCAACTCTTATAAAACTCAAAATAACACTCAACAAAAACAAATGGCTATTTGTAGAATTCTGCGTCTTCACAGATCAGCGTTTTAGAGCTGGCAACGTTGACAAGCAAGAAAAAGATAGCGTCATTGTGTAAACCCATTAGAGAGTATGAAAAAGAACTACTCCATATGCCCTGTACTGCAAACTCACCTTTGAACGCACTATAAAAGTCCAGCCAAGGTCATATGACTGAAATAATAATTAACGTACTGATATGTTTCTCTCTCACTCACATTGGAAAAATAGTAAGACAACTACAAATGAAGTTTGTCAATCAATTTTGTTTATTTTCAGGTATAGCTACGACAAACGTACTCATACATACAAACGTGTACCGTAGGTTATTCCACCTCGTGGTTTGTCTGAGATTACTAATGTTTTCTAGTGCAGCGTTTCTCAACCGGGGGGCCGTGGCCTCCTGGTGGGCCGTGAAAGCTTAGTCGGGGGGCCGCGAAGACATATAAAATCGAAGCATGAAATTATAATAGAAAAACGCTCAATTTTGCAAGACATATTCATAAATATATGATATTTATATTAATTAAAATATACCTTTTAAACTTAAATAAAATAAATTATACTAATTTTGACAACTAATTTAAACTAATTAAATGGTTCGCGTTGGAGGTACTTCAAGTACTTTCAAGTAGGTACGACTTGAACTTGCAATATTTTTTGTTATGCTCCGAGCTACTGTTAGCTAAAGAGTAAGGATGCGAAAGTGTTCAAAATGGAAAGCAACTTGGAACAATGGAACAATTGTAAATAAAATTATTTGCAAGCCATTATAGGCAATCGTAATATTAAAAACATGTTTATGTAAAAGTTGTTTTTTTTCAAAAGTTTTATCCAATTATACCCAACACGCCATACGTTCCTATATAAAAAATCGAAGTTGTCCTTGATATCCTGTACTTCCGGTTTATTCCGAAAATTTAAATACTACCATCCAATTATTTGGGTAAACTCTGGTCACCAAATTTTTTTCCCAACTTGCTCACACATCGTCTTTTCGAGAAAAATCGTGATACCCTCGCTCCCCCCCCCCTCCCTCTCTCTCTCTCTCTCTCTCTCTCTCTCTCTCTCTATATATATATATATATATATATATATATATATATATATATATATATATCTACAGGACCGGCGGTTGGGAAACACTGCTCCAGTTAACTATCTGACAGATAAGGTCATATGATACTTTCTGTGCTGAATAAATGTCATCCCGTCTTTCAATACAAATGTATCTATCGGATAGTTATCTAACGGATAATGAGACTGATGTATTGAATTCACTGCTTGGTAATGACATTTATTCAGAAGATAAAGTTCCAGATAACATTATCTGTCGGATAGTTACCTAGTGCAGCGTTTCTCAACCGGGAGGCTGCGGCCCCCTGGGGGGTCGTGATGGCTTCGTCGGGGAGCCGCAAAGTCATACAAGATCAAAACATGAAAATATAATAATAATGCACTCAATCTTGCAAGATACAAATTTTATTTATATTTATAAATACGAGTATCTTATATTTATATTTATAAAAATATGCCTTTCATAACATAAATAAAATAAATATTCTATTTATTTTTATACATAATATACTTACTTTGACAACTAATTTAAACTACAGGCTATTTCAAACGTTTAAGTTGTCCCTAGCTAACTTTATAATGAGTAAATGGGCTTTTACTAAACAAAATGATCAAAAGCTACATTCAATCGATAAAAATTGCTAGATTTGAAAATCTAGTTCCGCTTTAACCAAAGAAACAGACTATAAGTAGACTATATCAAGGTAAAATAATTCTTTGACAATGGTTCGCGTTGGAGGTACTTCAGGTATTTTCAAGTTGTTCTTTGAAGTAGGTACGACTTGAAAGTGCAATATTTTTTATTACATAGTTTTTTAATTGCTCTTTGAGCTACAGATAACACATGAGTAAAGATGCGAATGTGTTTAAATTAAAATAGAAGGCACATTGAATACTTGTAAATAAAAATACATTACTTTCAAGTCGTTAAAGGGAATATAATCGTCATTTAAAAATATGACAACAGTTTTTCGTCAACCGTAAAAGATATTAAAAATGTTTAAGTAAAAGTTGTTGAAAAGCTCTATCCAAACATATCCAATATGACATACGTTCCCATTTAAAAATTCGAAATTGTCCTTTATATCCGGTACTTCCGGATTTTTCTGGAAAATTTCAATACTACCATTCAATTTTGTGGATAAATTTTAGTTTAAAATTTTTCCCAACTAACTCATAAGTCGCCTTTTCAAAAAAAAAAACTGTGTTGCCGTTATCTTGATACATCATAATATAGGGGGTCCGTAGAAAATATTTACATGTTTTCGGGGGGGTCCCAGGCCAGAAAAGGTTGAGAAACACTGGTCTATTACATTTAGAGTGTACGGTCGCTTGACTTCCCATATGACAAACTTGTTAGTGATAAATAACAGTGAACAACTCATAGCGTATAATCTATTAATTTTAGAGCTGTGAATGTAACTTTAATCAGTGGTTTCCAATTTTAATGTGTCTAGTCGTAAAAAGAAGAAGAAGAGTATTTAATAACAGACACGTGTGACTAATATTTCAAGATACAATATTGTGAACCGTTTATTAAAAAAAAAAATCAAAAGTTTTTATACTGCATTCATTTCATTGTCAGATTTATTTTTGTGTATAAATTATATTTCATATGTTGTGACATTTATTTCACATAAAACTCATAATTTTAAAATATCTTTCCTACAATAGAAGCAAGAACAAGCAACCCAAAACATCCTATTGTATTGGTAGTGTAAAAAGGAGTTTTTGAATCTGTCCACTCTGGTGGTCTGGCCAGAAGTGTCCGAGAATTGAAAATTATATGTTGTCCTGATACCTGTCCGACCATAGAGTTGGGGTTATAATTTATGAAGCTAAATTAATATGATTGATCTTAGGCATGTTATTAGATAGTCTATTAGTGTAATGGTTCTAATGGTAACTTTAGTGTTTTAATAAATGTGTTTTATATAGACAAGATATTTATAATTAATAGTTTTTTTTTCAAAGGGTGTGTGAAAAACGAAAGATAGCCACTCTAGTCGAAGTATTACAAAGGAAATAGATATGATAGTGGATAGAACTTGCGATTAGGATGGAGGAGACCATGGCTACGAAGATATTACGAAAACTAAGATAGAACATTCGTCGAGTAATGGCAAGATTAAACAAAATAAAGAGTGAAAGAAGGATTGAACATATAGTGCCACGAAGCAAACAAGAACCCCGGAAAATATGTGAACTAATTTGAAAATTTTTAGGCGGGTTTTCGTCTGACCAATTAGGAACCACTTTAAGGAATGTGTATAGTCTGACACAGAACTGATTTTACCTTTATTTGTATTTAATATTTGTGTTTGATATAATTCAAGTTGATTTGAATTTATAACTCAAAATTGATTTGTATTTATAACTATTATTAATATTTATATATAATAGTTCACACATTACACTTAACTCAATAAGTCTCTGGTCTGACATATACGAGGGATGTTTCCAAAGTTCTGGGAATTTAGCTATAATTTTTATTATTTTGTTAATTTTCGTCAATATTGCATTGTAGTTTTTCACCATAATCTCCATCTAACTGAATACATTTATCCCAACGATAAACTAATTTTTTTAAGCCGTCCTCAAAGAACTTTTTCGGTGTTTCCTATTGAGTTTCTGGTCGCAACAGCCTTGACACCCAGCGCGGCGAAACCTTGCTAACGCCCAAACAATCATGCAAGATGTCATGAACTTTTCGTGTACCTATCCCTAGGCGCACCCTAATTTGATGAATAGTCATTCGCCTGTCCTCTTTCAGTAGGTATTCGACGGTAGTAATGTTTCTTTCATTTACCGACGTGCTTAGGCGCCCACTGCGTGGATCGTCTTCTAGTGATGTTCTACCGGTTTTAAAACAATCGATCCACCAATAAACAGTAGTTTTGGATTCTGCAGACTCACCAAATACTCCTTGCAGACGCTGAATAATTTCTGATGTTTTCACACCTTCTTTCCACAAAAAGAAAATTATTGCTCTTTGAGATTTTGCTGCGTCTTCCATGGTTACAAAAACAGTGCTATGAAAACGTATCTATATCAGTCGAACACCTAAATCAGACTGAACAATATTGCACTAGATAGTTGCATAAACATGTCAAGACTTGTCTGGCACCAATAACATTGCCTATAAGTTCTGCGTAATTTAATTATAGCACAATTTCCAGAATTTAGGAAACATCCCTCGTATATGGCAACACTGTTGACAGACCCATATGATTTCTGGATAGTACCAACCTTCAAAAGATACGTGTGGAAATTTCATGACATTCTGACAATTAGTTTAGAGGTTACAGTAGTTTTAATGTCTCCAGTTTTGTAATTTTCAAAAGAATGGACAAAAAAGAATTTCTTGTGTTAATTAAACATTGTTTTTTGATGGGAAAAAAATACTGTTGAAGCCAAACAGTGGCTTGATAAGCGTTAGAGGCTCTGCACCAGGCAAATCAACTATTACTGATTGATATGCTGAATTTAAATTTATTAATTAATTTTAATTTTATGTTCATTAAATAGGATCTAGGGGTAGGAACCTTTGTAGCTAATTCTGTTTTCTTCTCTTTGGCCTGGGTGATCTTCGGTATGAACTTGGGTTATGGGAGGAGTAGGTATACTAATGGACATGCACAGTATAATATACAGTTTAAAAATTGCAGACGTAAGTGCGGAGAAAGTAAGTCACTTTATCGTAAGTCGAATCCCTTCCATACTCAATTGATCTTGTGTCAGTTGATCTTACGTTGTATTACATTGTAACAATAGATGTTACTCTATCCATTGATTCTGGATCTGTTTGTATTCCATCGCCGAGTTCAGCAAGTCACCCCGTTCATAGTGTCTGCAATCAGATGTTTCCCCGCATCCTTAGCGAGAGTACGGGCGGGTTCAGAGATCAGAGCATCGCTGCATCTGCAATTCTGGAAGCCCTACCAACTTCAAACAATGTGTACACAGCGCCACTGCGGTGACAAACCCAGAATATTCTAACCGGTACCGGTAACATGGCATCTACATAACGGTAACTCCACTAACAATTGTTTGACGTTTGGGAACACTGAACTTTTCAATTTAATATTGAGTTCAAAAATTCAATTGTTTTGTTATATGATTTAAGATGCGAGAGAGTTAAAGAAATAAAACATTTCTGATGAAATACAGAATCCATTTGAACTAAAGCTACGTTCACAGCTTTAAGTTAGTTAGTTAAAAATTTTGGCACACAGCAACAAAAGCTAACGCAGCCCATCTAAAGACTCCACTACATTTTAGGAACAATAAATTAAACAATAAATAAAAATATAAAATCAATAAATATACACATACTCAATAAAAAAATCTTGCACAGAAAAACATAAATAAATAACATAAAGTCTGTTCGAAAATTTTAACAGAGTCAGGGTGATGGTAAGAGGCTATAATGGGGTCAATTAACATCGAATATCACAGTCTAGAAATAGAACACATTAGAATAAGGTGCAAGACTTCACAAATAAAACACTAAGTTCGATTCGCTCAGGAAGAGTATCAGTCTGTCCATGAGTACTCTGTCGTCACCTAAAGCAACTGAAAGATCATAGCAGAGGCCCAATCGCTCTCTGACATCCTCGAACTGTACACACTCTGTTAAAATGTGCAACAAAGACAAATCTGTGTTACACGTCTCACAGATAGGGGACTCTTCACCTCGAAAAAGGTGTCCATGGGTCCACCAATAATGGCCTATACGAAGGCGTGTGATGGCGATTTCCTCCCTCCGGTTAATCCTGCAGGAAGAACCTCATGTATGCTACTCCACTCATGTTGCCACCTGGCTAAAACCAGATGTAGCAGGTGACTCTTTGCGTCATCTGGAAATATGAAACTTACATCAACCATAGGTCTGTGGGAGACGGCTTTTGCAGCTGCATCAGCCGCTTCATTACCTTTAATACGAACATGTGCCGGTATCCAAAACAGCTCTACTCTTACATTCTGAGCATTCAGATTGTAGAGTAGCAACCGGATCTTTAGTACAAGACGATGCACTGGATCTAAATCTTGGATACTGCTCAGAGCGCTCAGCGCGTCCATCAAGATGACACTTGACCGACTTTGCTCTGACGAAACAAAACACAGGGCCTTGAAAATAGCGTACAGCTCAGCAGTGTACACACTCGTTATGGAGTGCAGACGGTACTAAAACTGCTGACGTGGGTTCAAGATCACAGCTCTAAAATTAGTCGACTATTCACTGTACTTTGTGGATAAGTTTAGTAGACAATTTTAACGTCTAAGACAGCGTTTACAGCTATAAAAATTAATGCGTAGCGAATGTTGTGACACCTATGTTTTTTCAAACCAACTACGATGAAATAAATACAATTATGTGATTTTACGAACCCGCCATCAGCGAGATCGTGATTTTTTACAAATTTTAATAACAATATTATAACCGTAATTACAGCAGTTCTTTTTCGTTTCACGATTTCCGAAATTTGTTGAAATTTGTGCGACAGTATTTTTTAGGTTATGTGAAGTGAGATAGCTAATGTGTGTTTATATGTCTGTCTCATTAAAACAATGTACTAACTACAAAGTGAAAAACTATCTACAATCGCTGAAATGTGTGAAAATTCATACTTCATATAAATTGACAATTAATTTTATTCATTACTTTGAGTACTAAGACCTTTCATTTGATACCATGCTTAGTGCAACTTAAATAATTTGAAAAAGAAAAAATCGCCACGAAAGTAATTTGAAAGCGAAAAATCTTAATAATCTGAAATTGAATTATGATTTAGTAAAATAAAAATTCTGTTTTATTTATTTTATTTTATTTTTTATTGAACAGACATGCTTTAAAATTTTCTATAATGCTACCCTGGAATATATCTGTGACCCCTCTATCGATATGAACAGGTATTTTTATGTAACACGGGACATTTTCGGAGTTTTCCCCTGGTTCGGTGGGACCCCTCGTTCATGTGATTTTTCTCTAAGTGATGGATCACAGTTAGCACGCTTTCGTTATTTGGAGGTGTTAAATACTTGCTGCATTCGATCAATTTACCTCATGATGACAGAGACATCGATTTTCCAATCTGTTTACAAAGTTTTCCATACAAAACTGATTTTAGGTCGTTTACACCTACACGAAGTTCAATACTACAACCAAGAAATAGACAGGAAATATAGTGTTTAAATAAAAATAATTTCAGATTTGGGTACAAATTAAACAAGCTACAATTGACAAGGACCTCTGTTATCCCTAAAAACTTGCTTCTTCCTAACTGGCAAATGAACAGAACGACAATCTTAGTCCAATTTGAAGTATACGAGGGAAGTTTTTACAAAAACTAAGAAAGAAAAAAATTTTTTTTTTGGAACAACCTGTTTTACTTCTTTTCAATATATTCGCCTTTAAGATTTATACACTTTTGCATACGTTCAAACCAATTCTCGAAACATTTTTTCCACTCTGTAGTTGGTATCCCAAAAACATGTTTTTCAAAGATTTTCAAACACAATCAAAGCAGACGAAGGCTTCAACAGCTACTTGCGGTGATGAAAATCGCTGTCCATGCATTTTTAGTTTGACATTGGGGAACAAAAAAAGTCGTTAAGGGATAAATCAGGTGAATACGGGCAATGAGAAATTAATTCGATGTGTTTCTCCTTCCAATAATCAATTGTTTAACGTGCTGTGTGGAAGCTTGCATTGTCATGATGAAGAATGATGCGAAGTTTTTGGTTGTTTTATCTGATTTTGTTGATGACTTCTGGCAAACAAATTGTTGTATACCATTCAGCATTAACTGTTCTCCGATCCTCTAAAGGAATGGTTGCGACATGTCCAGTACAACCGAAGAAACAAGCAATCATTTTCTTGGAAGTGCTTCGTTAACGAACAACTTTTGTGGGTTTCGGTTCATCTTGGAAGACCCAGACAGCGGATTGTTGCTTAGTTTCCAGTTCATATGATCCAAGTTCATATGTTTCAAGTTCATATGATGATAATCCAAGTTTCGTCACCTGTAACGATGTTGTATATGGATTTTGCAGTGCCTAGGTTGAATTTTTTTAGTATTCCCTTACACCAATCAATACGAGCCTTTTTTTGAGCTTGGATCAAATTATGCGGAATCCATCGGGAACAGATCTTTTTTATAGCTAAATGTTCATACAAAATCGAATGTATTGCAGTCTGCGATATGCCAAAGAATGCCTATCTCACGGTAAGTCACATACCGATTTTCTTCAATCATTTTGCGCACAGCATTGATGTTTCTTTGAATCACAACTGATTTTGGTCGACCTTCACGAGATTCATCACTGACGGACGCACGACTACGACGAAATTATGCAAAGTCTTTTCTGATGGTGCTTCATTACCAAAAGTTGAACGAAGCGAATCTATGCATTGTTACTGAGTTAGGCCTTTACTAAAATCGTAAAAAATCATCCAACGAAAACATTCAAGAGTAATATCCATTTTTTCACGCTAACATAGCTTATAGACTTCGGACTTAAAAATAGTGTTGATCGGATCTTTAGCATTAAAAAGAATCCCTTGAAATCTTAAAACATCTGATGCAGGTCGCACCAGTCTTCAATGAACAAACAGATTTGGTTTATTTCCCAATTTTCCAAGTATTTGTTAATTAGGGTTTTTCGGAACTGTTAATATATAAGGACTGTACATTGAATATTCTCCATTCATTACATCATTTGAATCACTTGATAATTCCATTGTATAGCGAAACTAGTCGTGTTATTAGTTAAATAATAAAGTGATATTTTGCATAGAAATTAGTGTTTTTATTTATTTCATATTGATAATTTTACACTTGCACTGCGATAGACTGACTACATAAAATTAATTTATTTGCGTATTATATTTTGAATGGTCTATTTAATGATGCAAGAATAAACTTGCTATGTTTATTTATGCAGCCGTATCTCAAACCTTTCTTAGCGCCCTACGTATGAATAAGTGACTATAGATATAGAATGTAATTGTACGGTTCATATGCATGGTCATAACTACACTAGGGTTGTACATCGTAGGCAAAACATCGATGTTTAACATCGATGTTAACATCGGCGCTTACCATCGATGTTGAAAAAACATCGAAGGAAAAACATCGATGTATCGGAAACATCGATGTTTTATTAATATTAAAAAAAGCTATTTATTTATATTATATAGGTTTTATTTAATAATATAAAGATAAAATACGAAAAAAGTAACACATAATACACAAAAAGCATTTATTAGATTTTGAAATAGAAATATTCCTTTTTAATAGTAATTAATTTCACATTAATATTATTATACCCAATATAATAATCCTAATTTGTACCTACAGTCTATTCCAAACGATTAGGCGGAACTAACCGCAATTTTCATTATTATAATTTGTCATTAGATATTTTTTTTTTTATATATATTGAAGTTGACTTTTCCTGAACAAAATGATCAAAAGCTTCAATCAATCGGTAAAAGTAACTAGAATTGAAAATCTAAATTGCCTAAACCAAAGGAACAGACCTTTCTATTTTTACATTTCTAAAATGAAATATTGGATTTTATTACAATACTAATATAGTAATCTTAATGTTAATTTTATGTTATTTAACATAAAAATAACACTGTCATACACAATTATTTTTATACTTTTTTAAGTTGAAATAAAGTCTGTTCCTTTGGTTTAGGCGGAACTAGATTTTCAATTTTAGTTACTTTTACCGATTAATTGAAGCTTTCGATCACTTTGTTCAGAAAAAGCCAACTTCAATATATAAAAAAATAGCTAATGACAACTTACAAAAATCCAGGGATTGGAGGAATAACAATTGGGAAAGTGTCAACAAGACTCAAAAAGAAAAAGTGTGTTGGCGTCGTTGGTCGTTCACATTGTTTGCAAAAATTAGAAGTTTCTTCTTATTTTTTCGTATTCTGCTAACTGCTAAGAAGAATAAGAACTAACACTATTAGTATTGTTAAATCACAATAGAAGGCGCTTATATTTTGTGTACTAATTTTAATAAAAATTAAATTTTTAAGATTCCAGCGCCTCTAGCGGTAGTTTCTGAAGTTTAAACATCGACATCGGTAGTAGACATCGATGTTTTATCGATACTATCGCTAGCTGACCATCGATGGTAAAAACATCGATGTTTTTAAAA
This sequence comes from Liopterus haemorrhoidalis, assembly GCA_963971575.1. Classification (NCBI taxonomy): domain Eukaryota; kingdom Metazoa; phylum Arthropoda; class Insecta; order Coleoptera; family Dytiscidae; genus Liopterus; species Liopterus haemorrhoidalis. The sequence goes on from OZ020620.1 coordinate 12,705,659, forward strand.
CAAACATCGATGTTTTTTTCCCATCCCTAAACTACATTATTCGCTGAAATTTGAACCTTATAAAAAACCAAATTAAATTAATACAATCTCATAGTCTCGTAGTTATACTCCAAAATGAATCAACCACGAAATTGAAGCAAGAGAACAAAATCTCTCCTGAATTTAAACGAACAACTCCTATTACACATCTAACATCATTAAAAAATTCAATCCTAAACTCACAGTGCCGGGGGTGAGTGGAGTTTTTTTTTAGTGTCACCCCAAAACAGGCGGGTTAAAGAGGCGTGGTGACATATTTCATGGCCAACTGTTCGTTTCCAAAGCACTACGGATGCAACTGTGTATTGTTAGCCACTATATTGTGTCTAGTAATGCAAAGAGCTTTTAAGCTGCAAGCTGCATGCTCAAATTTATGTAGGTAAATGGATATAATATATGCTTGTAAAATTTTGATACTGTCACTATCAGATGAAAAAGATAATTTAGAGTTTATTCTTTTCAATTGGAGGGTTTAGAATATTTAAAGTGTTAGTTAAATTATTGTTATAACAATTATTAATTAACATAACGTTGAAGCAGATAACATAAAACACAAACATAACAGTCTTTATTGGTAAATTCTTGTGAGACACCAGAATGCTGCTGCCCACCGATTGTGAATCACTACCTAAAATCATTAATTAGTTAAGACAAATACAGTGGTACCTCGAATTATGAACCTCTAGACCAGTGTTTTTCAACCGGTGGTCCGCGGACCACTGATGGTCCTTAGCAAAATATTAGTGGTCCGCGAAATGCTTATAAATAATTAATTTTGAGATTTTTTGTTGATTTTTTAAGGTCTTTTGTTTATTTTCTGTGATTTTTGTACCATTTTCAGTTATTTTTTTATTACTGAGATATTATGTAGAAGTAGAGTACATATAAAATAAATTTGTTTAGTAGTACATTTATTTTTTGTGGTCCAAAGTAGAAAATTAAATATTTTACTGGTCCGTGGTACGTTTTCGGTTGAGAAACACTGCTCTAGACCAATGGTCTTCAAACTTTTTCATGTCGTCGAACCCTTTACAGTCTAACAAAAAAAAAAAAAAAATACAGTTTATTTTATTAAATTTTGCTTACCTCCAAAATCCAAGTGATGAGCAAAAAAAAGGTCCTCACATTTTACATTATATAACTATTATATGTTTACATTATACTTTATTTAACTTTTTCCTTAGTACTAGAAACGGGCTACTAACAAGCTACTACATGCAAAAAATCGAAAAATTCTGAACCACAAAACCAGTCACAAGAAATTTGATTTACTTTTTAGAATTTAATGGAAGATGATTTTCATACTAATTATGTAAACACAAAGATTTCATAAATAAAAATTTATGTGAAGTGTGAATTTTCACACATAATCAGGGTTTTGTAGGTATTTAATAAGAGTAAAAAGCCAACATAATACTGGATGTATAGAAATCATTTTTATTCGTTATTTGAGTATTAAGAACTTCAGTTTATTTTTTTTTTTAACAAAATTTAAATCATTTATCAAAAATCCCGTTTTTTTCTGCATTTGTTTCGTATTTAAGTCTTCATTAGATTAATAAGAAATATAGTGATAATTTTTTCAATTTCAGAAACGTATTTCTCACTATTAACAATGTGTTATTTTTGGTTTATAAGTATTATATTACTATAAATGGTCCTCTGTGATACCGTAAAAACAATCTAAAGTAATTCAAACAATAGGTTGAAACACAACGTATAATAGTACCATTAGTTCAAAAAGTAATTACATAAGGGTTGGCTATGGAAAAATAAAATAATGTTTACTGAAATCTTTATATAACAATATAAACTTATGACATAAAACAACAGTGATGACAGTTAATTAATTCTAAAGTTTGCAGTACACATTATATCATTTTTCCATAGCCAATCCTTAAGTAATTACTTTTTGAACTCATGGTATAATAAAATAACTGAAAACTACACTATACAATGTTGAGTGTAGTGTGGTATTCGAAACTCGATCCTCAGCTGTTAATCTTTTATTAAATTTTTTATATCAAAAAAAGACACACACTATTTTAGCCATAAATACAAAAAATCCATAACATTATTAGCCATAATTTAGCCATGAATTAAAAAAATAATTAATTTTTTCAAAAACGCAATCGGATTAAAATTTCCTTTCGTATACTTCCGGCTCAAATCAAGGTACATTACTTACAATTTTTTCAGATTTTTGAAACGAACTTTTTTACCACATTTTTGCTAAAATCGTGTTAAATAAAAACGAATTAAAAAAAAACTACTTTTCGCTCCTTAAGGCGGCGCACAACCATATAGCTCTCAATAGTTTCTTATACAAAACTAATAATCGGAAATAAAACTAATAACAATCTATATATCAAAATTTGCAGCAAATTTTTATCTATCTAATAGAATATTTTAAATTGTAGAATAAACTGTTATGTAATTGTAATTAAGCAATTTGCATTATAGACTCCATCTTGTAAACCAATCGACGAATATTTGCTTGCTATGCGGCAAATTGTAGCTAAAGCTTCATTCTACAAAAAGGTTTTTAGCTATTTTGTTCTATTGTGAAAACTACTTATAGTTATTCTACTTGGTAGTCTACACTTGCCGCCATCTTGAATCTGCCACGGTTCTGAAAATAGGTGTTACGGGTAAAAATGATTTAATTTTTGTGAAGAATACGTGTACCAAGTGGCATTCCATTATCATCAAATAAAATATTTTTCGACGAGGGTTCTAAACTATAAGTAATCAAGTCGAAAAAAATGTTGACGTATTATTTGAACATTTCTACACAAAACTGTATAAATATAAAATTTATTTAGAACCCATAAATACATTTAAAAAATTACAGAACAATGTTGTTGATGTCAAGTTATTGAGCAATAATATTTTTACTATAAATGTTTCTACAATTAAAAATATCCTATTAGATAGATAAAAATTCGGTGCAAAATTTGATGTATAGATTGTTACTAATTTTATTTCAGATTGTTAGTTTTGTATAAGAATTTAGTAATCTCTGGGGTTTATCCTCAGCCTTAATCTACACATGAGTGACGCTATAAGAGTTTTTTGGTGGTCATACCTACAAAACCCTAAAAATTAATACGTAATAGTATACAAAATGCATATTTATAGTGAAAAAATGCTCCTTTTCACACATTCGCCACTTCTGTGCATTTTCTTCATTTTGAGTATATATTTTTTTTAATTTTTGAATCACAAATAATTTTGAGATACCTTTTAGCCTATGTTCAAATCCTGGTTTTACTATATACTCATACCAAATTACTTGAAAATATTTCCAGTCGTTTTTGCGTGAATCTCTGACAGACAGACAGACAGACAGACAGACAGACAGACAGACAGACAGACAGACAGACAGACAGACAGACAGACAGACAGAAACAAAAATTGTTTTTTGCGGATATTATTTTTCTTATACCTCCATTGCATTATATTTAGAGGGCACCGAATTATGTCTTGCCTAGGGGTGCTAAATTATATATTACTTTGGGGCGCCAAAGATCCTCGCGCCGGTCCTGCTTAAGCCACATATTTAACACATGATAAACAGATAAAATAATTTTACAGATCTTAAAGAAGCAATTTCGCAAATGTAAACATAAAACCGTAACATATATTCGAGAAGTAATGATCAGAGCCAGGAATTTTACATTTGGCTCCATCTCTTAACGCAATAAAACAAATCTTTCATATAGTTTGAGAAGAGTAGTTAACACTCAATAAAAACTGTTTTTGTGCCAAGTTCTCTAACTTCTCACTACTTATCTTTCAGTTTAAGTGTGTGGCTTTGAGAAATGTGTTTTTTAACTGAAAATTAGAATTTTAAATCACTTTACACATTCGACTTTAAATAAGTTGTTTGTCTTCTGATGTTTTATGGCTTCTTCGATTAACTTTATTTATTCTAAATATTTAACATTTAAATACTGTTTCTTTCTTCTGGAACACGTGGCTCTTAGAATTTCGTAAGTATTATCAAGAAACCCTCACATCGTCTCTCATGGAATTTTTTTTGCTGCGTAGTCTTGCTAAAGATTTCGGGTTCGAATATCGGTCTAGGATGGATATTTCTAGTTCTAATTAGAAGTATTATTTTATTTTTTAATTTAATGGCCTTTGCTACTTTGGCAATTAGCCAGGACATTTTTTTATTTGAGATAACTTCCTTGCCATAACCGGGATTTGAACCCGAGCCCTCATGGTCTAGAAGCCAGTACATCGCTACATTAACCACTACGCCATGGTGACCGGCTAATTAGAAGTAGATTTGTGTTTTATATTCTATTCGGTGTTATTCGTTATGTGTTCTCAATTTTATGTAATAATAACTTAATCTTCTCGACGCATGTCAGAAATGTTGCATATACAGGGTGTTTGTTTGAAACACCGCACCTCGAATTACTTTTTATTTTAAGAGATACAAAAAATTCTTCTGAAGAAAAGTTAAACTAGACAAAACGGCCCACTTAAGGACTATAATAAGAATTCGGCATCACTTCCGGTTTCAACGGAAATTGTTTCAACTTTTTATCTAGCATACGGAATTGGTACTTTAATTTTTTTTTCTGGAAAGTACATTAAATTTGCTTTACAATGATATCAAAATATCATACTTTAACTTTAACCATTTCAAAATGGCGACCATTTATTTACAAAATAATAAATAACAAAAATCGTAAAAACTAAGTTATAAAAAGTTATAACATTATGTAACTAGAAAAAACAATAAAACAAATTATGACTAAAGTAAGTAATAAACAAAGCAAAATTTACAAATGTTCAATATGACCACCGTTGTTATCCACACATTTTCTCATTAGTAATAAAAACTCTTCCATTACATTTAGAATGGTATACTCTTGAATTTCCCTGACGGCTATTCTTACCCTATGTTCTAAGTCTTCTAACCTTTACCTTCAGGATACCAACATTATTTATTTGACAGCCCCCGAATATCAGAATCATATCTGTCATTTCTTCATTTGAATAACGTACGGAAGCCATAATTATAAACGGTTTGGTATCAAACTCTACTAACAGGCAAGAAAACTTGCAGGTTTTATTTGGTTTTTTTATGTAACAAAATCATTTTCAAAGCTTGCTATGTTTAACTTTGTACGATTAGTTATTTATTATTTTGTAAATAAATGTTCGTCATTTTGAAATGGTTAATATCGTTCTGGATGTTACTAATATATTCTTCGTAGCTGTTCTTGACATTGATCTTGCAAAGTCTTCTAATATGGGAGTATTTCATATAATCGTCGGAAGAACCAGTTGATTTGAATTTATAATAGGCTTGATTTTTTATTTTGATTAATCTGATGGTATTTTTATCAAACCACTTAGGATATTTATTAGTTTTAAGTTTAATTTTGGGAACATAAAAATCAATGACACCGTGGACAATATCATAAAATAAACTAGTTGCGTTTTCTATATCCAAGTTTTTATAAATGGTAGGCCAGTTTAAGTTGCATAAGCGTGTTCTACATTATACAATTCTCATCAAATTTTCATACTTATTTCTTTGACTAGAACTTGTACTAGAAATAAATCAGTGAAATTGTACAGTGTAGAACACGGTATGTAGTCAAGGTCAACTTTATTCAAAACTAGATTTGATCCAACTATTCTTGAAAACACATCCAACTTGGAACTCGGTGCATGCGCAGTAGACAGTTTTAACAATAGTACCAACATTAAAATTACGCTTGTAAATATTTTGTATTACCACGTGTTTAATAGTGTTTTGTTGATCATTGGTTTGAATAAGCGAATATATAAATTGTGTTTTGTACGTAAATCTGTAATTTTACAAATCTAATAGCTAGGTTATAAACATTTGACAAGATATGAATTATATTTTTATGTTGGTACTTTAAATGAACTGAAACACGTGTAAGAATTTCATTCTCTTCCAAAAAATTGAAAAATAAATTGTATGAAAACTTTGACAACTTCTAGTTCAAAGAAAAAAGTTTAGAAAATTGATGAATAAAGTATAATGTAGAACACGCTTAATGCTAGATTTATATCATCGTATGGTGCATTTCTAAAGTCGTATCTATAGGATTGATTGTCATTATCAAGAAACTCGAGGTGTTCAATCTGAAGTACTACGTGAAGAGCTGGATGGTACATATCCTCTTTCACCAGTGTATCAGCACTATGCGATACATTCACTGTAGCATTATTGGAGAATATAAGATCCAGTGTACGACCGATACAGTTGGTATGGTCGTTATATTGATCAATATTTAGGAGTGTGAGATTGTCCAATAAAGCATTGGCTGAATCGCAACTAAATGTTGACGGTGTGAGTTTGCTAAAAGTTTGCTAAAAGTTTGTTAAAATTAAAGTATGATATTTTGATATCGTTGTAAAGCGCTGATTTAATTAACTTTAAAAAAAAAAGTTAAAGTACCGATTCCCTATGCTAGATAAAAAGTTGAAACAATTTCCGCTGAAATCGTAAGTGATGCAGAATTATTATTATAGTCCTTAAGTGGGCCCTTTTGTCTAGTTTAACTTTTCTTCTGAAGTATTTTTTGTATCTCTTAAAATAAAGGAGTTATTCGAGGTGCGGCGTTTCAAACAAACACCCTGTATATCAATAAGTGGCATCCGTGTAAGAACATTTGTAACAAATGTGTTTATTATATTTATATAAAACATACATACATGACTTCTTTATTTGTACCCTGTGCAATACACAATAACAGATTTATTATTGCCGAAAAGTTCTTTAGAATTTCTGTAAATTTTGGAGCCTTTTGGATTTAAATACCTAAATAAGGGGGCGGCGAATTTGGCCTATGCCCCAGGCGGCTGAAACCCACGCTGCACCACTGAGGAAAAGGAGTATCAGGCGAGCAATATCCAAGTTTAACGCTACGTACAACCCCCAGAGATTATTAGTTTCTTATACAAAACTAACAATCTGAAATAAAATTAGTGACAATCTATACATCAAATTTTGCACAGAATTTTTATCTATCTAATAGGATATTTTTGATTGTAACAAAAATTATTGTAAAAATGTTATTGCTCAATAACTTAATAATAGGTGTCACATAACAATGTTCTGTAATTTTTTAAATATATTTGTGGTTTTCAAATAATTTTTATATTTATATAGTTTTGTGTGGAAATGTTCAAATAATACGTCAACATTTTTTTCGACATGATTATTTATAGTTTAGAGCCTTCGTCGAAAAATATTATACTTGATGATAATGAAATGCCACTTGGTACAAGTATTCTTTACATAAAATAAATCATTTTTATCAGCAGCACCTATATTAAGAACCGCGGCAGATTCGAGGTGGCGGCAAAAGTAGATTACCAAGTACAGTAACTATAAGTAATTTTCAAAATAGAACAAATTATCTCCAAACACATTTGTAGGATGGAGCTTTAGCTACAATTTGCCGCATGGTACACAAATATGCGTCGAATGGTTTACAAGATGGCGTCTGTAACGCAATTTGTTTATTTACAATTACATGACAGTTCTTTTTACAATTAAAAATATCCTATTAGATAGATAAAAATTCGCTGAAAATTTTGATATATATATTGTTACTAATTTTATTTCAGGTTGTTAGTCTTGTATAAGAAACTGTACGGTTGTGCGCACCCTTAAGGAAAAGAATAGAGGTCTGTTTGGAGGTTAAAGGTGAAACATTCGAGCATTTATTGTAATGCTATACATACATTTTGTTTTAATACCAATAGTTTTCTAATACCTCAGTTAATTTTCATTTTAATTTAGGTCTGTTTTATATCATAGGAAAGAGAAAAAATATCGATTTAATACATTTAATGAAAATTTGAGCCCCATATGAAAGTTAGTATGAATTTCTCGAAAATGTTACGAGCTATACAAATTTTGAGGACGACTATGAATTCTTTGTAAAAAAGTGCCTGTATACTGTGCAAATTAGAAACGAATGAATTGAAACAAAAAAGTTATAATCCTAAAAGTAAATCGATCAAAATTTGCCGTACTAGGGATCAATGTCAAGATCCCACACATATCAGGTCGTCAAGGATAAAATTTGTAGTTAATAATATTGCCAACATTAACTGTTTATTATTTGACATTGGCATATTTTACCGTTCTCTTGTTTTTTTTTTTTTTTTTGTTGGAAAGTTACACATCTCGCCTGTTTAAAGAAATCATTTTATGCTCTAAAAAATATCAAATACTTTTTATAAAAATTAATTTTGTTGAAAATGGAACGGTCGGAAATTCGCACTATTATGAAATATGAGTTCTTACGTGGAACTACGGCATCGCAGACCGCGCGAAACATTAATAACGTATTTGGTTCTAGCGTTACTACAATATCAAATTGGTTCGCCAAATTTCGTACAGGTAATTTCAAAACAAATAAAAAATGGCTCATCGATCACAGCAAAAATATACTGCAACCAACTGGCAGAAATGATGCAAAAACTTAAAGAAAAAGATCGACTCCTATCTTATTGCATGATAACGCTAGACCACACACTGCACAAATGATTGTGGCAAAACTAAAGGAATTGGAGTTGGAACTTCTTCATCATCCTCTAAACTCACCAGATCTAGGCCCCACTGACTACCACTTCTTCCGCAATATGGCAACTGTTTAATAGGAAAACAGTTTAATTCCGACAGTGCTGTAAAACTGGCCTTCCAGGAATACATTGACTCACTTCCGCCAGGGTTTTATAACACCGGCCTGATCAACCTGCCGTTTAAATGGCAAAAGTGTATAGACAATATGGGTGTATACTTTGATGAATAAAATAATTCCTTATATTTGTAAGTTACCAACCAACTTTACCTTTTTTTCTACAAATTTTATCCTTGACGACCTAGTATAAAGCGAGTAAACTGACCGCTCGCTACCACAATTGCCGTTATCTTGTCCGCTTATGTCTTATTAAACGTATTACACGAAGTGACCTGTTTCAAAACGATAGACTTTAAAATTAAATTTATCTGTCCGAACCCCTATAGTATTTTAGTAATATTTCAACACCTGTACCCTTAATAATTAATTCAACCCCTTCTACTAAATCTTATTTTCACCCCTTCACATGTGGCAGATTAAGATTGTGAACAGGATTATCTTGTTGTACAACAGGAAGCATTTTCTTCCCCGCCCCATTTAAAATATGTTCACACTTTTATGCTTTTTAAGCACCTATACTTTGGTCTGTTAAAAATATGCTCAGATTTCGTATTTTCGTATGTTAAATGTTGTTTTAAACATGATCCAGGGGTGAACCTTAGTCTAGATTTCAGTTGGGGTGCTTTTACGGTTTCTATAAAAAATTTAAGAAAAAAATCTAGCTACAAAAACAGGTATGATGAATTTCTAAAACCCCAAAACTATAAAAAAAAATTGTAAATAATTAGTGGACATACCAAATGTTTATAGTATTTTTGACACTTAGAATTAATCAACACTTTTATACTTCTTTGGTTTATGACAGGTAATTTGATTTAGGCCAGGGGTTCTTAAACTTATGTAGTCCGAGGACCCCCTCTTGAACAACATTTTTTTTGTGGACCCCATCCCTAACCTAAGCATTTTACGTCGTTCTTCAGACTTAATTTCTGGCTCAGTAATTTCATAGGCACTACGTTATAATAAATATTGGTAAAAATGTATCGCTGGTTATTTTAATAAAGTATTGCGCATTTATAGAGATGAACATTTTCATTAGCATTACGAATAAAAAACATAAAATGAATAAAAATAGTAGTAAAAAGAATTAGAAGTTACAAATTATAATACGTTTAGCTCATACAAACATTTCTTGGTCAAATATTGGTCAAAATAGATCTTATTATAATATGTTTTCTGTAAATAATTTGTAGCTGAATAAAAATAATTAAATTTTTCCTAATTATTGTTTAGTTATGTCAATAACTAGTTAGGTAACAACAAATACAAAAAGTCCTGGCCATGTAGGATTTTTATTAAATGAGTTATTAGAATAAAAGCGAAAAGTTGGGGGATGTAAAGTTAATATCAAAATTGTTTCGCGGACTCCCAGGGGTCACTTGGATCCATCTTCCTTTTATTGTCATCACTTGAATCCATCTTTGTATTTAGGGTTAAGGTATAATAGTATATGTTTTCTTTTGAAATTAAAAATATAATTAAATGTTCAAGAGCTGAGAATCGAGTTCATGTGTGTAAGGAGCCTACAGGGGGAGCGCCTACTGTTATGCGCCAGGATTCAACCTATTGTTTGGATTAGTTTAGTTTTTTGTTTTTGAGGTATCAAACAAGAATAAATCATTTTTAGTAATGAAATACTTGTAAATCAAATAACACATTGTTAAAAGTGAGAAATGCGTTTTGAATTGAAAAAAAATCCATTTAATAATCCATCTAAAATAATCAATATGTTTCTTATTAATTTAATAAAGACTTGGATGCGAAGCAAATGCAGAAAAAATCGCTGAGATTTTTTAATTTAAATTTTATTGTGATGAAATTTATGCAAATTATTTAAATTTAAATTATGTAGTCAATTCTTGGGATATTAGGTCAATAAGTAAAACACTTAGATATTCATATATTTGAATAGACCGGTTTCGACAATTTTATTGTCTTCTTCAGTATCTCTGAGGAAAAATTGAGAAGAAAAATATTTAATATTACAATAATGTTCACAAAAATTAGTATGAAAATTAACAAATAAATAAACATGTGTATCAAAAAAAAAAAATTAAATAAAAACTTACTCAAATTACTAATGTAAATAATAGTTTGTAAATGTATTTAAAATAAATAAAACTCATTGTAAGAGACATGTGGTATCACAGATAAATAAGCGTCAAAAGTTAAAATGGTTAAAATACTTAAAAAAATAAATAAATAAAATTCTTGATGGACATCCACAGTTGAAAGTAGTCCGAATAGTGCCAAGCAATGACTGACTGTCCCCCTCTATTCTATAATACCCCACTATAATCAAAATAACATTGAAATATGCGCACAGGTATTGTTTTTAATACAATTGATAATATAATCATAGCAATTATTTAAATTCTCTGTGTCTTGTTGAATGTTTATATTATTGTTATTATGTTTTATATATGTCATTTCTTTAATTAATCTTTTGTAATAATTACTCTCTTTATCTAATATTTTAAACTTATCAAAATTGAAGGTATGGTTATTATCTCGGCAATGTAATGGAATAGGTAATGTTTTTTTATTTATTATGTCTAATTGATGCTGTTTAATTCATTTTCCTATATACTGTAAAGTTTGCCCTGTATAAGTGGCCTCACAATTGTTACAATGTAATTGATAAATAACATCATTCTGTTTAGTAATATGATCCTTTTCTTTTATTTTAGAAAATAGTGTTTGTACTGTTTTTTTATATTTAAAGCTAATGTTTATTTTATTATTTTTAAGTATATTTTTTATTTTTTGTGATAACCGGGGTATATAAGTTAATGAGCAATATTTAATATTCATATCTATGTTGTTTTTTTTTAATCTATTATTATTAATAATATTATTAATGAGTATCTTTGGAAAGTTATTTTTAGAAAGGATTATCTTTATGTTATTTATAATTTCATCTTGAAAAATTGGATCCGTAAGTTTAAGGGCTGTTTCTTTTAGATTATAAGCTGTATTAATTTTTTGTGAATTGATATGTGCTGAATTAAAATTTAGGAATCTGTCCGATGCAATTTCTTTTTTAAACCATTTAGTTTTAATATTATTATTTATACGAATTAGTGTCATATTAAGAAATGAAATTTGATTATTATTTTCCTTTTCACATGTGAATTGAATATTATTATCATATTTGTTAAAATTATCTATTATTGTATTAATTGACTCTTTAGGTACTATTAAAATGAGATCATCTACATATTTTTTAATTAAAGTGATTTTAATATTTAGTGGTTTTAAACTACAATCTAATAGGTCATTCATGACTAAGTCTGAAAGGGCTGGGCTACTAGGGTTACCCATACTCGTCCCGAAGATTTGTAAATATGTGTTTTTGTTGAATTTAAAATAGCTACTTTCAAACATGAATTTAATGTATTTAATAAACATTTCAAGGTTAATGTCTGTGTATAATTTAAATAGGTCCCATTTTTTTTTAATCACTTCAATAACCAATTCTTGATGTATATTACCAGAAGATTTTATTTAAATTTAGTTTAAAAAAATTAAATAGATGCTCTTAGGGCTCAAATAACGAATAAAAATGATCGTTAAAAACTTTTTATTAAAAAAATCCAGCATTCTGTTGGCTTCTAATTAAATTATCTAATTAAATACCTACAAAACCTTGAAATATGTGAAAATTCACACTTATATTTTTTTTAATCATCACTTAGATCTGTCTTCTATTTAGGGTTTTGTATGTATGACCACCAAAAAAACCATTATAACGTCACTCATGTGTCTGTCTGCCTGCTTGCCTGTCTATCTGTTTATCTGTCTTTCTGTACGGTAGTACAACTCTTTGACCCCAATACAGGAAAAAATATATAGAGTTTTTGCCCAATATATGTCAAAAACTTTTATCCCCAGCAGTATCTCCAGAGGGGTTTATCTAAAAATCTGAAAAAAATCTCAATAATGTACAGTGATGCGAACCGGAATAGTTCATATGCATTTTTGATCAGATTAGTTTTTCGAAAAATAAAAAAAATTTTGTGTCGTTGAAAAAAAAATTATGTATTTTTTTAATTTTTGTGTGATATCAAAAGAAAGCTCTTAAGACGTAGATTAAGGAACAAAAAGTAGTTCTTTAGAATTTTTTAATTTTAACTCGCTTTTTTTCCAAAAATGTACTAATAAAATTACTCGCCTGAAAAACCAATGTACATTAATGTAAACCGGAAATGTACTATACTAGCGTCGGCGAATCAATGCAGTTATGTCACACGACGTAACAAACGACTGTATTGTCTGTAACAATGCAATTGTTTGTTACGTCGTGTGACGTAACTGCACTGATTCGCCGACGCTAGTATAGAGGAATTTTGATCCGATTTCGTTTTTGGAAAATATTGCAATTTTTGTGTTTTTGAAAAAAAATAGTTATTTTATAATTCATGGCTAAATTATGGCAAGTAAGATTTTTTAGTATTTATGGTTAAGGTAGTTCGAATTTTTAATAAAATAAAAAATATAATAAAAAAATGTTAACAGCTGAGAACCGAGTTCATGTGTGTAGAGCAGCAGCGCAAACAGTTAATTAGTCTGGGGGAGGGGTATTAAAAAATATATCCGTAAAATAATACAAATTTATTATTGTTTTTTTACGGAGAATGATGGGCTTATATTTTAATTTAATTTCGATTATAATTTATTTTTTAATAATAAGATTTTTAATTTCAATTTCACAGTTTTTTCTAAATAAATATACGATTTTTCCATTTGGGGAGGGGTCTGGATCCGAGGACCACCCCCTTGTGTGCGCGCCTGGTGTAGAGTGTAGTGTGTAGCGTTCAGTAGGCTTCGCATACCATTAAACGATGTGGATCAACCTATTTTTATTAATAAATATAATTGTCATCGTTTCTGTGACTCGCCAAGTGTCACATACATACAACAGTACTGATCAGTGGCGCACCCAGGAATTTGTTTAAGTAGGGGGGCGGAAGACCAAATTATTTATATTATTCTCATTTCTAAAAAGGTTTTCTGAAATACAAGTGAAGACCTAAAAAAAAAGGGTCCTCGATTTTGAAATACAAGTGATGACCTAAAAAGAAGGTCCTTATCTCTATATCTATTTAAGACCAATGATAGAAAATCTCGTATTTCCCTCCTTCTTGGGAGGGGGGGGGGCGGATTGCACCACTGGGACTGACTACATTGCTGTTAAAAATGCGCAGTTTTGTTTTCGAGAGATAATATCGCAGTTAACGGAGATGCTATTGAAAATTTTTAATTTTAAATTGAAAAACTAAATCATTCATTATGAAGCCGAAAATTTATTGGACAACCTTCGTATTAATATTTAATTTAATACCTTTTTACTATTTAACTTAGTTAAGTATTCTTATGTTTATCACAATTATTCCTTAACTCTTTTCTAAATATTGTCTTTTATTCTTCTTTGAAGTACCAAGATAAGAATGTCTCATTACTTACATATTTACAATAGTATTAAACTTTAAATATACATAGCAATACCAGATTTTTAAATTTTATCTGATAACCGCTTTTAGGTCTGTTTAAAAAGTTTTAGGAGTATAATAGAACGTATTTAAATAACAAATAATAAAGTGAAGATGTTCCACAAAAGAATGAGATAAAGATATCAGTAACAGTGCTTAAATTGTAGATTTTTTAGTTTTTTTATTCTTATGCATCACACCTTCAAAGATACCAGGTATTCAAGTTTCTTTTTTCCTTTTTGTATACGCCCATACTGACTCAATTTTATGCAAATATTTTTTACAAATGTTCAACAGATTTTTAAATATAAATATTTATATTTAGGTATGTTTACTCAGAGTTTTACTTGGAATTTGGAAAATCACTTGAGAACAGGTGGGGTAAAATTCATTTTTTTTTAACGAGGGTATGGAAATTCAGAAAATCATTCGTTGTGGGGGGGTTTTATACCATTTTAATCATTTAAGTTTTATATAATTTTAATTTTAATTTTTTAATTTTAATAAATATTTGAAGAGGGTGAGGATAGCTATTTCGTACGGGCCGTTTAAAAAGTTCGTTTAAAAAGTTGACTTCTTCTTCTTCTTTGGGCACTATCAGTCAGGATAACTTTTGGCCTCACTCACATAAGCCCTCCATCTCGATCTATTAATTGTTAGGTCTTACCAGGTACCCTGTATACCAATACTTGTTAGATCTTTGGTTAGCTGATCTCTCTATCTCTTGCGAGGTCTTCCCAGTGGGCGACGGGTATTCAATCTTCCTTCCCATATCTTCCCAAACATTCTGTCCTCTCTCATCCTCATAACGTGTCCTATCCACTGTAATCGTCTGCCTCTGAGTTCTTGGGTGATACTTGGCCTTAAGTACAGTTCTCGGATATCTTTGTTCTTACGGATTCACCATTCACCTTTAATTTGAATTGGACACAAGATTCTGCGTAATATTTTATTTTTGAAAACTATGAGGTGTTGTCGATCTCGCTTTGTTAAGGGCCATGTTTCGGAGCCATACATAAGTACGGGATGTACTATAACTTAGTATAACCTGATCTTGGTGTTCCTGGACAAGAGTTTCGTTTTGAAGAGGGGACCAAGTGCATAATACGATGCATTAGCAGCTTTAATTCTATTCGTAATTTTCTGCTTTATCATATTCACCTGATTTATCATGGTGCCCAGGTATTTGAAAGTAGAAACTCTCTCAAAAGTGTTGTCATTAATTTTTAAATCGGTCGTGTTCTGACTGCGTCTACCAACAATAAGATACTTGGTTTTTTCATTACTGATGATGAGTCCTACTTTACGAGCTTCGACATCAATAAGGTATATTACGTTTAAAAAGTTGACTGATGTACCCTATTGCTTTTTTGGTAAATATTTTAAATGCGTTTTTGTAATTACATCGTTCCCGGGTGCCTTTTTATTTAAGTTATTAGATAGATAGATAATCGTTTATTCATGCCCTTCGGCCTTGAATTTATACATTAATTTTCCCAAAATACCATTTATGTGATATCACATTCAATAATAATAATATAAATAATAATAAATTTCTAACAAATTAACAACAATTACATCAAAATTAAACAATATATCAAATATTCAAAACAAAAACGTATTGGACTGCGCTTCCTAGTATTTTCTTGTTTCTCTCCTTTAACACCTCTCTTCTTTGGATGACCTCCTTCATCCACAGATAGCCACTACCTGCCTCGTCCAACACTCTGTGTATTACCCTTCGTTCCTCTCCCATTCCACTGCAGGACAGTAGGTGTTCTATTGTCTCAGTGGTTTCCCCGCATGTTCTGCATGTCCTTTCACCTTCAGTTCTCCAGAAGAAGTTAGCCCGTTCTTCTTTACCACACCGGAATCTAGCGATGGTCTTCTGATTTTTTCTTTTTGGCTTGGCGACGTACAGGGACACTGAGGGAACTTGTATATTCTTGTATCCATGATTATACCTTCATTTCTGGATTCTGTTTTGTTGCTCCTGTCTCTGTACCTGTCTGTCTCGTTCCTCTAATATATATTCTAGTTCTTCTCCGCCTTCTTGTCTTCTTCTTATCTCTTCTATACCATATCCGTTTCTTTCGAAATATTTCTTTCTGTCTTCTCTCCAGCTGGTTCGTTGCCTTATTTCTTTATCTTTTCGGCATTCTTATATTTAAGTTATTATTATTGTTAATTTTTATTTAATATTTTTCAACTTTACAGTAAAGTTTTATTTTAAGTTTATTTCTTTTTATATAATTCTATTATTTAAATTGCATTTCACTAATTGACTTTTTGTTGTTGTTTTGTAAATTTAGATTTATTTATTTATTTTTTTAATTTATGAAATATACAGGCTGTATCAAGATAGATCTACAAATGTTTTTCCGGGCCAGTTTAAGCTGCCACTACTTTTGACAATACAATTTTTCTTAAAAGATTTTAAAGCTTCTTGATTTGCAATATTAAATAATTAGTCACAATCCAGTGGTACTACCAGGTCTACAAGTATGAAGTGCGGATTTTTTTCAAACATGCTGCGCAAACAGAGTGTATAGTTCAAAGTTTCAACACATATGGCGTTTTGTTAAGTTATCATTAAGTGTCAAATGCGTATAGGTTATAATTTGAAAAGTGATCATATAGTTTTGTTATACTGTGTTAAAAATGTCAAATTTTGTGCCAAATAAAGAGCATTCGCAGACAGTACTACTGTTTTGTTTTCATTTGAAAAAAACTGCTACTGAATCATACCGACTGCTTCGAGAAGCTTATGGTGAATATGCTCCATCTCAAGATACGTGCGTACGATGGTTTCGGCGCTTCAAAAGTGGTGACTTTGATCTTACAGACAAAGAACATGGAAAACCTCCAAAAAAATATGAAGATACAAAATTGGAAACATTGCTATAGGAAGACGATAGTCAATTTCAAAAACAACTAGCAGAGTAGTTAGGCGTTAGTCAACAAGCTGTTTCCAATTGCCTACGAGAGATGGGTAAGATCCAGAAAATCGGCAGATTGGTTCCACATGCATTGAATGAGAGGCAGATGGAAAAACGCAAAAACACTTGTGAAATTTTGCTTGCACGATACAAAAGAAAATCCTTTTTGCATCGTATCATTACTGGCGATGAAAAATGGATTTATTTTGAAAATCCCGAACGCAAAAAATCATGGGTGACCCAAGGTTCTCCATTCACATCAACTGCAAGACCGAATCGCTTTGGCAAAAAGACAACGCTCTGTAATTGGTGAGACCAAAAGGGTGTGGTCTATTATGAATTGTTAAAACCTGTGAAACAGTTAATAGCCAAAGCTACCAACAACAACTGATCGAATTGAACCATTTACTGCTCATAAAACGACCAGAATACGAAAGACAGCACAAGGTAATTTTTCTTCACGATACCGCTCCATCACATAAGGCAAAAGCAGTTTGCAACACATTGGAGGCACTCAAGTGGGAAGTGCTACCCCATGCCGCTTACTCACCAGACTTGGCCCCTTCAGATTACCACTTGTGCGCATCGATGGGTCACGCACTTGCCGAGCAGCACTTTTGTTCATATGAAAATGTGAAGTAATGGCTAGATGAATGGTTTGCGGGGAAAGGGGAAGAGTTCTATTGGCGAGGTATTCACAAATTGCTTGAAAGATGGGGAAAATGTATAACTTCTAATGGAGCATACTTTGAATAAATAAACTTTTACTGTTTTTTTGAGTTTAATGTATTTTATTTTTAAAAAAATCCGCATTTCATACTTGTAGACCTGGTATTTTTATTGTGACTATATCTTGGTCTACCACTTGAAAAACACCCCGATAAAGGTTTGTTGCTATGAAACATTTTGGTGATTACTGATTTAATCTACAATAACACAGGAAATAAACATATATTTTACCTGACCTAACCTAATCTAATCTAAACCTTTATCTAAATAACACCCGATCAACGACGGGTATTCAACAATTGATATATATTAGTATCTAGCAGTGTCTCAAATTTTCCTATTTGGAATTTGAATAATTTAAACGCCCTTGCCTAGACTGGATACCCATAGGTCTCAGATATTACCGCAATCACTTTCGCCGTGGGTGTTTACGGATACATTTTTAACTTTTCAGATAGAAGGTGATTACTTTATCAACTGTGGCTAGCTCGCCCAGTGGTGTAATAGGGGTGATCAAAAACAATCTTTGTGACTTTGCATATCTCAACTTGAATCTAGTTGCATGCTGTTCTAATTGCATCTCAAACTTAAAACTATGTAGGACTAACTGAAAATTTACCTGAACTGGTTGAAGTAAATAGTAGGTCAACAAAAAATTTAGTCAAGAAAGTTCTTAAACAGTACCTACAGGATAGCTCTGAGAGAAAGGTTGGAATGAAGGAAATTACATAATAACGTTGGTTCCAACCAGTGTTCCGCGGAGAACTGGTGTTCCGCAAGCATTTCAAAAGTTTTCCTCGATAATTATGTACTACTTAAGTTGGCGTTGCCCGGAAAATGTTGTGAAAGTGTTAAGCAATGGAAGCAAAATATGAAGACTTACTTTATCATACAGAAATAAGATTGCTTTCTCGATGTGCTTTCTCGTGTGTTACAACTAAAAAAAGAATTGCTTGTTTTCTTCAAAGAGGAAAACATGTACTTCGAGATCTTACGATCTTCAAGATCTTCAAGATCATACGAATGATATGTGGTGCACTAAATTGGGCTATTTAACAGATATTTTTAATTATTTGAACACTGTCAATACGAGTATGCAGGGTGCAAATGAATACATCAACAGATAAACTATCAGCTTTCCACAAGAAAATCATTCTTTGGAAAACAACAGTAGAAGAAAATAATTTTAGCATGTTTCCATCTGTGTCCAGCAATAGCAGCGATTGTGTTTCCTTGATATCACAACATTTATCAATACTGGACAGCAACATATTTTCCTTCTCTGCACACAGAGAAATAGTACTGGGTTAGAAATCCTTTTTTAGGGTTTTGTAGGTATGACCAAAAAACCCTTATACCGTCATTTTGTCGTCTGTCTGTCTGTCTGTCTGTCTGTCTGTTCGGTAAAAATTGTAGCCAAACGGCTAAACCTAGAGAGTTGAAATTTGGCATGCTTAAACAACTCCTTGACCCGCACATAGGAAAAATACTAAAACATCTAAAAAACATATCCTCCTAAAAATATAAACAAAAATGTGCTCATCAAAAAAAATAATATTTTTTTATAATTCCGAGTAGGGTATCAAATGAAAGCCCTTAGTACGTGGATTAACGATCAAAATTTTATTTTTGCAAAATAAATTATTTTGAAGCGATTTATGCCAAAATTGTGCAAAAAAAAATTTTGTCCCACACCCTGTAGCCCAGATGGTTTAAATTAAAAATCTGAAAAAATTCTAAGTAATGTACATTGGTGTGAACCGGAATAGTACAACAGGAATTTTTGATCAGATTATGTTTTCGGAAAATAACGCATTTTTTGTGTTTTTAACTAAAATATGTTAAATATTTAATTCGCTATGTAACACTTCAGATAAGAAACTCTGGTGGCTCAGATGGTTTCGTATTGCACTTTGTAATTTGCAGTGCGAACGTTGCAGAGTTCGAATCCTGTTAATTTTATTTTTTTCTGTTTTTTTTTTGCATTTCTATTTTGTTTAAATTATTTTGTCAAAATTCTAGTTATATTTTGGTAAATGTTGCATTTATTTTTTAAAAGCGTAAATTTAATAACCAGTGGGAAGTGTTGAACTTATAATTTAATTCTGTTTGACGAAATCAGAGGGCGGGACTTATGATATAAGCAACCAATGGAAGCCATAGGCGCAATTTTAAAAATCTTACTGAACCTTGCTGTATAAATAAAATACTGTACATATTTAGAAACTCAAATAATGGTATTAGGCATGCGAATTAAAATTCATAAAAAAATATTTTGACATAAAATTTGTTTTGGCATCCCAAATAATCATCATTCAGTTACTAAATACCTGCAAAACCCAGAAATGTGTGAAGATTCACACTTCACATAATTTTTTAAAGAATTACCTAATAATTTTGAATTTAATGTCAGAGAAAGAGGAGCATATATCCTTGTCATGTGACCTCACTTTGAAATTTAAAAACGCTGAAACGAGTCTTGATGAATTCTGGATATCCGTCCAACAAGAATACCCACAAATATCAAAAAAGGCCATAAAAATTTTACTGTGATTTTCAACTTCATATTTATGTGAAGTAGGGTTTTCCACATTAACCAACATAAAAACTAAAAAAAGAGAAAGATTAACAAATTTAGATTAAGAAATGAGGGTGGTTTTGTCTTGTTTACGTCCCAACATACAAGAAATATGTAAAAAACACGAATGACAAGTTTACATTAAATGGGTAATTTTTTTAAATTATATATTATAATTATGTAAATACATTTTTTAAAATAAATATTAAGATATAACTATAAATATTTGTTTGAAATTGTAATTCTCCAATTTTATAAAAACACTGCTTACAAACATTTCATATTAAATTAGGTAAGTGCTTCGCCAAAAAAAAAAATTCTAGCAAAACTGTTCCGTACCTTTGAAAAGATTGGAAACCACTGTAATAACGGGACATAGTATATATTTCATTTTCGAGGAAATTAAACAAATATTTTAAAAAATTCTGTAGCTGAGAGACTGGTTTTATTTCTAAAAATATTTGGGTCATTAAGTACAATTTTAATTACTTCCCTTATTTACGGTCATCCCATTATTATAAATTAGTCTCTAAATTCCAGGTGGTATATCTCAGTACGTATTCCTTTGTAGTAAAAATATAGCATCGTTAAAAACGTAAATAAACAAATATTAATACACTTAAAAATATTTCTGGGAATTGCGCAATGTT
Source organism: Liopterus haemorrhoidalis (assembly GCA_963971575.1). Taxonomy (NCBI): domain Eukaryota; kingdom Metazoa; phylum Arthropoda; class Insecta; order Coleoptera; family Dytiscidae; genus Liopterus; species Liopterus haemorrhoidalis. Next base: position 12,726,800 of record OZ020620.1, read on the forward strand.
TTAATAGTAATATGATACTAATTGTAACAATTTTTGTTAGATGGCGCCAGAATAAGTATAGTCAGAATTAGAGATGGGAATTTCGGCTCAGTTTACGGAACCGGATCAGTGCAGGTCGTTGAGTTTGCTGAGCCGGCTCTTTGATCCGGCTCAGTGATCCGGTTAAGTAAACTTGTCCCTGAGAAACAGGTCGGTCAGTCGTCACTTCTCCCACCGTTCAATACGATTGTAAGTTTGGAATATGTAGGTAGAACGTCGGTCAGATGGCTCTTGTATTATATGAACAGACAGCGGAAAGCGGAGTGTAATAAATGCGATAAAAACGTCTGAATATTTGCCGCTTTATTTCCTTTATTCTTGTTAATATTCTTAGTATGAATTCAAGACTGAAGACGTAAATTATGACTTATTCACAAATTCTTCTCTCTCTCTCTCTCTCTCTCTCTCTCTCTCTCTCTCTCTCTGTGTCTTCCTCATTATCTTGTTACAAAGAAATAATGAAGTTAAATAAATAAAAATCTATAGAAGTGAATTATCTTTTTTGCATTTTACATTTAACAATTGTAAAATGAAATTAACATTTTTGCCGGTTTAATAGTAAACAAACAATTCACCAGATGTGTTAAGTTTATGGCGATGTTTATTGCCCTTATAAATCGGATATCGGGGATTTGGGCAATATTTTTCATATTTTTATATAGTGTAGTTGTAAGAAAGTACAGACTACGCCTATTAGTTTCAAATAGACTGTCCTACACAAAAGACTTTGCTAGATTTTACCGAAAACATTTAATTTTTAATTACAATGGCTTCCCGAATAGAGATGGGAATTTCGGTTCAGTTTGCGAACCGGATCAGTGGAGGTTGTTCAGTTTCCGAGACACAGGTCGGTCGTTCGTTCCTTCGTAGGTAGTACGTCGCTTAGAGCCGGGTCTTGCATTATATGAAGAGCCGGGTAAACACTTTCCCGAGATACAGGTCGGTCATTCGTTTCTAGGTAGAACGTCGTTAAGAGCCGGTTCTTGCAATATATGAACTGAACACGGGTCAGTCAGTTGTTGAACGGGCGGTCGTTCGGTCGTAGGTAGAATGTCGCTTAGCGCCGGATCTTATCTAACATTTTTGAAACAAACAATTCACTTTATGTAGCTGCTGTATTTTAAACCAGATGTGTTAAGTTTATGGCGATGTTTATTGCCCTTATAAATCGGACATCTGGGATTTGGGTAATATTTTTAATATTTTTATATAGTACGGTTGTAAGAATACAGACTAAGCCTATTAGTTTCAAATAAACTGCCCTACAAATTGATGACAAAATACACTTTATGATAATACATTACAAGCCGGGTTCTCGCGAAGTTCAACATGACATCGATCCAGATCCGGATCACTCCGGTCACAGCTCACAATCACCTGACCAATCGTATCCTTGAAACTTGAAACTATACAGTGAGCCGTGAGCCGGCTCATTTCAATTTGGTGAACCGTGTCACTTCGGTCAGTGTACTGAGCCGGCTCAGGGAGCCGGTTCGTTCATGAACGACCCATCTCTAGTCAGAATCTCTAGTGTCGACAGAGTCAACAGCGATAAAGTCTTTCGGAGAATATATTTATCGCTGGGAAGATGCCATATCCTACAAAATATTGTACAAAAAAATCATCTTTGACCACCACAGGACCGACCTCCATCACAAAGTACTTGTATAATATACATTCTAGCAGCAGTGTAGTTATTATTGTAAAAGACAATAACGTATGATATTACGTTGACAATTTCATAATGTGTATTTATAATTTACGATAACCATGGAAACGTACCTGCAAACATTCGAAAAAAAAATGTCTCAAATAAAAGTTGTTAGTTTATAGTAAGTCTTTTATAGCAAATTTTGTTAAATGCATTTTTTCGAAATATTTCTCTGTGAAATATTCGCAAAAATCTTAAAACCGACACGAGTAAACTCCCATTTCTAGTTAACCATTGATGTCAAAAGCTTAAATATGAAGTTTCATAAAAATCCATCTAGCCGAATTTGCTCTGCACGTGTACACAGACCGACGGACGGACAGACAGACAGACAGACAGACAGACAGACAGACAGCCAGACAGACAGACAGACCGACAGACATCATGCTAAAAATAGTCAAAACTTTAGGTAGGGACCTCATTTCGTGGAGACTCATCGAAATCTCGAAATGTCAAAATCGGTATGATCACAAAACCTCCCTTAAATATGTTGGCGATTGGTAAAAATATTGAAGGAAAAGGAGGCCCTGGAAGATGAAGGATCTACTGGCTCAGTAACTTGATGAAATGATCAAATTTATGCAGATCACATTAAAGATACGTATTACAAGTTTATTATACAAAATTGAAAATCTGAAATTAAATTACTAATAATCTATGCATCAAAATTTCCAGCAAGTTTTTGCCTATCTAATAGCATATTTTAATTTAAAAAATGTATGTAATTATAAATAAATAAATTGCATTATATAAGCCAGTTTGTAAATCAATCGACGAATATTTGCGTACAACGCGGTAAATTGTAGCTAAAGCTTCATTCTACAAATATGTTTCTAGCTATTTTAATCTAATTCGAGAATTAAGTTGGTTTTACACAGTTCAATTTATTGATCAATAAATTGATCCATTTTTTTTTGTCAATTTATTGAACAATTTATTGATAACCTTGAAAATAAAAGGATCACTTTACACACATCAATTTATTTATAATTTTTTTTTAAAGTTTTATATTATTAACTGTAAAACATATTGACAAAATGAAAATATTGAAAAAATCTTCACAAAATTAGGAGCTATAAAAAAAAACAAAATAAATAATTTTTTTCTTTTTTAATCTAATGGCTTTTGCTGCTGTGGCAATTAACCAGGACAATTTTTATTTGTGAAAAATTCCATACCTGAACGGGATTCGAACCCGAGATACCCGAGCAACGCAGAGCACATGTGTTACCACTACGCTATGCCGATCGGCAAAAGAAATAACTTAAATGATGGCGAACTAGAACGTTTGCGGTTCTAACACATATGAAAACGGTACCGGTATATTTTTTGGTTATGCTACAATTAAATAGTTTGCAATAACTAAACAGATAAAAATATATCTAGCATTCCCTAAAAAATTGATAAAAAATAGAACTTTTTATATTTTTAAAATAAATTGATCCATTTTTTCATCAATAAAATGAACATGTTATTGATGAAATAAAAACATACCGTTCAATAAACGCTAAGTCATATTTTGTGCCCGAGGTCTAGAAACAGAATTTATCTTTTCTGCTCCTAGGCGGCACCTAGGTATTGGGAACCTATAATTATTATCATGCCCGTGCAGAGGGTGCAGGGGCGCACACAAGGGGGGGGGGTCCAAGGGGTCCGGACCCCCCCCCCGTACTGTGAGAAGTGAGGCATTTTTTTTTGCCCTTCACTTAAAATTTAGAAGGGTGGAACTTTTTTTTTTGCTCTTCACTTGAAATTGATATTTTGCCCTGTGTTTATAAAAATTATGTATAATTGGACCCCCCCCCAAGCCAAAAATCTGTGTGCGCCCCTGAGAGGGTGAGATGAGTGACGCACACCTTTACTGTTAAAATCGGGTGCCAAAATTGGAAAAGGGATGCCAGAACTGGAAAAGGGGTGCCAAAACTGAAAAAGGAAAGCCTGAATTGGAAAGGGGCCGTCATAACAGAACAGAGTCATTTTTTCCTCATTAACTGAATTTTGAACAGTGTTTACATTTATTTTAAATATTTTTTTCTCATCACATATAATGTTTCTAGAGGGGCGCCTTTAATATGATCTGCCTCAGGCGCCAAAATTGTTCGGCACAGTCCTGATTATTAATCATAGCATACTGAGTTCGACTATTTGAGATTCGTTATCAATCACGTAGTGTTTACATACAATTATAGCATCGCACTATGCGAAATAAAATAAACTTTAACTGAAAAAAATAATGATCTAACATCCTATAAATAAGAGTTGTAAAAATAGTTGTAACACCAGTTGATTAACGTTGCTTTTAAATAAAATGTAAATGTGTACAAACAAGTACAAAACTTCAATTAATTTGGCAAGATGTGCGTGTTTGAATCCCGAGTTAGCAAGCCAGTAAATTTAATTGTCGCATAGCCATATCGTTAACATAGAGTTAACTTGCATAACGTTTAGTCATGAGGACAATGTTGTATTGCTGTGTTCATGTACGGTTCCGAGTACAAGTTGTATTACATATTCAAAACAACATCTCTTATTATGTCCTTATACATAAAGACTTAAATATATTATTACATTCTGGAAATATGGTTTAACATTCTTACACGTCAAGTTTTGTGTTTGTAATAAAAGTTAAACGAAACAAAATATTATCAAAATAAATATTAAATCGTTATTAGTTTTCTAGTGAAATATTGAGTTGCGTGTGGGTGGACGTTTGGATTAAATTCTTGAAGAATAATTTATTTTGAAGTTCATATTTGTTTTAACCCACCTTAAAATTACACGAAACAGTCTTCTCCAATTCATAAGCAAAGTATGGCAAGATATTTGATATGAAATTAAAACATAGAGTTTAAGTTTCAAATTTACTGTTCAGTACACGTAAATTGAGTTAGGTTAGGTTAGGTAAATATTATATGGTAAAAATTATAGTTTTTTTGTGTTTTGTAGGTATGACCACCTAAAAACCCTTTTAACTTATAACGTCACTCATGTGTCTGTCTGTCATAGCCAAACGGTTGAATATAGAAAGTTGAAATTTGGCACACTTGTACATCTTTTTGACCCACATATAGGAAAACTATAGAGTGTTCAAAAAAATACAGCGCGGGATAAATAAAAACAAATATGTATTTAATGGAAAAATAAATATATTTTTTTTTTAAATTTTGAGTGGGGTATAAAATGAAACCTATTAATACGCGAATGCACAAACAAATTTTTATTTTTGAAAAATATATTTTAATGGGGTTTTTATCAATATAATGGCAAAAAACTTTTGTCCTCCACCCTATCTCCCAGAGGAGTTGAACTAAAAATCTGAAAAAAATTTCAATTATGTACATTGATGGGAACCGGAATAGTTAATAATGACAATAATAATAAGTTCTTTATTGATATCTACATTTTAACAAAAGTTCAACAGGAAATTTTGATCAAATTGGTTTTTCGCAAAATATTGATTTTTTTGTGTCGTTGAAAATAATTTTTTTTTTTAAATTTATTGTGTGGTATCAAAAGAAAGATCTTAAGACGTAAATGAAGAAACGAAAAGTAGTTTTTTACTTTTTTTTAAATTCTAATACGATTTTTTCCAAAAAAGTACTAAAGAAAGTACTAGTAGTGTCCCGCACCTTTTTGCCAAGGGGTAAATTAAAAATCTGAAAAAAATCTAAGCAATGTATATTGCTATGAACCAAAAATGTATAAGAGGAATTTTTTATCCGATTTCGTTTTTGGAAAATATTACAGTTTTTGTTACTGAAAAAATAATAATAATTTAAATTTTATTATGGGGATATTAAATGGAAGCTCTTTAAGAGTAGATTAAGGAACATTAATTGATTTTTGAAATACATTTCATTTTGACTAAATTTTGCCAGATATTAAGATTTTCGTTTAATATCTTAAAAAAATATTTGTATATATATATATGGATACATTTTGTTATGGGTAGAGCAGAGGTACGTAAATTTAGTTTGCAAATGTCGACTAGAAAACTGTCCGGTTGCTGGGATTCCATTTCTAGTAGAAAATCTGTTAGTTTTTCATATAGTCGCAATATAAACAATGTCTTTGTAGGCGTTATGCTCTTGCGTGACAAATATCGCCCGCAGTGTTGCCAGGTCTGGAATGATATTCATGCAATTATACAAAAAAAAAAAAAAAAAAATGCGTTAAAATATATATTATGGTATTATTAGAGATATATGATACAGGGTAGAAAAAATCTAATTGCAACCTTCTTGTCGTGCCTATTGATTTAAAGGATTTAAAACCAACACTTGTAACTGTGTTATGTAGTGACAAGCATTCATCGTTTGGCCTTCTAATAATCATCATTCACTGACTAAATATTTACAAAGCCCTGAAATTTGTGAAAATTCACACTTCACGTCAATTTTTTTAAGGATACAATTCCATCCGACATCATGTTGATATGGACATTCTTAAAAATACAAAAATCGGTCTTGCCTGGTAAGGAATGAAATGCATGTGATGAAGTGTATTCGGTGAGCTCATGTTTTACCTAATTTTCGAAGTTCTGAATTTTTCCCATTTACGGCAATCGTCTCGAAACTGTTGCTCAGTTAACTCTCAGCCAGCGTTCGTGCAAAATATTTTGTGGTGTTCCCTTAATTTTATTTTTAGTAAAAGCACAATTGTTATAGAGAAACTCAATAAATAAAACAATTTTTATAAAAAAAATATTTTTATAAGACAATAACTATTAAAATAATATTTTTGTAATTGCAAATTTAGAAAAAAAAAAATTAAATTGCAAATTTAGTTAGTATTATTGGCACATATTGAGGAACTATTAACACATTACAAAGTACTTTTGATAACTAATAAAAACAGCAGAGAATATTTGAACTATTTTCGAACGACTAGTTTTCGGCCACCATTACAATCGTATTTATTGTGTAGTGCGAGGGTTACCTTTTATGTTTTTACAAACGACCACTAGATGGCAATATTGAAATGCGTCATTACTATATTTGTAAAATTTGACATTTGTTATTGGGAAATCAGTCGCAGCTTATAAATTGACCGAGTAGTTTGTGGACAGTGAGCGTTAAAAAAACAAGTTTGTGAGAAAATGGATATTACTCGTGAAGGTTTTCATTGTATGATTTTTTACGATTTTAGTAAAGACCTAACTCAACAACAAGGCATAGATACGCTTCGTTCAGCTTTTGGTAATGAAGCACCATTAGAAAAGACCATGGTTTGCAGAATTTCGTTGTGGTCGTGCGGCCGTCAGTGATGAATCTCGTGAAGATTGACTAAAATCGGTTGTGATTCTAAAAATCTAGATACTGTACGCAAAATGATTGAAGAAGATCAGCATGTGACTTACCGTTAGATAGAGGCATCCTTTGGCATATCGCAGACTGCAATACATTCGATTTTTCATGAACATTTAGCTGTGAAAAAGATCTGTACCCTATGGATTCCGCATAATTTGACCGAAGATCAAAAAAAAGGCTCGTGTTGAATATTGTAAGGGAATGCTAAAAAAATTCATCCTAGGCACTGCAAAATTCGTACACAACACCGTTTCAATTGACAAAACTTGGATTTTTTCATATGAACCGGAAACTAAGCAAAAATCCACTGTTTGGGTCTTCCAAGATGAACCGAAACCCACAAAAGTTGTTCGTTTACGAAGCACTTCCAAGAACTTGATCGCTTGTTTCTTCGGTTGTACTGGACAAAACGCAACTATTCCTTTAGAGCAGCGTTTCTCAAATTTTTTAAAATTTCCGGCGTGGCGGACCCTTTAAAAATTGTTCGAGAGCTCGCGGCCCCATATTAATAATATAAAAAAAAGGAACAATACAGTGAATAAAACATTTATTTTGCAAACAATTATGTATTCAGAATATTACATACAATATTACATGCTATGTAATCGTTAAATAACAAATAACAATTTTAATGGGATGCATGCATTCGCTTTGCCTGAACTAATTCTTCTATGTTTGGCTTTATTTTGGCCAGTGCAACTCACATGTCATAATCTATTTCGAGATTTTGTCTTGATACTAAGTAGTGTAGAAAAAGCCGACTCACATTCATAGGTGGTTGCAAATGGAATGAGGACTCTTAGAGCCATCTTTGCAACATCAGGATAGGACTGTGCCATTTCAATCCAAAAATCACTACAACAAGTTCCACGGAAAACATGTTTTGCACCCCCATCATTTATCAAATCAATACACTGTTCCTGAATTAAATTTTCCTCCAAAGGCAAGTCACTAATGGAAAGTTCAAATAAATATGCGTTCGTTTTTCACGGACCTACCGAAATCGCTTCGCGGACCCCACTTTGAGAACCGCTGCTTTAGAGCATCGGAGAACAGTTAATGCTGAATGGTATACAACAATTTGTTTGCCAGAAGTCATCGACACGTAGGCACTAGACTAATAAATACGTTTGACTTGATATGAATAGATTTCATAATTGTCTGAAGTTTACTGCGAATAACATCTAAATAACATAACATAACATCTAATAAACATCTCGTCAGAAACAGTATTGCGCATGCGTGTGGTGCTCTAATCTGCAAAAACTTATCCGCGAATAAAGCTATTACTTTATCCGTGAATAAAGCTATTACAATAACAACTTAAATCTACTTCATTTTTAATGAGATTCAATTTTAGAATTGTACCAGTGGGTATATATCTATTCTTAACTTAAAACCAAAACCCCATATCAGTAAATCTTAAAGAGATAACAAAACAAGGGAACATCTGTAGACAGAATAAGTGCGTTCTAAAGCGTCCATCTGTGAAATTTCTTCCTCTCCTACTTAGCACACATCTGCCATTTAGTGATTTAGCGTTGGTGATGCAATTCCTAAAGATATGGGGCAGGAAATGTAAGTAGGCTCGTTAGAAGCGTGTGCCCGTGCCCGATTGTTTCGAGGGAGAAATCAAATGTCAGAAGGTAGGAGAGCGGAAAAATTCAGTGACCAAACGTAGGCAGGGGTAACCTACAACCAAATACCTGTCTAACTTGATGGCTAGGAACTGGAGAATCGGAAGTAACAGGGTGGGAGTCAGAACATTTTATATTTAACTAGAATTAATCTTTTTATACAATTTGCGACTCCAAATAACAGTGAAACATCTGGTGGTGGCTTGGTAAATTAAACAGAAGCGTATATTTGTATAATATTTGTAGTGTGTTGTGCTGCAGTTTACGTGAATTAAGACGTATTTTTAAATATAGTGACTTAAATACAGTGCTTTTTTGCCGAAATATTGTTTATTTGCCGAAACAGATAAATATTAAGAAAAAACTTCTGACATATACGCTTCTCGTCGGGCATCAACAATCGTACGCAGCGCCGCCAACGTTAGTTTGAGTCGCGAATAGACATAAGATTTAGAACAGGGGTCGACAACATGAGGCCCGCGGGAAGAATCCGGCCTGCCGAGTGATTTAATGTAGCCCACTAATAAGTAAATATAATATTTACTTTTTTTTATAAATATATTGTTTAATGGAATCCCAAATATTTTCAGCCTGCGGCCCCCCAAAGACAAAATCCGCCACTGATTAAATATCTGCATATTATAGAGATAAGGAAAACATGTTTCATTGTATGATTCCTATTTCACTTGTTCCACATATGTATATGTGATAAGAACTTCTTATAATATGATGATGTTTTGTAATAAAATATTTTTTTAACCTAATTCATGCATTATCTTATTTTGATTTTGTGAGAATTTAAAATGTAAAATGGCTTAATCGACTCATATTTGAAAAATAATGAGCATACATAGATCCAATAAATAAATAGGAGCATCATAATAAGAACGACAAATAATAGATCTACGTATCTAGCCATACAATAACTACATATGGACAGTTCGGACACGGATCCAGAACTTTTGACGCAGAATACGCCTTTATCCACTGGTATAGAGTTTTTTTTTTTTTCTTCGTAGATTCAGAGTAATAAAATTAGGATAGACTTCAACTTCTTACTGCTACGTGTACAATAGTCACAAGCACATGGCACTACACTAATATCAAGTGATAGGCCATAGAAGTGCGCATGATACTCACTGTGACTTGTCGCAACCTTGAGTTTGATATCGAGTTAAATATGACGCTATTCCATGCCACTTTGCCAGTCATAAGTCAGCAGTTGGAGAGACTACAGTCCTGTTTGACTACTCAAACGATCCACAATAATGAGTTCTACAAAATTAGAATGCATGAACAACCAACAAAGATCCGTAACACAGTACAAAAGGTGAAAAAGCTTCATGATTTCGCAATATTTGCAAAGATAATATGTAAAACGATATAAGATTCGGCTACTGGAAGAAAGACAACAAAATGACGGACAAAATAAGGGGTTAAATAAAATTCATTTCTGAATAAAAATAAACAGCGACTTTGCAATGGTCGAGCAACGGCCCCATAGTATTACATAGTAATACAACGGTTTTACAGAGTCTAAATAACTCTTCAAAAACTTTAAAGATTGTACGCATAGGCATACGACGCCCAAATGTTAAGCAAAAGGTGGAAACAACCGTACACTAGGCGTACAGCGGCCGTCTAAAGTGATAATTATTCAGCTATAGCTAAGGCATACAGCGATCAAACAGCATACGTTTGGCGGGAAAATTCAGACTTACAGAATTTCATTATAAACATTCATGGTTGGTTTATATACGGAACAAGAATAAGGAATAAGAAATAAGAATAGTACACAAGAATAAAAAATATTAAACCGTTTATATAGGACATAACATTTTGTCGCTGCGCCTGCGTACTTGCGTTGGCCTGTGTTTAACGTTTGTCATTTGACAGGTTCTGATTCATATGACCTTTAAAAAAAATTCGTTTATTACCGTTAAAAACATTTTATTGTTGTTTACAACCCTCTGATCACAACTGAAAAACATCTGTTGAACAAACTTTATTACGGCAGACATTTTGATTGCTGTGCGCAGGCTTATCGTGTCTTATTCTTGAAATAAGAATAAAATGTTGAACGTTACCAACTATTCTTATGTTTAAGTTAAATTTAATTCCTACATAAACCGATATACGGCGCAGCCATGTTTTAACATCTTGTGTATTATTCTTATTTCCTATTCCTTATTCTTGTTCCGTATATAAACCAACCATCAATTGTTTGACATATAGTCGTACAACGGTCACCTTCGTTGTACATCTTCGCTTCAAATATTAGATATTTTTACTCGGAAATGCTAACCATTGTTTCATTACGACTCTATCATAAACGACGTCCTTTATGTAGCAGATGTGTCTCTTACACCAGCGCTTCTCAAAGTAGTGGTCCGCGGACCGATGCCAGTCCGCCACTTTACCGTTGAAACGCAAAGATTATATTTATAGGCTTAGTGGAACAATGTTGAAATAAGTCTAGTACATTGGCGGTAGATCATTTTATTACATTGGTCGTTGTTTTGGGGTTTCGTAGACACAGAGTGTTAGCACTTTTGTAAACGTTTTATAAAGTGCGCACGAGCTGGTGAAAGTGTGCGCATTGAATCCATTAACACGAACGCATTGTGCTTCTGTCTTGTACGTTGTATAAGTACAACTCCAACCACGTTCCCCAAGCTCCACACTCAGATAAGCTCCACACTAATTTTTCGTACAAATGTGGTGTCGGAAGCTTTGAAATGAGAGCGTCGAAATGGTTTGTGTGTTTACATCTCTACTCATTTGACCCATAAGTACTTATTCTGTATATAGGATTAAATTAATAAGTAAAGCCGGAGCCTGATCCGGTTCTGGGGCCAACGACAATGTTATCAAATGGAGGATTTTGCATGGAGTCCGTCATAGAAAATAAATTGTTGGAGCTTGCATCTGACGAAGGCTTGAAAGCAAGCTTCGGAAATAAGGCACTAGCATCTTTTTGAATAAAAGTTAAAACAGAGTATCCTGATCTCTCAGACATTGCCATGAAGAAACTATTTCCTTTTTACACAATGTGAGATCGGATTTTCAATAATGAGTGTAATTAAAATAAAATATAGAAATAGTATTAGCACTCATGATCCATTCCGCGTGGCGCTGGCATCAATTCAACCACGAATAGAAACACTGGTCAAACATAAGCAGTCTCATCTTTCCCATTAAGTTTTGTTGTTATTAATATTATTATCATTTTGACATTTATAAATAAATACTAATTTTGCTGTCATGTTTTGATTTATTATTAACTTGAAAAACCCAATTTAATAATATCTTCCAATACGAACTGCATAAAAATTGGGTTCGTTTTACATGAATGTTACCAAGAGTCCCTAGACTAGTTACATTAAAGCGTTCATTGCAACTGAATATGATACCGGTCCCCAACACATTGGTAAATATCGGTCAGCTACATTACATAGTTTGAGAAGCGCTGTCTTACACTACCCTGCGTAATTTTTTCTGAAGATGGGGGTCAAAAAGCTTGAATTGAACATTGCACCAAAAGCTGCGCACCATAAATATTTCAAATTATTCATTCAAATTCGACCTTTATTGATAAGCAAGAAAGTTTTTTAATCCACTCCTGAATGTTAAAATTCTCCCCCTAATTAGGAAATTAGTTTTATTACAAAAGAACAGACATCAAAACTTTTGTATCAGTCTATAAATACTGATTGATATCCTTTATAAATAACACTGCTTTCAACCTTCAAACAAACAACAAACTTTTCTTAATTATTCAACCCTGAACATATTCAACAGCATTAGCAGAAAACCAAGTTAAAATTACTGCACAATTTAATGCGCTCGGCCACTCCGTTGACGGTTCGAAGAACTGTCTGTTAATTCACTGTTAATGTATAATTCGATTGTTCCTTATCACTGTCACTGTCTACTATAGTGTCTTGCGATAATTTAATTTTTGACTTGTGAATTTTTTGCTTGCCCTGTTTATAGCAGATATGGGGAGTCGGAAGAATAAGGGACAAATAGAGGACACCCGATTCCCGAGTCGGTATTTTTGAAAACCGACTCCGACTCCAATTCCCGGCTCCTTTCATTCGCAAACCGTGCATACATTAAATATTTTAGGTTGAGGTGAGTATCATCATAATGTCAGTTTCATTACATCTCGAATTTTTGTGTAATTCTTAATACAATTTTTTATTATATTAGTTTTAAAACTTTTTGATTTTATTTTATATATTTTATATTTCATAATTTCCTTTTGACTTTTACTTACAAATTACAAACTTTACTTTACAAAAAATTTTCGAAATTTTTCGTTTTATCAAAAAACGTCTCAAATAAAAGTTATTAGTTATTGCATTTATAGCAACTTTGTTAAATAAATTTTTTCGAAACATTTTTCTGTATTGTTCTGTTGTTATCTTAAAACCGAAACGAGTAAACTCCCATTTCTAGTCAACCGATTTTTACCAAAAGTTGTTCAACTCGTGCCATTGACGTCAAAAGTTTAAATATGAAGTTTCCTAAAAATCCTTTTAGCCGAATTTGCTCTGCTCGTGTACACAGACAGACACACGGACGGACGGACGGACAGACAGACCGACAGACATCATGTTAGTCAAAACGTTATGTAGGAACCTCAATTCGTAGAGATCCATCGAAATCTCGAAATGTCAAAATCGGTATGATCACAATACCTCCCTTATATATGTCGGTAAAAATGTATATCTCTGTTTTGATATTATGGTGCATAGTGTGGGTCGAGAAATAAAAGAAATTCATAAAAAAAATATTGATTTTCTCTCATACCTCGTTTGAATCATCGTAGCTGTTTTTTGTCTCGCTTCCACAAACCATGAATCGTATTTATTTTCGCCCGAGTACAATTGGGAGTAATCTTTTCTGCAGGTAAAGCTTGCCCGAGTTATCTCGGGTGTCGGAATTTTTGCACATAATAGCCGTCCGAGTATACTCGGGCGTAGTCCTTAAGCAGTTAAATAATCACTGGTGATGTCAAGATTTTTTTGTAAATCATTGACTGTTGCTTTGTTTTGAACCATGTTTTTTTATTACAATTGCCGTATCATTTGCAAACATGGCTAAATCTGCCAAATCTCGGCATCCTGAATATGAATCTCATTTTAAAAAATCAGCTGTGGCCACCACAGGACCGACCGCCATCATAAAGTACTTGTATAAAATACATTCTACCAGCAGAGTAGAAATAACTTGGCCTAATATTTTCTAACAGAGATATTATTTACCATGACCATGGAAACGTTACATATAAGTATGAAAAAAAAAATCGTTTTATCAAAAAACGTTATTAGTTACTGCATTTATAGCAACTTTTGTTAAATAAATTTTTTCGAAATATTTTTCTGTTGCTAAATATTCGCAAAAATCTTAAAATCGACACAAGTCAATTCCCATTTTTAGTCTACCGATTTTTACCAAAAGTTGATCAACTCGTGCCATTGATAGCAGAAGCTTAAATATGAAGTTTCATAAAAATCCTTTTAGCCGAATTTGCTCTGCACGTATACACAGACGGACGGACAGACGGACGGACGGACGGACGGACAGACGGACGGACGGACAGATGGACGGACAGACAGACCGACAGACATCATGTTAAAAATAGTCAAAACGTTATGTAGGGACCTCAATTCGTGGAGATCCATCAAAATCTCGAAATGTCAAAATCGGTATGATCACAATACCTCCCTTATATATGTTGGCGGTCGGTAAAAATGTATGTCTCTGTTTTGAGATATTAAAACAGTTATTTGTGTACCATTGCCAAAAAGTGGATCTTTTTCATCCACATCTGAATTTGATGGCCGAGGCTAATGCCTTGTTTGATCAAGCTATAATACATTCCATATTTATATACTCAAACAAAACATGAATATTGACGAAGCAAAAATAATCCAAGATATTTGAAAAAGTGCTCTTCAAGCAAATGATTCAGCACCTAATTGATAACGGTCTGCTCTCAAACTCTCAATTTGGTTTTAGAAACGGTAAAAGTACAACAGATGCAATTTTGGAATATATATCTTTTATAACTGACGCCCTTGAATCCGGAGAATACTGCCTTAGTACCTTTCTAGATCTAAGTAAAGCATTTGTCTGCATCTCGCATGATATTTTAATTAATAAACTTATATTCTATGGATTAGATGACAACAGCCGTTCTCTAATCAAATCATACTTATCAGACCGGAAGCAGTTTATACTTTTTAGTGATGTCAAATCTGAAACTCTTCCTATATACTTTGGTGTCCCGCAAGGATCTATTCTTGGCCTTTTGCTATTTCTGCCGTACGTAAATGACTTTTCTCTCTTTATAAATTCAAAATCTATTCTTTACGCAGATGATACTACCTTACTCTGCAAAAATTATAACCTAAATTCCCTTCGCTTAGAAAGTAAATCCGTGGTAGAACACGCCGTATCTTGGTTTGACAGGAATAAATTTACTTTAAATACTGGCAAAACCGAATCAATGATGATTTCCACCAAGAAACACGATTTTTCAAACCCCCCGTACGTCAAGTTTCTTGGTATACACATCGACCCACAACTTCGCTGTGATCAGCACTCTGAATTCTTAAGCCGAAAACTAAGGTCTACAGTATTTTTAATTCGCAATTTGAAAGCGGAAGTTTGCGAAAAAGTCGTGCTAATCACCTACTTTTCGTTATTTCAGTCACACCTGAACTACGGCATTCTGGTCTGGGGACACTCACCAGCAGCCCATAGAACTTTCGCTCTTCAACGCAAAGTTGTTAGAGTCATAGCTGGTGCTCCTTTTAGAGCTGACTGTCCTGAGATCTTCATGAAATTAAAAATAATGACTTTACCTGTCTTATTTATCTACCAATGCCTAATGTTCATGCACAGGAACTTATGTAACTTCCCCTCTTTCAAACACGGGCATGACACACGGAAAAAAAATAATATACGTAGTAATTTCCTTCGTCTTCAAAAATCAAGAACTACGCAAACTACTACGTCATTAAAGTTTTCAATATAATACCTGAGGAAATAAGATCCCTACCAATCAAGACATTTTCTAACAAACTTAAAGAATATTTATTGACAAATCCCATTTATGAAATTGATGACTTTAATAATGTTCATTTTTAATTTATATTATTTCATTCAAAGTGCTGGGTTTTGCCCTTTTTCCCGGCGTAACTAATTGTGTGTGGTAACATAGTATTAAACACTATTGTTAAAAAATAATAAAATATTTATACTTGAATACATAGAAATACAATTAGGCATATGTATAACCACTATGTAATTTTATTTTTTTAAATTTGTACTTTAATTGCCTGGCAATAAAATATTTTATATATATATATTATTTCATTATGTAACTTATTGTGCGATTATGGTCATTTCAGTTAAATATTTAAGCTCTTTAAATGTGAAGGTCATAGGCTTTAGCGTGAAGTGCAATTACGGTCACCATTTAACGTTAAATAAATCCTTAAATTTTTCTTTAAGCTACAGCCAGATATATGTCTCCATAGCGCTAAATTTGAGGTTGTGTTTAACACTGGATCAGACTGTAACGTTTCCCGAAATTGTATTTAAAGTTAAACATTTTTATTACCAAGAAAATGGAATTGATCCATGTTTTAGTTCATTTAATTGACGAAGAAGATGACAACAGGTAATAAAAGATAAATTTATAAACATTATTAATTATCAAAAATATGTACTATGTATTTTTAGGAACAATCTTCGCATAGAACGAAGATGTATAAGAGACACAGAAAATCCATTTGAAATGGCTAATGAGAGTTCTAGAAAATTTTTTCGGCTGTCAAAAGAAATGATTTTCTACGAAATTTTGTAACCACTACATAATGGACAACTTACAAGGCAAGACGAACTTCCACTACATCTCTAAGTGTTAGGAACTATCAACTTTTTGGCAACTGGTTCTGACCAAAAAGCTGTGGGGAATTCCATTTTTAATTGCATGAGCCAGAATAGTTTAAGCAAAGCTATAAACCAATAATGCAGGCTCATTACGAATCGCTTAAGCCATGTGTGTTATTTTGTATCAAAATTACCTATAAACATCCATTTTTATCTTAAAATTATTGTTTTACTATTTATTATTTTTGGGGAAATATTGTAAACATAGTTTAATAAATCATGTACTTTGAATTCATTTTGCTATGTATTTTTCTGGTTTTTCTTCAAGAAATAAAGATTTTAAGTTTTTGGTTATATCACGTTATATGTTCTGACAGCCAGCACTAAAAACATTAAATTATCATGTCTTTACTATTGCTTTTCCTCTTTATTCAATGCGCACAGACAGAGACAGACAATGCTCAGTTGAACGTTACTTAATTAGCCTCTAACACGGTCACAATTTTGTAGCTGAAGTATTTAAATTTAGTTGACCATAATAGCAAAATTTTAAATAATTTAACAGTTGAAGTTAAAGATTCATTTAGCCTTAAATTCTGTAACATTTACATGTTGGACCATAATCGCACCATTAAGACTGACTGTAAACATATTGTATGTAATGTGGTCAGTAAATGTATTATTATTATTATTATAATCTTAACAATCCTTTAACATTTTCCAATCAAATCAGCATCCGTAGGCCTTGCAAAAGTCCATGGGACAGAAGTTTTAAAGAATATTGTCATATATTATGATGAATGTACCTAGAAAGACGAAATAATTAACTTAAGTTGGACTATTTGTGAGTAGGGACAAAATTCATTCCGACTGCCAATGTCAAAAATATTTCCTGACCAAATGTTCATTGATGCAGTCTGCTGATTGCAAAATGGCAATTTTTAGTCTAGCATTATTTATTCTGTGTTTGGCTAATGCATATTTATGAATTTTCTGAAAATGAATACATTTGAATATCAGATTGTATTCTAATGATAATTAAATATCTTTAGTAAAAGGTTATGGCTTAATCATTCATGAAAGAACGTAGGCTTTCACATTCATTAGACGAATCGCAAACAAATTAAATTTAAAAAAGTGTAGCGAGAATGTATCCGGCAAGACGACTAAAAAAGACAAAAGCTGATAATTTAAGGCACAACAGTATCATAAGTTTTTTATGCAACATCTACCAATCCGAAATAAAATTATTAACAATGTATAAACCAAAACTTTCACCGAATCTTCACTATCCAATATGATATTTTAATTGTAATAAAATGTTCTCCTTCATCTTTTCCATCTTCTTCTTTTCAATCAATGTCTTCATTATTTTAGTTTTCGTTATCTTTTTAGGCTTTCGTACGTGGGCTACCTTTTAAGTTTTTACAAAAACTAAGAAAGTAAAAGATTTTTTTTTGAGCAAACTGTTTTTTTGTTTTTCAAAATATTCGCCTTTAAGATTTATACACTTTTGCATGCGTCCAAACCAATTCTCGAAACATTTTTTTCACTCTGAATTTGGTATCTCAAAAACATGGTTTTCGAAAGCTGCAACAGCTTCTTGAGGTGACGAAAATCGCTTTCCACGCATTTTTTGTT
Organism: Liopterus haemorrhoidalis; assembly: GCA_963971575.1. Taxonomy (NCBI): domain Eukaryota; kingdom Metazoa; phylum Arthropoda; class Insecta; order Coleoptera; family Dytiscidae; genus Liopterus; species Liopterus haemorrhoidalis. Next base: position 12,745,048 of record OZ020620.1, read on the forward strand.
TGATATTGGGGAACAAGAAGAAGTCGTTAGGGAATATATCAGGTGAATACCGGAAATTAGACATTAATTCGATGTTTTTCTCCTTCAAATAATCAATTGTTTGACGTGCTGTGTGGGAGCTTATGCATTGTCTTGATGAAGAATGATGCGACGTTTTTGGTTGTTTTTCCTGATTTTGTCGATGATCTGGCAAACAAATTGTTGTATACCATTCAGCATTTACTCTTCTCCGATCCTCTAAAGGAATGGTTGTGACATGTCCAGTACAACCGAAGAAACAAGCGATCAGTTTCTTGGAAGTGCTTCGTGAACGAACAACTTTTGTGGGTTTCGGTTCATCTAGGAAGATCCAAACAGTGAATTGTTGTTTAGTTTCCGGTTCATATGAATAAATGCAAGTTTCATCACCTGTAATGATGTTATATACGGATTTTGAAATGCCTAGGTTGAATTTTTTTAGCATTCCCTTACACCAATCAATACGAGCCTTTTTTGAGCTTCGGTCAAATTATGTGGAATCCATCGGGAACAGAACTTTTTCACAGCTAAATGCTCATGCAAAATCGAATGTATTGCAGTCTGTGATATACCAAAGGATGCCTCTATCTCACAATAAGTCACATGCCGATCTTCTTCAATCATTTTGCGCACAGCATCGATGTTTTTTGAATCTCAATCGATTTTGGTCGTCCTTCACGAGATTCATCACTGACGGACGCACAACCACGACGATATTCTGTAAACCAATTTTAAACAATCTTTTCTGATGGTGCTTCATTACTGAAAGTTGAATGAAGCGAATCTATGCATTGTTGTTGAGTTAGGCCTTACTAAAATTGTAAAAAATCATATTGGCTAAGGCAGCTAGTATTCTGTTGATTCTCTTTTTCTTACAAATTCATACTTCACACCAATTTTTATTATTAGATTCCAAGTTTTTATTTACCACTGCTAATAGTGCTTATAAATGTGTTAAGTACAAAGATTTTACACAAAACATAATCCAAAATAATCTTATACATGATATAGTAACAAAAATCAATGTAAAACTGTTCAAAATCCCAAAAAATTCAAAAAATCATTCCGGTCCTGAAAATTAGAAAAAGACCAGATATAAACTGAGGGTGGTTAGAAAAAGATAACACTATATTCCCTACTAGGGCGCATTTGTATGGATAGTGGTGGCACATCAAGGGTTCTGAAGGGTGGGGGAAACTGTGCAGCCAGCAAGGGCTGAATATCATGACAGTCTGGTGCGGAACCCCGCCGAGAACAGACGTGTCGTGCCGGTCGACGAGTTAAAAGAAGCGCGAGATTTGACGGACATACTAAGTGAGAAAAAATAAAAGTGTTAAAACAGTGAAAATTATGTGCCAATTGTGACAGTATACAATATTTAGAATTAAAAAAATAAAAAGACTGAAATTTGGACGCAGAAATTTTTTATAAATAGTGTTACAAATAAAGTGGAGATATAAACAATGCATGATTTTGGATTGTTGAAATTAATATTGTGTGATTGTTGTATATTTTGTGCGTAAAATAATGTCTGTATGTACTGCTAAATTATAAAAACAAATTTGTAACAAAACTCGCGTTTTTAATGTGTTGCGGTTTAATAACAAACGTTCGCACATAACTAACAAGTTTCAACAATACTTTGGTGTACATAACCTAACAATTAAAAATGTTAACAGTGTTTTTGTTTAATTTAGGATAAAAAGGATGTTATCCATGTGTCTTAAACATTTAAAAAACCAATAATTAAACCCAGTTTGAACTTTTAAATTTCATTTGCGTGTCATATGTGTATAAAACCACACACGATTTCAACGCGTTAAACATGTGTTATACCAACTCATAAACAAAGTTCATAAAATGAATTTCGCGTATTTTGATTTACAACCGACGAACTGAGTTTTAAACGCGTGAAATTATTCGTTATTAAGTGTGTAAAAATGATAAATTTTAAGAATTTCTACTGTGTTGTTTTGTTCGTCGTTCTGTTGGATTGTGTTCATGGTAAGTTTATTTTTTTTGTAAGTCTGGTAGTTAAAGATAACAATGGTTTTGCACCTTTTGCCGGTATATAGTCCTGTGAACGGTACATAAAAATCTTTTCTTTGGAAAAGAAATAAATCTTTTACACTTCAATTATATTAAATAAGATTGTAAGACGTATATTACGTATTGTTGAACAGAGTTTTGTGTTTAGAAAAATAGACACCAGAAGAACTGAGAAATAGAGAAAAAGGCACAAAAGGAATCAAGTTGGAAAATTACGTACTTGATGTCCAAAATGTTAATTTGTGTCCTAAATTTTTGTTTTTACCATTTATAGGGTTCAAAATGACGATTGGTCTTTTTATTTGTTGGCTTTGTCTGCTTTGGCTATTAGTCAGGTATAAATGAAGAGATAACAATGTTTTAAAAATTACATTTATAATTTGATATTTTCTGCTTTAATATAGTTTCATATTTTCATTATTAATAATTTCATAAATAACTAGAGAGTTAGTAGCAAGAAGCGTCTGAATATTGGTAGGTAAGGATATTTTTTGGACAACTAAATTTTGTATGAATAAGTTACGATTGCGAAAATGAATTGGGCATTCAAACAATAAATGGTTCGAATCGCTGACAGACAAATTATCACACGGACAGAAAGGAGACGAAACCATATTAATTCTATGCAGATGATATGGAGAAGTGTGATTAAATCTAAGCCGGATAAAAGTGCATATAAAAGATCTGCTTTGGTGAGAAGAAAACCAAAGCTTTCTAGGAAGAAGAGGTTGAATTTGACCATAGTTTGATCCTTTGAACTGTAGAGAATCTATGTATTCTTGTTGCCATTGGTTGTATATGGAAGATTTGAAGATTGACATAATCTCATTACAGTTTAGAGGAATATTAAAAAGAGAGCCATTTATAGTTTCTTCTTTGGCTAGAAGATCAACTTCGATGTTGAACTCAAAATCTGAGTGGCCTTTAATCCAACATATTTTTATAATTTTACCGCTGATCGTAAGATCGTTAAGGCATTTAATAACATCATAAATTAGTGAATAGTTCTTTTTCTCAAATCCAGGGCAACTCAATTCTCTTTACAATCAGAAAATATTACAAATTCATTATGAAAATGATTTTTTAAGTATTCCAAACTCAAAAATGTCTACTTATTTGTTGTTAAATAATGGAAACAAATGCATACAATTATTTTAATAGGTAGATTACTGTTATGAGTCACTCATCACTTATTATTTTTAAGACCACAAAAAGTTGCTTTTCTCAAAAATGATTTTATGAAAGGATATAAAAATTTTAACCCGTTGAAAAGAGAAACAAAAAGTATAATATTGTGTTAAATAGTATGTGTAGTGTAATTTGAAAAATAGTTATTAACTGCCGTGCCTCTTGTAAAACAAATGAAAGAAAATATTTGATACTACTATAGTCTGATCCCCATTACCCCGAATAAGTTTTATTTAAACAATATTTTTATAACTCTTTTTATTAAGGAAATAATCGAGGTGAACATAGTATTGTCTCACCCTGTATATATTTGTGGGTTTCAAACTTTTATATGATAATTTTGTCTAAAAATTAGAAATATTCAAATAATGCGTCAACATTGGTTTTCAAGATGACATTTATAATACAATTTGTTTATTTACAATTACATGTTTTTTTTTTTTTATTTTAAAATATCCTATTAGATACATAAAAATTCCTTGCATTTTGATGCATAGATTGTCACTCATTTTATTTCATATTGTCATTTTGTTTATCAAATTTGTAAGAACTATACTATTGTGCCTCCCCATATGGCATCGATTCGTTATAAGACGTTTTATTTTTATAATTGTTATCATCTCTTGTCATCTCTATTCGTGTTCGTATTTTCTACCACTATTCCTCACTATTGTTTATGTGATCTAATATACACAATTATTGCACTAATCCAGTGGTTCTTAACCTTTTCAGAATCACGGAACACTTACAATTTTATAAAATGTTTGTTTAACACAGTAAAATTAAGTAGTATATATATATATATTTTTAAAGCCAACATATATGAGAGAGGTATTGTGATCATACCGATTTTGACATTTCGAGATTTCGATGGATCTCCACGAATTGAGGTCCCTACATAACGTTTTGACTATTTTTAGCATGATGTCTGTTGATCTGTCTGCCTTCTGTCTGTCGGTCTGTGTGCAGAGCAAATTCGGCTAAAAGGATTTTTATAAAACTTCATATTTAAGCTTTTGACATCAATGGCACGAGTTGATCATCTTTTGGTAAAAATCAGTTGACTAGAAATGGGAGTTTACTCGTGTCGATTTTAAGATTTTTGCGAGTATTTCACGACAGGAAAATATTTCGAAAAAAAAAATATTTAACAAAAGTTGATATAAAAGCAATAACTAACAGCTTTTATTTGAGACTTTTTTTTATTGTTTTTTACAATAATAACTACTCTGCTACTAGAATGTATTTTATGCAAGTACTTTGTGATGGCGGTCGGTCCTGTGGTGGCCACAGCTGATTTTTTATATTGCGTAATATATTTAAAATCTTATATATAACAGTTTACATATCAGTCAATAGCAAATAACAATCAGTTATTCAAATAAAAAAAAAAGAAAATTATCTCAATCTTCTTAATGGGATATTTGGGCCTGATGATTTTTACAAATGTTTTCAATATCTGGTCTTATGTGTGAAATAGCTACTCTCATTTTCTCTTCTATATTTGTCAGCCTATGAATATTAAGACAAAGAAACGTTTGTTTTAATATTCATTCATGTTGAAAAACCTAGCTCGCGTAAGTACGATGTTGAAAATCGTAATAAAATTTTAATCTTTTTATCAGAAATAGTTTTAAACTCGGTTTGAACAGAATTCAACCAAAATTCTTCAACTGTTATTTCGGAAAATTTCTTTTTGAAAGTACGATCCGTTATAGAAATCGATAATAGATATAGAATCGTAAGTACATAAGTACAAGTAAAGACGAGAAAACTAAAAACAATTACCTGCTTTTTCGTTTTCTTTTTTTTTTTTCGTTTTAATAGCCGTTTTAATTTTTTACTGATTTACAAATTTTTGGCGGACACTTTATTTAAGTTCACAAAACACCAGTGTTCCGCGGAACACCGATTAAGAAGCACTGCACTAATCTTTTGTGATCACACAATTGTAAAATACTTCTTACATTGCCTATTTTACGAGTACGTAAAAACTTTCTAAATAATCGTATATTAAAAACTACTTGAAATAAAAAATTACTATCGCATGATACAGCACAATTGAAAAAAATACACGTAACCCCCTTCGATAGCACCCCTTAAAAGACTGACAGACTATTTACTGAACATGAACTTTAGTTATTTCAAATTAAAAATATCGATTGCATGATACGAACTAATAGAAAAAAATGTAACTCGATTCTAGAATTTTTCCCCTGGATTGTTCTACCCTTTTGGACAGATTTTTTTCATGTAAATGCGATTCGGTACGGAAGTATCAAGTTTCTGGGGTTGCAGAATTAATTATGTTTGCGTTTTTTGTCTGATTTGGAGATGTTCTGACCCCCAGGGGTAAGACTGAGACACTAATTTATTTACATATTAATATGTTAAGTATTAAATTTCTGGGGTAAAATTATTATTGAGTTTGTCAAGTTTTGACAAGCATCGACTATTCGCCAACTTCGCTATTATATTAGAGAATATTGGAGCTAAGTACGCGACTTCATCCCCATCCCTGGCGATCTGTAATTGTGAAGGCTACATCAGATGGAGCGCCAACGCTTTGCACAACGATCCGAGTAACATTTTTTAAATTCTGCAGATCAATGAAATGGAATTCTATCTGCAAGCAGAATGGTTTAAATTTTCCTTTTTACCAAGGACTTAAGGCCACCCAGGAGATCGATTATTAATACCACTTTTTTTCTTAGGTATAATTTACAAGGCTCTGATAAATGTCTAAATATTTAGTCCTTTTTCGTGAGATAATGGTCTCTAATGGATAGAATAACGCAATAGATATATACTTGTTTATTATTCTTATCCTGCAGCGTGAAAAAAAGTTAGGAATGGAAGAATTTGGGAAATTAAATGTGTTGATTATACTATAGAACAGGGGTCGGCAACAGGGCGCCCGCGAGCGCCGTGGCGCCCTCGTTCAGACTTTTATGCGTCCTCGCTATCGAGACACACATACTGAGCCCAATATCCACATCGCATCTATTTGTGATTCGACTTGAGCGATCAGCGCTAGATTAGACGACCTTGCGAACCACGAGTGTTTGCATATTTTACGTTTTTATGCGCCTTCAATAACATTTGAATTTATTTTGCGCCCTTATTGACAAAAAGGTTGCCGACCCCTGCTATAGAATAATGCTTCTCAATACAAAACTTACCAGGCACCGGCAAAATATCCATTTTTACGCTTTTTTTTACGAGGATTGTTTTAATACAAAATCTTTTCCGGCAAAATGTACAATTATTTTCCGTGGACCGGCAGAATATTTATTTTTTATAGATACAGCGGCAATATATATATATATATATATATTTAATATATATATATATATATATATATATATATATATATATATATATATATATATATATATATATATATATATTATATATATATATATATATATATATATATATATATATATATATTAATCAGCAAAATAAACATTTTTTATTTCGGAGTCGGCAGTTGAGGAGTCGAAGATTTTTGAAGGAGTCGGAGTCAAGAGTCGGAAAAACTATCGACTCCCACCTCTTTGACTGAATTATTATCAAGGACGAAAACAAACCGAAAACAAAAATCAAATATATAACGGTATTACTAGAATTTTTTAAAGAACCGAAACGAACCACTATTTTCTTTTTTGTTCAAGAAAACTAATTGAAAATATTCAATACCGACTTAAGCCGATTTTCCAGGTTAAAATTTCATTAATACTGCTCGTATAAACAGATTAATACGATGTGGCAGTAAAGATTTTTGTTTTTACACATATTCATTATATCTTTTTCAGTAAATTCTGTTTATTACGTTTAATAAGAACTAAACGGGATTTTTTTTTCTCTGAAATTAAAATTCTAAAATAAACCATGGAAACGAATGACATTTATTAAAAATTATATTACTTTTTATATATGTTGAAGACAAAAAAAATGGGAAATTTTTATTAAGATTGATAAAAAATTAAAATGCAATGCAAATGACATTTTATAATGACAATCAATTTAATCTAGAATTTGCATTGTGAGTATGATTTACAAAGCTTAAACAAAATGACCAAAAGTCCGAATTAATAGATAAAAATTACTAGATTTCAAATACTAGTTCCATCTAAACGTTTGGAATAGCCTATAGCAGTGTTTCTTAACCAAAAACGCACCTCGGACCGGTAAAATTCAAATTGTTGATTCATTTTTTGCAAGAAAACAAATATATTAATGTGGTAATACATTTATTTTATTTATAGAACACAGCAAAATTACAGAAAATAAACAAAATATAAATTATTTACGTATAAAATGTATATAAAAAATAACATAAAAACTGCAAAAAACAAATACAAAAACTTTCGCGGACCACTAAAATTTTTCTGTGGACCACCAGTGGGCCCTGGACCACCTGTTGAGAAACACTGGCCTATAGCTTTTGGGTTTCTAAGACCCAAATAAGTTCATATCCGCAAATAAAGTGTAATATTCCAGGGTTAATATTATTATTACTATCCTATTTTATAATTTACACAATATGTTCTACATTACTAATCTACAATTTACACAATGTCATATACTTGAGTATAAGTAATATCTTTGGTTTAGGCGGAACTAACTGGGGGTTTCGTATTTTTAAGTTGTCACGAAATCAGAGCATGGCTAGGTTATTTCTTTTTTCATGTTGGTAATTATTATTAGACACATTTATTAGAAAAATGAAATAAATAATACATTTAAAATTTTTTGGAAAATGTAAGAATTTAATAAATGAGACATTTGTATTAAAAATGACACTAAAATCAAAATGTAATGAAAATGACATTTTATAATGATATCAACTTTAACATAAAAATCAGCTGTGGCTACCACAGGACCGACCGCCATCGTAAAGTACTTATATAAAATATATTCTAGCAGCAGAGTAGAAATAACTTGGCCTAATATTTTCTAACAGAGATATTATTTATCATGACCATGGAAACGTTACATATAAGTATGAAAAAATTGAGAATTTTACAGAAATTTTTCGAAATTTTTCGTTTTATCAAAAATCGTCTCAAATAAAAGTTATTAGTTATTGCTTTTATAGCAACTTTTGTTCAATAATTTTTTTCGAAATATTTTTTTGTTGTGAAATATTCACAAAAATCTTAAAATCGACACGAGTAAACTCTCATTTTTAGTCAACCGATTTTTACCAAAAGTTGATCAACTCGTGCCATTGATGGCAGAAGCTTAAATATGAAGTTTCATAAAAATCCTTTCAGACGGACGGACAGACAGATGGCAGACAGACAGACAGACCGACAGACATCATGCTAAAAATAGTCAAAACGGTATGTAGGGACCTCAATTCGTGGAGATCCATCGAAATCTCAAAATCAGTATAATCACAATACCTCCCTTATATATGTTGGCGGTCGGTAAAAATGTTTATTGCAAGTATGGTTTATAAAGCTTAACCAAAACTGTCATAAGCTCGAATCAAACTATAAAAGTTACTAGAACGTAAAATGTAGTTCCGCCTAAAGGTTTGGCCTATAATTCTAACGATATGTCGACATGTTTAAATTTTCTCAACCAATTTCCATTAAGTAATCTCATTACATTTCATCATTGGAAAAAGTGTTTTTTTTTGCAGCATGTATGTTCTATTTTGGATGTGAAACGATAAGCAAACAACAAGCGACAGTGAGGGTCCGGATGCGTTGACAGATTGCCATGTCTTTGGTAAATGCAACTGACAAATTCTCTTGTAACAGTGGTAGCACGTTGGCGAATCATGTAATTGATCACCTTATCTCTAATGAAACTAGAAGTAATGACCATTATAAACGATTTTTGTTTTTTTCCAATTACTCACAATCAAAAGATATATATTTTCTTTTTTACCTTTTGTTCGACTGATTTAATAAAAGAGATGTATTAGACAATGATTAAATGTGATAGGAGAAGAAAACAAAAGTAAAAAGTTTGAGGATGCTTTACACAATGCTCTTTCATTATATTTAGTAAGAAACAGAGACACAGGGAAAAGAAACAGAACTTTATTCATCATTTTAAGGAATTGCCAGCAGACAATTATCTTTCTTTCTCACTATTAGTCGGGTTGACTTTTGTTCTTCAACACAAAAACCCTCAATCTTATTCCGTTAAATGTCAGGTCTTCTCGAGTATCTTATACATTCAACCTTGCACCCGAGGAACAATTTTCAAGGACCAAAAATTTGATGGCATATAAAATACCGTCGAAATTGAAACGAGCACCAGGAAACCAGGAATATTTGCTCTTTATAACCACTACTAATACGAGGGCTACCTTTTAAGTGTTTACAAAAACTTATACCCTTTTCACACTAGATCTTTAAGACGAGTGAACTTAAAGTTCACCGATGTTTAGGATCGGTATGCTTTCACACTTGATGTTTAAATCTCTGGTGCTGTCATCAGCTACAGTAATTATGTCCTTAAGTTACCGTCATGAAATTACCAGTTTTGAACTGTCTGCGCAGACGCACATTTTGAATTATTATAAACAAATAAGGATATTTCATTTCATTCTACAATAAAGACACTACAGTAAAGAATATATTACACTTGTATTAACATGTAAGTCGATACATTTTATCTCAATTATTGTAGCTCTGTATTTTATTAAACACATTATTAAAATAAATAATTTTATTATAACAATAAGTATAAATTTCTTATAACGTCGATATAATACAGTATTCTTGTTTATGATAATATAAATTACAGCACAAATTCAAGGAGTATTTTTTTATAATAGAAATTAAGTTAGCAATGCGGACGAAGTTTAAGACGCAGATCTCTGTCTTAAACATCGCTTGTGTTTAGACGAGGCCGTACGGTTTCACATTAGCGTTTAAAGATACATTCACTTTAACATCCCGATCTTAAAATCTAGTGTGAAAAGGGTATAAGAAAGAAAATTGTTTTTGGAACAAACTGTTTTATTGCTTTTCAAAATATTCGCCTTTAAGATTTATACACTTTTGCATGTGTTCAAACCAATTCTCGAAACATTTTCTCTACTCTGAAGTTGGTATTTCAAAAACATGGTTTTCGAAGGCTTCAACCCTCCTTAGGTGATGAAAATCGGTCTATGCATTTGTTGTTTGAATTTGGGGAACAAAAAAAAAATCGTTAGGGGATAAATCAGGTGAATACGGGCAATGAGACATTAATTCGATGTTTTTCTCCTTCAAATAATCAATTGTTTGACGTGCTGTAGGACCTTGCATTGTCATGATGATGAATGATGCGACGTTTTTGGTTGTTTTTCCTGATTTTGTCGATGACTTCTGACAAACAAATTGTTGTATACTATTAGCATTAACTGTTTTCTGATCCTCTAAAGGAATGGTTGCGATATGTCCAGTACAACCGAAGAAACAAGCGATCATTTTCAGTTCTTCGTGAACGAACAACTTTTATGGGTTTCGGTTCATCTTGGAAGACCCAAACAGTGGATTGTTGCTTAGTTTCCGGTTAATATGAATAAATCCAAGTTTCGTTACCTGTAACGATGTTGTATACGGATTTTGTAGTACCTAGGTTGAATTTGTTTAGCATTCCCTTACACCAATCAACTCGAGTCTTTTTTTTAGCTTCGGTCAAATTATGAGGAATCCATTGGGAACAGATCTTTTCACAGCTAAATGTTAATGCAAAATCAAATGTATTGCAGTCTGAGATATGCCAAAGGATGCCTCTATCTCACGGTAACTCACATGCCGATCTTTTTCAATCATTTTGCGTACAACATCGATGTTTTTTTGAATTACAACCGATTTTGGTCGACCTTCACGGGATTCATCACTGACAAACGCACGACCACGACGAAATTCTGCAAACCAATTGTAAACAGTCTTTTCTGATGGTGCTTCATTACCAAAAGTTGAACGAAGCGAATCTATGCATTGTTGTTGAGTTAGGCCTTTACTAAAATCGTAAAAAAATATCCAACCTTCACAAGTAATATTCATTTTTCACAAACTTGTTTTTTTAAATGCTCACTATCAACTAATTGGTCAATTTATAAGCTGCTACTGCTTTCACAATAACAAATGTCAAATTTTAAGAATATAGTAATGACACTTCTCATTATTGCCATCTGGTGGTCGTTTGTAAAAACATAAAAGGTAACCCTCGTATTTGTTTATCGGTTAACTGTCGATTAATCGGCTTGTTAAATCTCGTGAACTCTATGCCAAAAGTCGCTAGATCTATAGATATTTTTCGCGGACATTTTACTGGACGACAAATTCGTCCTCACTTCATTAAATATTTGGGTAGAAAACTTTGTGTTCTTTACCATTTTCTATTAAAATTAATATACTCTCAATACCAATAGTTCCCAAAATTTACACTCAATTTTCATTTCTAACAGAACATGACAATAACCAAAATTGCTCCGTCCCACAGTTTAACAAATTCTGCTAGAGTAACATTTATTGTAACATGTTGGAGCAACATAAGGGAAGATCTTCAATAGTGAAAATACATGTAAGGGGTTGAATCTGAAACGGAGAGGAAGGAATAGCGAACGCGGAAAAGGCAATACTGAACCGCGATATTGCCGAATACTCAGATTATCATAAATTCTTTACAGACGCACCGCAGATTAAATCGTAATATCAAGAAAATAAACAGGGAAATCGATTCAATACATTTTTCAGCACAACTGAAATTTATTTGTTGTTTGATTCAGTATAGCAAAAATATAATAAAATTGTTACAATGTGCATAACAATTAAAAAGAAAAAAGTAAAACTGAAGTTAAATTTCTACTCGCCCTCTTTTTGGCACTATTTCTTCTAATTTGGAATAAATAGAAAACTTTGTTTCTAATATTGGCAGTTAAGGCTGCGTATAACCCCGGAGGTTACTAGTTTCTTATACAAAACTAAGAATCTGAAATAAAATTAGTATCAACCTATACATCAAATTTTGCACCGAATTTATATCTATCTAATATGATAGTTTTAATTGTAGAAACATTTATAGTAAAAATATTATCGCTCAATAACTTAAAAATAGACATCAGCGATATTGTTCTGTAATTTTTTAAATCTATTTGTGGGTTTCGAATAACTTTTATATTTATATATTTTTGTGTAGAAATGTTCAAATAATACGTCAATTTTTTTTCGACTTGATTACTTATAGTTTAGAGCCTTCGACGAAAAATATTATACTTAAAGATAATAGAATGCCACTTGGTACACGTATTGTTCACAAAAAATAAATCATTTTTACCCGTAACACCAATTTTGAAAACCGCGATTTTGATTCAAGAGGGCGGCAAAAATAGATTAACAAGTACAATAACTATAAGTAATTTTCATAATACAACAAAATAGCTAAAATCATATTTGTAGAATGAAGCTTTAGGTACAATTTGCCGCATCGTACGCAGATATGCGGCTATTGGTTTACAAGATGGCGTCTATAATGCAATTTGCTTATTTACAACTACCTAACAGTTTTTTCTACAATTAAAAATATCCTATTAGATAGATAAAAATTCGCTGCAAATTTTGATATATAGATTGTTATTAATTTTATTTCCGATTATTAGTTTTGTATAAGAAACTATTGAGGTCTATAGGGTTGTGCGCCGCCTTAAGTAAAAGAAATTGTCAGTAAAGAAACGCCAAATTGGTAGAGAAATAACCAGTTATTGTAATTCATATGTTTAATTTAATAAAAAAAAAATCCTTTTATTTGTTGGCTTTAGCAGCTTTGGCTATTAGCCAGATATAAATAAATACATTACAGATTTTTAAAAATACATTTATAATTTGATATTTTCTGCTTTAATATAGTTATAAATAATTTTATAAATATCTAGAGGGTTAGTAGTAAGAAGTGTCTGAATATTGGTAGTAAAGAATATTTTTTGGAAAACTAAATTTTGTATGAATAAGTTATGATTGTGAAAATGAATTGGGCATTCGAACAATAAATGGTTCGAATCGCTGACAGACAAATTATCACACGGACAGAAAGGAGACGAAACCATATTAATTCTATGCCGATGATATGGAGAAAAGGTGTGATTAAATCTAAGCCGGATAAAAGTGGATATAAAAGTTCTGCTTTGTTGAGAAGAAAACCAACGCTTTCTAGGAAGAAGAGGTTGAATTTGACCATAGTATGATCCTTTGAACTGTAGAGAATCTATGTATTCTTGTTACCATTGGTTGTATATGGAAGATTTAAAGATTGACATAATCTTATTATTGTTTAGAGGAATATTTAAGAGGAAGTCATTTACAGCTGCTTCTTTGGCTAGAAGATCGACTTCGATGTTGAACTCAAAATTTGAGTGGCCTTTAATCCAGCATATTTTAATAATTTTACCGCTGATCGTGAGATCGTTTAGACCTTTAATAATATCATAAATTAGTGAATAATTCTTTTTCTCAAATCCAGGGCAACTCAATTTTTGAACGGTGCTTTTACAATCAGAAAAAATTACAAATTCATTATGAAAGTGATTCTTTAAGTATTCTAAACTCAACTTTAAGGCCACCATTTCCGTATTGTAGATAAACATATTATCTGGGAGTTTAAATTTTAGGCTAAAATTGCGTTGGGGATCTAAAACGGCACAACCTACGCCATTGATTGATTTTGATCCGTCAATATATATATGGTGTGCATTTGGACATTTTAATTTTAGGTTATCCAAAACTGATAGGTTCTTTTCCCGATAATTTGAGGAAGATATCTGTATCATGTTATGATCAGCTATGAAATAATTATTTGGTTGTGAAAACCGAAATGGGTAAGAAAAGCAAGACATCAACACGTCAACACATTTTATAAATAACTATGAAATATAAGTGGTTACAAATAAAATAAAATAATCAACAAAATATCAAAAAAATTGATTTGACATTTCAGGGTTTCGCAGGTATATAATAAGTGAAGGCGGTATGCTGAGTGTGTAGGACAAATTTTACTTTGTAGTAGCAATCACGGCAAAATGAACGATATTTTTAAAATAATTTATCTGTTAATCATATAATAAGACTGGTTATTAAATTTACGCTCTTAAAAATTAAATACAACATTTGTCAAAATATAACTAGAATTTTGACAAAATAATTTCAACATAATAACAATGAAAAAAAAAAAAACAGAAAAAATAAAATTCACTCCGTACTCGAACTCGAATCCCTTCGTTCCATCGCATTTTAGCTTACGACAGTGCTCTAACCCATTACGCTATCGCACGCCTTTCATGTGAGTGTCTTACATTGGTATAACTTTTGTACTTTGTGAACCAAAAACTAGAAAAAATGCGTTATTTTTCGAAAACATAATCTGATCAAAAATTCCTGTTTTACTATTTCGGTTCACACCAATATACATTACTTAGAATTTTTTTAGATTTTTAGTTTAAACCATCTGGGCTACAGGGTGTGGGACAAAATTTTTTTTGCACAAGTTTGGCAAAAATCGCATCAAAATAATTTATTTTGCAAAAATAAAAATTTGATCGTTAATCCACGTACTAAGGGCTTTCATTTGATACCCTATTCAGAATTTAAAAAAAATATTTTTGTTTTCGATGAGCACATATTTGTTTATATTTTTAGGGGGGTATGTTTTTTAGATGTTTAGACGACAAAATGACGGTATAAGGGTTTTTTGGTCATACCTACAAAACCCTAAAAAGTGACAGCCAGTTTCTTGGAGGCTGGTAAATAATGTTTCAAAGACTATTGTTTACTAATCGACGCATGTTGTAAGTACCAACAAACGTTCTACGTGTCCGTGTACGTTTGAAATTAAGGCGATAGTTATTCACGCTGGTCGGTGCATGTTAGCATGAGCTTAATGGCGCTGACAATAATCTTTCTACCTGTTCATACGCTAAGTTATGTTGTTGTTTTGTTGTTCAGTTACACTTGATATCCAGATCATATAATATACTTGGGAAATTTGACATTTAACAGATCAAGATGGTGGACCAGTGTGGGCGAAGCTAACATTCAACCAGACTGACATTACGAAGAAAAGGGAGAGATTTGAAAGGTCTGGAGAGTTAAATGTTGGAAATTACGTCTAGTTTGCAAAGATCATAGATTTATTTATGTAATAACATGGCGTGCATCCCATAAATTATTAAGTAAAGCGTAAGTAAGTTCAACTGGTCTGAAATGTAACTAGATTACCCTAACCGCGTCTGACACAAGCGTTGGTTATAGCTCCTTTCATGGCAGAGCCAGGGGACTGTCGCTCCCGCGTAATGATGCCATTTTATCTGTGCTTAGGGTTTTGTTTAAAATTGACACGTACATATGAAAACTGGTTAAAATTGTAATACACTAGCAAGCAGGACACCTGTGACTGCTTTTATCATCCAAAATAAACTGCTTTTGAAACATATTCTGTCATCGCAGCCATGGGCGTCCACAGTAACAGCAGTGGCGGCACTAGCTCTTAAAATCTGGAGGGGCCAGGATATATTTGAACAAAATCTGGGGGGGGGGGGTCAAGAAATAATTTTTGAGGAGCATTTTTTATCGTTTTTTTTTTTAAAGAGCCAGATTTTTAATTTAACTCCCTTTCGTTAAAGGGTGCTGTAATGTCCTTTAATTGAATAAATAACCAATTACTTATTAAAGAAATGTTTATTCCTTTTTGGTAAAATGACATTGCAATCAATAATACAATTTTTCATCTACCATGACAAAGTCATGATTATAACAACATCAAATCATCACAATCCTCCCTTCCAAGTCGGAAAATAGAATTATGCATATGATAATTAAAAATACAAGTAATTTTTATAATTCACAATTACATTATTCGACATTATTATCAATAACTCTATCAATAACTCTCCTCTTTTCCCGTCAATAATACAATTTTTCATCTACCATGACAACGTCAAATCATCACAGGTGCGGGACAGAAATATATTTTTAGTACTTTTTTTTAAAGAAAAAATCGTGTTAAAATAAAAAAAAAAATCCAGAAAAGTAAAAAATCAAGCTTGTATTACGGTTACTTTTGGTAGTAATCAGTAGTAAAACTTTTTCAAAAACTGTGTTCCGTAAACTAATCGGTGACAGGTTTTAGATTATTACGGAATGAAAAACCACCCAGTTACGGGTTACTATGGTTAACTTGTGGTAAATATTATTAATAGCAGTGCTTACTATTCGGATTACAAACTACATAGGCAGCTCAGATTTAGAATTTTATTTTGAAACCATACATAATCATTTAAATTACTAAAACTAAAATTTAAATGATGATAGGTTTTAGGTTAGATTAGATTAGACTTTATTTAGCATTATTTTGCTACATAATCAAATATTAATACTAGGTAAATATAATACAAACCAGTACAAATATTCGATAAACCTGGACCAAAAATACTTTCATACATTTCGAATACACTAATAAAGACGTTTCATCTTCTCTCCATGTAAAAATTTAACAACAATTAGTTTGTCCCTTCTCATAGCTGAAAAATATTCAAAATACTTTTAGAACATTTAAAAAAATAACCAATATAAACACTTAGTTAATTTTATGTAATTTTATACATTTCTGTAATTAAATTAACTTAAATCCTCCCGTAGTTTAACAATTTTTATACAAATTAAAGCAAATTTAGTCTTTATAGAATTATGCTTAGAAAAATAACCTCAAAAAAATGTCATTATAACTATGGAAAAGAATATACAGTGAGTCTTGGTTTAACTTAAGAAGAATTTATGCAAAATTGTCTCGATTAACTAATCAAAAATCAAACATACCTTAAAAACGATTTTACACGTTTTTAAAGTAATAAAAAAATTATGCCTTGATTATTTTATATATAAAATTACGTTTTTGTTACACCTGTCAATTTACACTCAAAATATAGTGGGGCTTGGTTTAGCTATGAATTGTAAAACTCTGACGATTAATTAATCGAAAGATATTTACAACTTAAAATAGTATTTTACATGTTTTAAATAATATTCAGTTTTCGATTAATACCTTCTTACTTACATTTCAGTTCAGTAACATTTTTAACTGTAAGACTTTTTATGGCCAGCAAAAATGATTGAAATCTTAAAAATTACAACAACAAAAAAGAACTGCGTAATATTTACCCACTCTTATGTATTTTTTACACATTTCAGCGATTATATTAACAAAAAAATTTGACTGTAGATTTTTAGGGTTTTGTAGGTATGACCAAAAACCCTTATACCGTCATTTTGTCGTCTGTCTGTCTGTTCGGTAAAAATTGTAGCCAAACGGCTAAACCTAGAGAGTTGAAATTTGGCATGCTTATACAACTCTTTGACCCGCACATAGGAAAATACTAAAACATCTAAAAAACATATCCCCCTAAAAATATAAACAAATATGTGCTCATCGAAAAAAAAAATATTTTTTTATAATTCTGAGTAGGGTATCAAATGAAAGCCCTTGGTACGTGGATTAACGATCAAATTTTTATTTTTGCAAAATAAATTATTTTGAAGCGATTTTTGCCAAAAGAGTGCAAAATTTTTTTTGTCCCACACCGTGTAGTCCAGATGGTTTAAACTAAAAATCTGAAAAAATTCTAAGTAATGTATATTGGTGTGAACCGGAATAGTACAACAGGAATTTTTGATCAGATTATGTTTTTGGAAAAAAACGCATTTTTTGTGATTTTTGGCTAATAATGTACATAAGTTATAGCTTTGTAACACGCCACACTGGAACGTGTATGCTGGTGTAGTGGTATTTGACGCTGATTTTTCAACCAAGTAACCCGATCGGAATGGGATCGAACCCTGTGAGAAGAGACAATATTATTTTTTGTTTTTTTTTTTTTAATTTTTATCTTGTTTAAATTATTTTTTCAAAATTATAGTTATATTTGGCAAATGTTGCATTTAATTTTTAAAAGCGTAAATTTAATAACCAGTGGAAATTGTTTAAATTATAATTTAATTCTGTTTCAATGTACACGAAATCAGAGGGGCGGAACTTATAACAACCAATGGAAGCCATAGGCGCAATTTTTAAAATTCTTAATGAACCTTGCTATATAAAAAAAAATATTGCACATATTTATAAACCTAAATAATGGTATTAGGCGTTCGAATTAAAATTAACAAAAAAAATATTTTAATATAAAATTTGTTTTCGCATCCAAAATAATCATCATTCACTTACTAAATACCTGCAAAACCCTGAAATGTGTGAAAATTCACACTTCACATAAATTTTTTGATTTAGTCTTGCACTAAATGTATCTTCTGTACATTCGTATATCGTCAACTAAAAGCAATCCGTGCCGTTGACGTATCCGTGATATGTTCAGCTTTTGTACAAATTTATTGACGATCAACTGCACGGATTCGAGGAAAAAATGGATGATTTTTAAGAATAAAAACTAGTATACCCCCTGTCTAAATAAAATTAAGCCTAAGTCCTAAAAAAATATCACCCGGATAAGACGGCGGTTCCTTTTCCTCTCCGCGTTAACGGAAAACATGCACCAGACGAGTAGAACATACATACCAATACTTCCAAAATATAATAACAGACAAAACAAAAGAATTATTTAAAATACAAAATTATCTTGAGAAGGACAGATTTAATGAAAAACTCGATGAAATAAATAGCAAAATAGAGTTTTAGACACCACTGGTTCAGTACGAATGACACTAGAAAACATTAGTAATCTCAGACAAACCCCGAGGTGGGATAACCTCGGTTTGTCGTAGCTGTACCTGAAAAATAAACAAAATAGATTGACAAGCGTCTTTTGTATATCTCTTACTATTTTGCCAATGTGAGTGAGAGAGAAACACATCTTTACGTTAATTATTATTTCAGTCATATGATTTTGACTGGACTTTTTTAGATAATCCAAATATATATTCATATTTACTCAAGTTTAATTATGAAACTATTCAATATATTACGTTCAGCTCAAACTAGGAAATAAAAGAAACTTACTACATGTAAAATGTGTTATATCACAAAATTCCTTTGTCCTCCTGAGAATATGTGAAGTGTTCCACTTTTCTTCTCAATTTCTTGTCTTATTTGACGGTAAATGAAAAACTCAGATACAGTGCAGTCACGGTAGGTTGTCGAGTTAGTTTACCACTATGCCACCACACGGCAGATCAATGAGAGAACCCAGATGTTCGGGGCGCCACTAGCTGCAAGTGTCATGTAATATGTATGATTATACTCGTGAACGGCCCCCTGTCATCACACTAATGTCGGTGTATGCCGTCAATAACGTGAGACCAACGCACTGCTAACGGTGAAAAACTGGGGAAACATGGGTTTCACAAAACTCCGATTGATGTAATTTGATTGAATATCGGAAGTAGGAAAAATGGTGTTAATGTTGTTAGATGGAAAATCGTTAAGGATGAACGTTGGAAGAATTTTATAAATGTTGTAAATATTCTTCATATATACCAGTGTTACACAACAGGTGGTCCACAGAAAAATTTAAGTGGTCCGCGAAAGTTTTCGTATGTGTTTTTTGCAGTTTTTTTGTTATTTTTTATACAAATTTTTTATGTAAATAATTTATATTTTGTTTATTTTCTGTAAACTTTCTGTGATTTTCTACAAATAAAATAAATGTATTTAGTAGCACATTAAATATATTTTCTTGCAAAAAATGAACCTACAATTATTATTAGTGGTCCCCGTTAGAAAATTTTATATTTTACTGGTCCGCGGTGCGTTTTTGGTTGAGAAACACTGATATATACAACACTTAGCTTCCCTATTGCAATACAGTGAATTAAACTGAAGCAATTTAAAACTCCTGAAAATTGAAATTACAATTATTTTATTTAATATTAAATAGATCTTAAATTTTCTCAAATTTCGGGATTTTGCAGGTATCGAGTTACATTTTTGACATATTGCTGGCGCAAATTACGTCACTATTGGCTTTGGAGTCTCAAATGATACCACAAAAAATGTGAATTTTCACACATTGCAGGGTTTCGCAGGTATATAATAAGTGAAGGCGGCATGCATGAGTGTGTAGGACAAATTTTGCTTTGTACTAATCTAGGAGCTTTAAAAACAATTTTTTCTAAATATGTTTCTAAATATGTGCAGTATTTTTTACCGACCGCCAACATATATAAGGGAGGTATTGTGTATCATACCGATTTTGACATTTCGATGGATCTCCACGAATTGAGGTCCCTACATAACGTTGTGACTATTTTTAGCATGATGTCTGTCGGTCTGTCTGTCCGTCTGTCTGTCCGTCTGTCTGTCCGTCTGTCCGTCTATCTGTGTACACGTGCAGAGCAAATTCGGCTGAAAGGATTTTTATGAAACTTCATATTTAAGCTTCTGCCATCAATGGAACGAGTTGATCAACTTTTGGTAAAAATCGGTTGACTAAAAATTGGAGTTTACTCGTGTCGATTTTAAGATTTTTGCGAATATTTCACAACAGAAAAATATCTCGAAAAAATTTATTAAACAAAAGTTACTATAAAAGCAATAACTAATAACTTTTATTTGAGACGTTTTTTGATAATACGAAAAATTTCGAATAATTGCTGTAAAATTTTTCGAAATTTTTTCCGTCTCATTTTTTTTATATTTATATGTAACTTTTCCATGGTCATGATAAATAATATCTCTGTTAGAAAATATAAGGTCAAGTTATTTCTCCTTTGCTGCTAGAATGTAATTTATATAACTACTTTATGACGGCGGTCAGTCCTGTGGTGGCCACAGCTGATTTTTTTTATATAGCAAAGTTCATTATGATTTTGAAAATTGCGCATTTGACTTCTATTGGCTGTTTTAAGTCATATGCTCCGCTCCTCTGGTTTCGTATACATGACACATAGAATGAAAATATAATTCCAACAATTCCAACTGATTAATAAATTTATGTTCTTAAAAATTAAATACAACATTTGCCAAAATATAACTAGAAATTTGACAAAATAATTTAAACAAAATAAAAATAAAAACAAACAATAAAATTTTCTCCTCTGCCCGGAAGCGAACCCTAGTTTGTTGAGTAGCAAGCGAGAAAGCCTTCTAGTATAGTGTGTTTCATAACTATAACTTTTGTACATATTTGCTGTAAAGCAAATAAAAAGTAAGATGTAGTTTTTCAGCTGGCGTTCTCTGTGAGACCTCCTTCCCTAATAGAGCGAAAATTTTGAGTTTTCCAGTGGTTCTCAAACTTTTCGGCTCCCGGCACCCCTAATGTATCAAAAAAATTTCACGGCGCTCCAAGTCAAAATATTGGTCTAACGCAGTTGGAGGAATACTGGAAAATTTTCGTGGCGCACAGTTTGGGAATCGCTGATGTAGCCTATAACACATCCCGTGTTTCTTTCATCATACCAAGTTATATGAAAATGCATCAAGCTGTTTTCAAGTGAAGAAGTAGATTTTTCGGTGTACATCATCTTATAATCAATATAAACATGTAGAATCGAGGAGTGACATTGAAAAAAATACATAAAAGACAAATAAAACTGCAATTTTATTTATATTACGATTCACTGTCCAAAATACAAAGGGTCTCTTTTACATAAGATATCTTGACAAATAAATATTTTTATTTTAAATAATAAAAAAATAATCAATATATGCATTATTTGCATGATAGCGCTTGCTATTTTATATTGGGTTGTTTTTTTACCTTCTTATTTGCTTAACATGTGAACTGCTCTACAGAAGAATGAATAACTGTCATTGAAATTTGGTATCATATTTCGATGAAATATTTTTACAGTAAATAAAATCTTTTAAATATATTCTCTTCCCTTTTCTTTCGTATTGTCAGTTATGTGAATTTGTTATTCAAACACAAGTTTTGCCATTTTACATATTTAATCTTTCCAAGTATTTTGTACAGCAATACTTGCTAGATCTTCTATTAGCTGATCTATGCAGAGCCGTAGCAATGTTTTTGGCGCCCTTGGCAAATACTTAATATAGCGCCCTCTGGAAATACTTAAAGTAGACACTTGTAAATTAATTTAATAGACAGATGAAAATACAACTTCACTTCTAAAATAAAAGTGATGACATAAAACAAAAACGTCCTCATATCTAAAATCAAAGTAATGTCCAAAAAAGGTCCTCACTTATAAAATACAAGTACGAGTAATGACAAAAAAAGGCACGATGGTGCCCCTCAGATCTATTCTATCTTAAGCCGTTTGGCTACAATTTTTACCGTACAGACAGACAGACACATGACTGACGTTATAAGGGTTGGTCGGTGGTTACACTGGCGTATCCAGGATTCAAGGTTAGGGGGGGGGGGGGCATTGCATGCTACACGCAACTGGCATACGGCAAAATTTTGGCTGAAAAGTTTGCCATGGCCTTTTTATCAAGTTAATTTTTGTTAATTAGTAAAAAAGACGATATTCTAGTCATAAATATGTAGCTGGTACGCGAATATGATTCACGGTAAGTTCATCGAAAATCAATTCATCGAATGATCAATTCATCGAATCGTCAATTCATCGAAAAAAAAAATATTTTGTAAATATTTGAGAGGAATGCCGAGGGGATCGGAAAGCCAAAAAAGCAGTGGTCAATAAAAGTTGACAGACTACACTTATTAAATAACTATCATACTTGATTATATTGGCCTTTATATATAAACATGTCTAATAATAATTATAATAATTAATACAGTTCTCCCCCGAGGTACGTAATTAATGCGGACCGTAGACTTTTGGGTAACTTGAATTTTACGTAAGTCGAATTGGAATTCTTATAAAGAAACAAAAGAAATATAAACTACATAAATACGTATATAAAAGAAACAAGACAAAAATAAAATGAAATTCATTTTCATATACTATTCTATATGTACATACATACAAATAGAAAATAATTCCTTGTAAAATTGTATGTTACTCTAATCAAAAATTTTTCAATTTTTTGAAATTTTCATTTTACGTAACTACGAATTTACGTAATTCGCGTGTTACGTATCTCGGGGGATTATTGTATAACAATATTAATAGTACTTGTTGTGTTATCTGTCTCCACATTTTTAATATATAATTTTTGCAAATTTAAATTAAGTTTTAGTGAGATCATTTTTGGTGCATATTTGAATATTATTTTTTTTTAAAACCATATAAAATTGTTTATGCAATTATTTCTTAGTCTGTCTACTTTTATTGACCACTGATTTTTTTCACTTTCCGATCCCCTCGGCATTCCTCTCAAATATTTACAAAACATTTTTTTTTTCGATGAATTGATTTTCGATGAATTTACTTTCGATGAACTCGTTTTCGATGAACTCGTTTTCGATGAACTTGTTTTCGATGAACTTGTTTTCGATGAATTGATTTTCGATGAATTTACTTTCGATGAATTGATTTTCTATGAACTCGTCGGTTACCATAATATATGCACTTGACTTGCCGAATTCCATTGAGACACTTTTCCGCATCATATAGTCCCGATCTTGCGCTAAGTGATTATCATTTACTCTCCTATCTCAAGAAATTTCTGGGCACGTGCCCATAGTGCCCCCCCCCCCCCTAATACGCCAGTAAGCGGTTATACCTACAAAACGACTTCAATGAGCAATTTACTAATGAAGAAAAAGACTGGTCTAAAACGGCTAGAACTGTTTTTTACCCAAAGGGGGGGGGGGGATAAAAATCAATTACTTTTTATTGAGGCCTTCATCTTTACCGCCAGGGGCCCCCAGTGGACTCAATCTGCTCTTGAGTACACCAACTAGTCGATGTTCAATCTACCTTCTAGATAATAATTTTTATGTTATTTTTCATCCTCATCACATGTATTATCGTCTTCTTCTTCCCATGTGAGCAAAACGGTGCTAATTTTAAGGCCCCATTTTTCAAACTAAAGATGCGACGTAGTACTCATGTGTTTATCTCGTATTATATGAAATTTTAAAATACTCCAAAGCTCTTTTAATATTTAATTACTACAGAACTTTCGTTTTAAATATCATAAATAAATAAATAAAATCGATCGAGTTGTGTAAACTTTTAAATAAAAAATTAAAAACTTATCCGTCTAATAAGGATTTAAAAATCATATTACACAGCGAGAATTCATAAAGTCAAAGTAAAATTACCTTTCTGAATACTTTTCATTAGTATTATTAAAATTATTTGCCATTGGTTTGAAAAAAGAATGCATTTAAAAGGAAAAAAATTGTTCAAAGGAAAAAATCTCCTTTCAGGTTACGGAGAAGGCTTCTTACTTAATCAGGAAAATAAATAAGCATCCATTTCTGTTTTCAACTTGCATAAACATTTTAATTAAATCTGTTTGTATTTTCATTCAACTTAATATTTTACCTTTTAAGAAAGTTTTATAAAAAAATATCAATAAAGTTTTTTTCTTATTATTTATTTTTAAGTTATGAAGATTTATTAAACTTTTTTATAAAATTTATTGTTTCAACCTCCCAAATGGTAAATGGAGAAGACGAAAGAATAAATGTTTATACCATTGTACTCAAGCCGAGTATCACACTAGGAAAGAGAGCTAGATCATCTACTAGGAATTCGTCCACCGCCGAACAAAGACCTCCTCATTTCTTCTTCAAATATTTTGTATTAGAGTAATAATAGCCAATTTCCGTAATTTCTCTTATGGCTGCTTGTTAATGAACGAGTTCAGTGTTTTAACTCGACTCAAAACAACATACAAAAACATATCATTTCGAGTTAGGAATAACCCGAGTTAAAAAACTTAACTCGTTCTTTAGAAACCAGCTATTAATATTGTTGTGTTCGCATAAAGGCTGATTGTACATATTTTTACCTATCAGTTGGTAAATATATGATATAAATAAAAACAAGATCATTCAGATAACTGAAACGCGATACGTAGAATTTCTACGTTCTACATAGATTATTAGTAGATTATTAATATCAAAATTTAACCTTACGGTTAGAGCCGGCCCATTGATCCGGCTAATAAACGTATCCCAGAGAAACAGGTCGGTCAGTTGTCAGTTCTCCCACCGTTCAACACGGTGTTGGTTTGCAATATGTAGGTAGAACGTCGCTCGGCCGGCTCTTTCATTATATGAACAGACAGGGGAATTGTTTGGTCGAGTGGAATAAATGCCATAAAAACGTTCGAGTATTTGCCGCTTTATTACCTTTATTCTTGTTAATATTCTTAGTATGAATTCAAAACGTAAATTATGTCTTATTGACAAATTCTTCTCTCTCTCTCTCTCTCTCTCTCTCTCTCTCTCTCTCTCTCTCTTTCTCTCTCTCTGTCTTCCTCATTATCTTGTTATAAAAAAATAATAAAGTTAAATAAATAAAAATCTATAGAAGTGAATTATCTAACATTTTTGCCGGGTTAATAGTAATCAAACAATTCACTTTATGTAGCTACTGTATTTTAAACCAGATGTGTTAAGTTTATGGTGATGTTTGTTGCCCTTATAAATCGGACATCTGGGATTTGGGCAATATTTTTAATATTCTTATATAGTATGGTTGTAAATATGTACATACTAAGCCTATTAATTTAAAATAGACTTCCATTTCAAATAGACTTAATTGATGACAAAATACACTTTATGATAATACATTACAAGCCGAGTTCTCGCGAAGTTCAACATGACCTCGATCCAAATCCGGATTACTTCGGTCACTGGTCACAATCGCCCGATCAATCGTATCCTTGAAACTATGCAGTGAGTCGTGAGCCGACTCATTTGAATTTGGTGAACCGTGTGACTTTGGTCAGTGTACTGAGCCGTCTCAGTGAGCCGGTTCGTTCATGAACAACCCATCTCTAATTAGTACATAGCGTTTGTGAAGGTTACTATGTTAAACCATAAGTATAAATAAAGTCACTAGCAATCTATTATAATTACTCGCTAGGGTAGACGCTTGGAAGCGGTTAAAAATAAAGGAAGGCGGATGAAGGCGAAGTGATGTCAAAATAAAATAGACCGACGGAAATGATGACAAACAAAAGAAAGACGGATTGGATTGATGAAAACACTAAAATAGTCTGTACTAGCTCGCTCACCAATGTAATTTTCCTACTCGCAAAATGCGAGCGTGCGAGTGGGGTTTTCGAGGGTTGTCCATAAACGCTGTGTATTGGGCATACTGAAGTATGTCACCCTCCCCCGAAGTGAGCCAACCGAATAGTCTACGGACCGTGAATATACCTAAAGATGGATCAATTACCTCTGGATATGATGTTGCTGATGCGCAGTACTGTCTTTGCTTTGTAAATGAAATGTATTCTAAACTTTTCAGTCTGTATTAAAGATAAATACACCCCGTAGTTTAAGGGTTTTGACCTCAGCTTTGTATGAATGCAGTACTCTAGTGCGAAGATACGGAACTGCCATAGCGGATATTTATTGAAGCTTGAATCTATATATTTTGAATAGCAAACGTTGTTTTGTAGGTAGATATTGTGAAAATTGTGTGTTCCTCGTAAACATATTGAATTTTTACCGATTTATTCTTGGTTTGTTTTGTTAAAGATAGTAGGTAAATATTTATGAGGACAATATTTATGAAAATTAAAACGGAAGAATATAGCGGTTACTAAAAATGCATTTTGTAAATAAATTCTCTGTACATGCAAATTTATGTGACCTCACCAGTGTTACTCAACCTTTTCCTCACATGAGGATTCTTTATAACCAATATATGGATAACATGCAAAGAGATTATATTGCTGCGAAATACGGCCGTATAATTCATGGAAACACACGAGAATTTGAGGAATCCTTATTTATTTAATTTGAAAATAAAATACATTACATTCTTCTTTATCCTGTAGATTATTGTATTGTATTGTATTCCTGTATATTAGAAATTTTTACAAAAATCCCGAACTGCTCTGGGAATCGTTTGGACACGTTTGAGAGAAATTTCAAAGGCTGATTTAGGACCTAAAATTACTTGACTATCAGAAGTAGAAAATGCGTTGACAACGAGATGTAGCAACTGCAGGAATATATTTTCAAGGTGAATATTTTATTTTAGAGTAATTTTTAGGATTTCGTAAGTATAACCAAGAAATCCTTAGATCGTCACTCACTTACGTGTCTATCACTCTGTCAGTACGGTAGATATTGTGCCCAAATATTGATGCAAAATAAGGTTAGCCCCCCCTCAACATATATTTTTTTAAATAATTTTTTTGATAACTATTATGAAATAAAAAAATTAAATAATCATATTTAATTACCATTTTTAGAGTTTTGTAAAAACAGAATTTACCTCTTTGGTATAGTAACAAAAAACATTGTTATAAAAAAATTACACAACGAAAGAAGCATTTTAGATTTTTATTTTTTCGCAAAATTTCCTTGCATGGGGCCCCCTTTTACTAGAACCCTGAAGTGCCGCCCAGTAAAAAAAGTAGTTTTTTCTAAATTTCCTTTTTGGCGGCCCCGTTTTACTAGAAGCCTGAAGTGCTGATCAGTAAAAAAAGTAGTTTTTTTCTAAATTTCTTTTTTGGCGCCCCCGCCGCGTTTTCCTAGAAGCCTGAAGTGCCACCCAGTAAAAAAAGTAGTTTTTTCTTCTAAATTTTCTTTCATGGCGCTTCCTCTTTTACTAGAAGCCTGATGTGCCACCCAGTAGAAGAGGGTAGTTTTTCCTAGATTTAATTAAAGGTCACAATACTTACAAAAATGAAGTAAAAAAAAGTAATTTTTTTCTAAATTTCCTTTCATGACGCCCCACCCACCCTTACTAGAGGCCTGAAGTGCAACCCAGTAAAAAAAGGTAGTTTTTTTTCTTCTAAAATTCCTTGCATGGCGCCCCCTTTTACTAGAAGCCTAAAGTGCCACCCAGTAAATAAAAGTAGTTTTTGCTAATTTAATTAAAAGTAATAATACTTATTACAAAAATTTATGTTAAGTGTGAATCTTCACACATTTATGGGTTTTGCAGGTATTTAGTAACTGAATGATGATTATTTGGGATGCCAAAACAAATTTTATGTCAAAATATTTTTTTATGAATTTTAATTCGAATGCCTAATACCATTATTTAAGTTTCTAAATATGTACAGTATTTTATTTATACAGCAAGGTTCAGTAAGATTTTTAAAATTGCGCCTATGGCTTCCATTGGTTGCTTATATCATCATAAGTCCCGCCCTCTGATTTCGTCAAACAGAATTAAATTATAATTTCAACACTTCCCACTGGTTATTAAATTTACGCTTTTAAAAAATAAATACATTTAGCAAAATATAACTAGAATTTTGACAAAATAATTTAAACAAAATAGAAATGCAAAAAAAAAACAGAAAAAAATAAAACTAACAGGATTCGAACTCTGCAACGTTCGCACTGCAAATTACAAAGTACATTACGAAACCATCTGAGCTACCAGAGTTTCTGTTCTGAAGTGTTACATAGCGAATTAAATATTTAACATATTTTAGTTAAAAACACAAAAAATGCCTTATTTTCCGAAAACATAATCTGATCAAAAATTCCTGTTGTACTATTCCGGTTCACACCAATGTACATTACTTAGAATTTTTTCAGATTTTTAGTTTAAACCATCTGGGCTACAGGGTGTGGGACAAAATTTTTTTTGCACAACTTTGGCAAATATCGCTTCAAAATAATTTATTTTGCAAAAATAAAATTTTGATCGTTAATCCACGTACTAAGGGCTTTCATTTGACACCCTACTCAGAATTTTAAAAAAATATTTTTTTTTTTGATGACCACATATTTGTTTATATTTTTAGGGGGATATGTTTTTTAGATGTTTTAGTATTTTTCCTATGTGCGGGTCAAAGAGTTGTATAAGCATGCCAAATTTCAACTCTCTAGGTTTAGCCGTTTGGCTACAATTTTTACCGAACAGACAGACAGACAGACAGACAGACAGATGACAAAATGACGGTATAAGGGTTTTTTGGTCATACCTACAAAACCCTAAAAATGAATATTATTTTAATTAAAGCTATTTTGATATTGTAAAAGGCTATAAATTTTTTCTTCGATTCGGCGCCCCTTGATCATGGCGCCCCAATGCGGCGCATCGCCTGCATACCGTCTTGAACCGCCCCTGTCTGTCTGTTTTTCCTGCTTCTGTACCTCCTTATTCCTCCTTCTCAGTTCTTCTACTATATTTTCTACATTTTTCGTTTATTAGATATCTACGAAGTCCTGAAACGTGTGAAAATTAACCATTTTTATTAATAATGATTTAAGTTCGGGTTTTTTAAATTAAACCTCATGTGGATCTGTGTTTGTGTGTATGTTTGTATGTATGTATGATATTTCAATTTTACGTGCTGGGAAAAGTTGCCGCACCTCCCCAGAACTCGTGATGAGATGTTGGAAGTACGTTGACGTTTTATTACGTGTTAAACTGATGAAAAAACAAAGGAAATGGTTGCTCCAGTAACAGTTAACCGCGAGGAAAAGTGAAAAACAATTGAAATAAATCTATGTGCATGGAAAATTACATTTTGATTGGTGCACATCCGAGATGTATTGTTGGAAAATAATATTTGCCAACAGGAAAATGGAATAGAAAATTGCTTTCTGTTTTATAACATAAGAAAATACTAAATGTAATTTAATAAATGTAATTTTTTGTAAAGCAATAAAATAGCTATTCTAGAAATTTTAATATAATATTAGACTAGCGGGAAATATATAGAGAAAAGTGGTCACCTGTTTTCTAAATGATGGTATATTGTGGAAGCGTTTATTAAATCGTTATTCTATCTACGCATCTTTATGTATCCTTTCTTCGTGAAATGGCTTCAATTTATATCAGTAGACTATCGCATCTCTTTTCCTACACTCGATATAGCCTAATAATAGCTGCCCATTCACTCAATTTGTCCATCACAATTGATTACTTCTTTTTCTTCGCGAAATGATACCTTATTTTTTCCATCGACACTTTTAAAATATTGTTGCAATGATATTTTTACTGAAGATTTACCGAGATATTCGATGATATACGAAGGATTATAAATATAATAATAATAATAATAATAATGTCTCTTTATTTAACATATTACAGGTATAAATTGGTACATTTATAAAGTAGATGCAATAAGAGATTAAACCCCAAATAGAAAGCATAAAATATAAACATAAATATTAATTTAATAAATAATAGCTGTAAAGCTAAAACAATTTAGTAGATATACCACTTATTACTATGCAGGGGAAACACCACATATACCACAAAGGTATGTGCGTGGTATCAATGTATATAGATTTTAGGTAGTGAGCGATCCTATGTATATATTAGTTATTTTAACTTTTTTTTTTTTTATACTTGCTAAAGTAAAAATAAAAGATGTGCAACGTATTTACAAGATATTAACAGTTGTTAAAGATTGAATCTAGTTCAATTTTTGTAAGCTGGTTAATCCATTTTTTGGCAATTTTTATTACATTATTTTGATGAATATTAATTTGATGTCGTGAAGCGAAATTCTGCAATTTATTGTAGATTTTTGGTACAAAATAATTAAAACTCCTCTGTCCTATCGTTTTAATTGCTTTGTAAGGCAATGCTTGCCCAGAATATCTAGTAGCATAGGGATGTTGTATATGTAAGATATGAGCCTTGCTTGTATTAATATGTCTTATTATTGATAACGCATACAACTGTTGTAAATTCATTAATTTAGATTCAGAAAATAATTTATCTGTAGGAAAATATAATGGTTTTTTCAGTATTATTTTAATTATCATTTTCTGAATTATTTGCCGCTCCACCCCAAGCTATTAGCCCATAACTAATTATTGACTGAACAAGACTATAGTAGAAACTAGACAGAATTCTCAGTGGCATAAACTCATTGAGTTTTTTAAATATATATATAGTTTTTCTTAGACATATATAAGGATTCAAACTTTTTTTTTTATATCGTATGACATAATGTGTCAGATTTTCATATCGCAACTAGCGTCGTCTGACAACCCAACGACTACTTTTTACGGTAGCCAAGACCGTTAAGGCTTTATCACACTAGAGTTATTATTCAAGTCTAAACTTGGAAAATTAAAGTCTTTGCATTCGAATTGAAGCCTTGTGTGTGTGATAGCATGACAAAAAACCTAGGTCTTTAAGTCTGAGCAAATACATCAAGATATATTCCCCTGTCTCTAGAAGACAGACGAAGTCCAAGTCTAGAAATGCGCGTGCGCGGTCTCTCTCAGTCAGATCAAGTGAGATGGGTCTATTGTTAACGTTATGTACGCAGACGCAAGTTACTTTTCCCTGTTTCGCGAGTGATAGCTGAAGACGTGAAGACTTGAAACCTCGAAAAAGACTTACAAAATAACTAGTGTGATACGCCCTTTAGTTTCCAACTGAAGTGTATTCATGGACAGTGGTCTTTGTTATCGGACCATGATTTGGTGCGTACGAAAGTTTTAGACATGCATGCTTGCATGACTAGCTCAAGTTAAAATGGAGACCCAACTAGAAATATAGAAATACAGACAATACTCGATTTAACGGACAAATAGGGAAGATAGGGATTGTTAAATGCGAATGTCCGTTAAATCCGAGGCTCCTATTTCCCCCCCAAGAACACATTTGTCAAAAAATTAAAAATTTCACTTTAATAGGTATTTAAAGAGAGTAGTTAATATAAATAATATATATGGAAATTCGCTCACAATCTAGCGTGAGCGAATTTCACCGACTAAAAACGATTTAAAGATGTGTTCATGCACTATGAAAGAGGCAGCAATTTATAGATTTTTTTTTTGATTCGACTGAATATCAACCTTTGATCATTGGACTGTTAAATCCGTTAAATCGAGGTCCATTAAATTGTTTTCTAGGTGTGTTTTATCTTTGGATGTAGCTTTTCTATTTGCAAATTCTACACCATCTACATTACAGCCTAGATACCGTTGAAGAAGCGCTAAAGAAAGACCTTAGAAGGCAATACCGTTTCCTCTTTGCTTGTCTTTGTCCCTTTTAATGTATATGAGATGATATAGAACATACCGTATTACTTTTGAAGATCGGCATAAAACAATTATCCCGTATTATTTGCATATACGTGTTTGTGTGTCTGTAAATGAACGATTGTTTCTGTTCAACTTTTGCACATTATTTTGTGGTTTCCAAATTTCAACTGGAGGACCATTAAGATTTATGAACATTAAATTTGACACATGCCCTATTAATAATCGAGATCTAGCTTATTATTAAATTCATACAGCTAAATCCTCTTTCGTATTCAGCAGAACTACACGGTATTGCCTTACACTGGAGTAATGGATTTAAATATGAAGGAATGTTTCGCCCACTGTAGTTAATGTATGTAGTTATGTAAACACGCCAACATATTATTCGGGGCTTCCCCGGTTTAATACGATAAGTCATGTGCGTGAACTGCGCATTTCAATTTAAGAAGTAATTAAAGGAAGGGTGGTTTTAGATGACTGATATCGATTTCGATCGATTTAAGCCGTTCGATTTTTTAAATACCTGGAGTAAAAACTCCAGGAGCGCGCTCCTCTTCAAATAAAAAGTGCAGGAGCGCCAACCCCTTGCGCTACTGCCCCACTACACCACTGGTGGGAACTAGAAACATGTGTCCCCGTAGAATCAAATGTAATAAAAATTTAATAAACTTAAAATAATCGCGCAAAATCACTTATTGCTTTTGCAACAGATAAGCTATCTTTTATTATGATCAAGGTGGAAATTAATGTAAAATGAATATTCCTATGTTTCTCTTATTTTTAGGTCTTCGTAGGTATAACTAAGAAACCCGTATACAGTTATTTATACCGTCTGACTGTCTGTTCGGTTGGAATTGTGGCCAAACGAGGGGCATTAGAGAATTTAAAGTTGACACACGTATACAAATCTTTCACTCACATATGCAAAAAATACTGAGACTTCAAAAAAACATGTCGCGCGAAAAATAAAAAATAAATATATATGTACTTTATTAGAATCAATCATTTATAATACAAATGTAACATAATTAATTTTCATAATTAAATGTCGAAAAAGTTAAGATTTTTCATGACTTAATTACTTACCTTACATGTACAATTTTAAGCAATTTAAATATAGCAAATTACAATCAGAAGCTAATATGTATAGGGAAAAAATCGAAAAAACCTATGATATGTGGAGTAATAATTCATATAATATCCCAGTATCAGGTATAAACAAAATTTACAAAATTCTCACCTTGGTACATGAATTAACAATAACATTATTTTATTGATAAAGAATGAATATATCATCTTTACAAATATTCTACAGCAGGGATGTCATACTCATTTAGAACGCGGGCCATTTCTCATACTAATGAATAAGAAGCAGGGATGGAACTTCAAATATCCAGAAGGCCCCCTTGAAAATTTTTGATAAACACAAAACGAAGAAGAGAGTATATTTTACTTTAATTTTATTTCATTTTAAGCTCAATAAATTTTTTTCATTGATGTTTGGCTACAAGAAAATGCGGGCTCTATGTATGTATTTGCTTATACAAATAATTCTTGTATAACGAGCCACTGATATCTTACGGTTAAAAATAAACTTTATTATTCATCTGGAAGGTTTAACATGTGGCTTGCAGATTTGTCTCTTCATCGAGAAAACTAGACACTCGCAGGTCCATAATCTGCAAAAGCAGGTACATCTATCAAGTTATTCTTAACCAACATTTCATTAAGCAACGTTGTTACAACAGTGAATTTATTTATTATTAAATATATATTTAAATCTCTGACGTATTATTTTTCTCCACCACATCTCTCCACCCTATGTTACACCAAAATGTTCTACCCAAGATTCGATTAAGGGACCTGTGGCACGCGAAAATGCACTTTGTGCTAGCAAGGTTTTTTATAATACATTTTAAAATTTTTGCCATCCTTCATGTATAAGTTTGTTGAAAAAACTATTTGTCTGAAATGCTTTTTTCTTTATTATGGATGTGTTTACTCTGTCGAGGTATCACTTACGCTGATCAGATTAGGTTTTTCTCTTAGTAAAATTGAAACAAATGGCTGTCTAGGTTTATGCAAAGTATTAGGTTCAATGTTCAATATTTGTTCGGATGAAAAATGAAAATCTTTAGAGAATTTTTTAAGACAAGATCTATAACATCCCAAATATGGGGCTTTATTCCATCAATAACAAAAGCAACATGTCATTATTTTGTCATACTAATATCAATAGATCTTGCATTGTGTCAATAACTGTAATTTTTTTTATCAATCCAGCAACAGTTCGTTACAGTCTTGTGATCGTGATCAAAAAATATAAAGCCATAATTTATCCATGAATTAAAAAAATAATTAATTTTGTGATAAACACAAAAGCTGCAATATTTTCCAAAAACGAAATCTGATCAAAAATTCCTCTCGTGCGTTTCCAGTTTAGATTAATGTACACTACTTAGAGTTTTTTTTTTCAGATTTTTAGTTAAATCGAGTTTTAGTTAATTAGAGAGTAAAAAGATTTAGAAACACTGGGTTAAAATGTACTGGATAGCGATTTTTTAGTACATTTTTTTAAAAATCGTAAAAATAAATTATAACTACCATCCTTTCCTTAATCTACGTCTTAAGAGATTTCTTTTGATACAATAAAAAGTCGATAATTTTCAAAAACTAGTCTAATCACAAATTCCTGTTGATCTATTTTGATTCCCATCAATGTACATTATTGAGATTTTTAGATCAACCGCTCTAGAAAATAACAATTTGGTTGTTTATCCACGCATTAAGAGATTTCACTGGATACCCCACTCAAATTTTAAAAAAATATAATTTTTTTCATTAATTACATATTTGTTTATATTAATCGCTTGATGCGTTTTTTGAACTCTAAGTATTTTTCCTATATGTGAGTCATGGAGTTGTACAAGCATAACAAATTTCAACTTTCTTTCTTAAGCCGTTTAGCTACAATTTCTACCGTACATACAGACACCTGGTTGACGTTATAAGGGTTTTTTGGTAGTTATATCTACAAAACCCTAAAAACAGACCTATAGATACCTATGAAATCTTGATTTGTGTACAGGTGTGCGTTCGTTGTCTTGAACTCAAGTCAACAGTACCGTCTGCACTCCATAACAAGTGTTTACACTGCTGAGCTGTACGCTATTTTTAAGGCCCTGTGTTTTGTTTCGTCAGAGCAAAGTCAGTCAAGTGTTATCTTAATCGACTCGCTGAGTGCTCTGAACAGTATCCAAGATCCAGGACCCAGTACATCCTCTTGTACTAAAGATCCGGTTGCTACTCCACAATCTGAATACTCAGAATGTGAGGGTAGAGCTGTTTTGGATACCGGGACATGTTGGTATTAAAGGCAACGAAGTGGCAGATGCAGCTGCAAAAGCCGCCTCCCACAGACCTATGATTGATGTGAGTTTCATTTTTCCAGATGACGCAAAGAGTCATCTGAAACATTTGGTTTTAGACATGTGGCAACATGAGAGGAGCCGCACACAGAACGTTAAGTTGCGACAGATTAAGGGAGACGTTAAACCATGGGGTTCTTCCTGCAGGATTAACCGCAGGGAGGAATCCGCCATCACACGCCTCCGTATAGGCCACTGTTGGTGGACCCATGGACACCTCC
This sequence comes from Liopterus haemorrhoidalis, assembly GCA_963971575.1. Lineage (NCBI taxonomy): Eukaryota > Metazoa > Arthropoda > Insecta > Coleoptera > Dytiscidae > Liopterus > Liopterus haemorrhoidalis. Next base: position 12,780,948 of record OZ020620.1, read on the forward strand.
TTCGAGGAGAAGAGTCCCCTATCTGGGAGACGTGTAACACAGATTTGTCTGGGTTACACCTTTTAACTGAATGTGTACAGTTCGAGGATGTCAGGGAGAGGTTAGGCTTGTGCTATGACCTGTCAGTTGCTTTAGGTGACGACAGAGTACTCATGGACAGGCTGATACTCTTCCTGAGAGAATCGAACTTACTGTATTATGTGTGAAGTCTTGCACCTTATTTTAATGTGTTATATTTCTAAACTGTGATATTTGATGGTAATTGGCCCCTTTACAGCCTCTTACCATCACCCTGAGTCTGTTCAAATTTTTGGACAGACTTTTTTATCTTATTTGTTTGTGTTTGTCTGTGCAAGATTTATTTTATTGAGTATGCGTAATTTTATTGATTTTATCTATTTATTGATTGTTTAATTTATTGTTTTTAATATGTAGTATAGTCATTTAGATGGGCTGCGTTAGGCGCAAATAGCCTTTGTTGCTGTGCGCTAAAAATTTTAACTAACTAACTAACTAACTTGATTTGTGTACAAATTCACAATTAACATAAATAAAGTAATAAATATTGAAAGCTGGTTTGATTATTGAGTTGACTACAATTTGAAGGACAATTTTGAAGTAGATTCTGTGATTCGAAACGCGTCCTTTTGTTTGGTAGGCAACCATTTTTCAACGAAGCCACGGCAGCTCACACCCCATAATCAAGCCACTTACATTTCCATCTCGTCAAATTTTGTATATAAAATTTGGTTAATTTCCATATTCATTAGAACAATTATCGTCCTTAAATATTTGTGAAATAATTCTTATAAATTTCCGACCTATTCACCTTTATTCAAATAATTTGATGCAGTTAGCAAAAATTACCATGACAAGATCTTAACGACATGAAATTTCCCTAAAATTTTGCTGACTGAGTGACACCACGAGAGGAAATAACTAGACAATTTACAGTGTACACAGTCGTTATACGGTAATAACAAAGTAATACAATAAGACGCGAAATAAGCATTAATGTTTAATGGTGAATGCCACAAATTACAACGTAAGGAACATGAAATAATATAAATAGTTGGGTTTTATTTGTATTTATTTATTGTTGGGTTTGGTGTAATTTGTAAGGATTATGGATGATTTATAAATTACAGAGCGCCAACTTAACAGAATTAATAATGTAATAAAGTTTAATGAGGAGTCATATATTACAATGTATACATTTATTTGTTAAGTTGCTAATGCTTACTTTGTTTTATGCTATTTTATTCATTAAAATATAAGACGGTGTACAGACAATGAAAAGAGATTATTTTATCTATTGATTATCAAGTAATAGTGATTTTAAAGACCTAAAATTAACAGATCTCTACATTTTTACCAACCGCCAACATATATAAGGGATCCCAGCAAACATTTTTATACGGGCCAGTACTGGTAAAGCACATACTCCCCGGCATTGAAAGTAATGGGCCACTACCCCGGTGTCCCCGTGGCCGTTACTGGCCCATTGATGTATCAGTTGCCGGCCCAGCAACGGTAAAGTGCAAAATAATCGCATTAGTTGCAAGATTTATTTTTGATGGTTTTAAGTAAAAAGTATGAGTGAAGAAGAGTGCTTATAAAATGCTGGTAAAGTACTTCGTATAGGCGGAATGCGAAATACAAATGTGAAGTACATTATTAATACTGGCGTTGCACTTACTTTTGGTGCCAGTAATTTACCAGCATAAAAGCAGTTTGCCTGCATTCGGCCGTTAGTTGAATGTTTGCTGGGATGTATTGTGATCATACCGATTTTGACATGTCGAGATTTCGATGGATTTCTACGAATTGAGGTCCCTACGTAACGTTTTGACTATTTTTAGCATGATGTCTGTTGGTTTGTCTGTCTGTCTCTCTGTCTTTCTGTCTGTCTGTCTGTCTGTCTGTCTGTCTGTCTGTATGTCTGTCTGTATGTCTGTCTGTCTGTCTGTCTGTCTGTCTGTATGTCTGTCTGTCTGTCTGTCTGTCTGTCCGTCCGTCTGTCTCTGTACACGTGCAGAGCAAATTCGGCTGAAAGGATTTTTATGAAACTTCATATTTAAACTTTTGACATCAATAGCACGAGTTGCTCAACTTTTGGTAAAAATCGGTTGACTAGAAATGGGAGTTTACTCGTGTCGATTTTAAGATTTTTGCAAATATTTCGTAACAGAAAAATACTTCGAAAAAAATTATTTCACAAAAGTTGCTATAAAAACAATAACTAACAACTTTTATGTTAGACAATTTTTGATAAAACGAAATTTTTTCCTAATGTCGGATTGCTGATAGGTGACTGTTACATGTATGTATCAAGTAGTGCATTCATATAATAATATAGTTACCATTTTTCAGCGAATTTAAAAATGTTTTTTGTTATTTGTCTTAGCTGTCAGTGTCTGGTAATAAATAATAATTAAAATATGGCTTCAAATTAATTGTGAAACTTGGGCAAAATCTGTTAAAAAAATCGAAAATTTAATAAATGAATGGTGGGAAAGGGAAAGAATTGTTGATGATATTAATCCAATAATAATAAATACAAGAAATGACAGCGATAGTTCAGATGACGACGATATCATGCATTACAGTGATTTTTTTTAAATAAAAATAAATATTTAAATACAACTTGTAGCAATATTTATATGAATAAATATATTTTTACTTAATATTTTATTACTTTGTACTTAGGGGAGACATAAAAATTTAATTTAATTAAACAACAAATTATAATCCAAAATTTACGTATTTTTTTTAACGTATGAGTACAAAATTTTCCTTAAGCATAATTATTACCTTAAAATTAATAATTTTGTTTGTTTAAGTACTGCTGTGAATTTATTTTCGTGCTCTAATTAGTAAAGATATCTACGTATCATGTCGTTTCTTTCTAATGCTTTGTTTTTTATTAAAATAATTTGGAAGGTTAGTTGTCAACTTGCGTCACTATACGTTACTATGGGTATGCAAATAATTATAATGATATAGACAGAGAAAGCATATAATATTGTACATCGATACTTGTAGCAACGAACAGTCACCTATCAGCTATCCGACTATAGTGTCTATTTTCTTCATACTTATAGGTAGACTTACCATAATATTTATTTCTCAAAGCAGGACAATTTTGATATTTTGATCAAAACAGAAAGTAGCGCCTTCTACGCTAAGTTATGATTGAAAAGGCTAAATAATGGAGTGGTTAACAAAAAACAGAAAATACGTAGTAATAATTTTTAATTTCTCTCAATTAAACATAACTTATTATTTAAAAGTTATTAATATTTACCACTAGCGTGAAATATCTTTAATAAATCTTTCTTATTTTTAATTAGTTACCTAATCGCCATTTTCCGAGACTGCACTTTTTGTACTACGTGTGTATATTCGGCACTTTTTAATATTTACCAAATATACGGGACAAGATGACAAACTGGCCGGGACGCCGGGACCATACCTTCAAACCGGGAGGTATGGTAAGCCTACTTATAGGTAATGTTTGCATGGTCATGATAAATAACCAACTATGTCTAATTATTATCACACCAATTTCCCCACGATATTTCGAAAGTGGTAAGAAAACGGCATCAGATAGCCAAAGATAGAAAGAAATGGAAAGAATTTGAAGCCTACATCAGAAGTTGAAATTCATGTGCTGAGGAAGGAGAAGAAGAAAGATTATCTGATATCTGGCATCCGTATTTTGGGACTTTTATTGTATTTTTAAATTTGAGAAAAATTTGACAGTTGTCTCTCTGCTAGCCACACAAAAATAATGACTTGTATTAATGTTATATTTAAAAACGCTGAAAAATAACAAAAAAATATTTTTGTCATCAATTAAAAAAGTGCAAAGTTATGCAAAAAACAAATCCATGATATTGGCGACATTGGTAACAGCTGAATTATGATACATTTTAAGCTTTGGCTCTGCGCCCTGTTCCATGGACCAGGCACTGGATGATTTGTTCATGTGTCAATACTTACTTTGAGTACTTGACAGCCGAACATGAATTTGCACTCTTTCAATGATTAAAGTACAATTTTTTTACCTCTTTACCCCCGTTTATAACACACTGTTGCATGGATGCAACGTTGCACACAGAATTAAAATTTTGATTTACGTATAGGGTCTAGACAAACGTCATATATTTCTAAAAGTGTCATGGCGTTATATTTTATAATGAAATAGCGAGTTTTTGTTCTGTCAACATTTATACGGATATGATAAAAATATATTGCTTAATTTCAGCACATGTGATAATACCAGAGATGTAACACATGCAAAGCTATGATATATATATTTTTTTTCATATTAACAAATCATAGACATTTTTTATCATCGAATCCGCATTCATTAAAATATATTAATAATATTAATAAGCCGATGCAGTGTGGCCAAATAACTGTCTAACTTAAGTTACGAAATCCTGGAATCCTGGCGAAGCGTCCTGGTTCAATTTACGATAGCCAGAAGTATCAAAATAAGTAAGCAACATAAAATCATTATCCGGTGATAACGACGATGATGAAATACGAAAGTAAAGACACATCTTAATAGAATGCCCACAATATGCTGCCCAACGGGCACAAAACAATTGAGAAGTGACATTACCGTTGGCGGCGCTGTATTCTAAGGCAATATGGCTGTCGTGTCTAGTATTCAGCTGTCAATATGCTAACAGCGAACAGGTTAATTTAAGCACAGTACATTTTTATTTTATGAAAATGTATCTATCGACATTCAAACAAAAAATCAACACTAGAACATATGTAATAATTTCAAACAGTACTACAGTCGCGTAGTACAATATTTCACCACCAGACTGCGTATCCGAGCGTGTCAGTTCTCAATATACTAGAACAAGAACTGAAGGACATATTGGGAAATAATGCAGACAAAATAAATAATATAATACAATTCCTGAAAGAAATAAATATGTATAATGAAATATAATATTCATGTAAGTTAATTGTATATAGTATATAGTTAATTAATATAAGAAACGAAAATGTATTTAAATAATTTATATATCATGTATAACTGAGTGGGTGCTAAAAGCCATGGCAGTTGAAGCACCCCTAGATAAACTTTAATTAAAAAAATATATATATATGTCGGAGAATATCATAATTTTATCAGTATACGTAAGTGCAAAGGCAGCAGCCTTGGTACTAGCAGAACCAAGATCAACCGATCAGCAAAACAGAGCGATAATAGAACAATGTGTTTTGTATATGAGTGTGTTATAGCTGAGCGATCGGTCTGGATCATTGGGATTGCTACGTGTCTGTTATAATATCTGTTTTAATTATGAACTTTGTTTTATGTCATAAATGTGTTTTAATAATGTTTGATTATTTGTGTGAGTGATAATTGTTATTTTACCACATTTGAGACGAAATCAGAAGTGGGATTTGCATCCAAAGCCATGAACAATGGAGAGAAATTCGGATGGAACTTGTGCAAAAGATAAGTCAACCTTCTACTAGTAAGCCAATAAATTTACCTGTATTTGAATCAGAAAAAGTGGGCCAAAATACCAAGGCCTGGTGCAATACTACTGATCTTCGAGTGCGTGAGAATCCAATAAATGGTTGTGCTTTAATGATCGCGTTAAACAAAGTTTTGCGATGTTATGCATCTGCATGGCTATCTCAGATATCATTTGAAGGTATGACTTGGGAACAATTTTAAGATTTATTTTAATCAAGATACGACCAAAATTATACCGGTTCTGTTTTTCTTATAAAATTATTGCATGGAAAACCTAAAGACCATGAGCCTTATTCTGTGCATGCTAGTCAATTTTTAATAGTTTTCATGAAACATATCAGACATCATAGCAGAAATCAGATCCAGAAGAAATTAGTGTAGCCTTAGCAATGGCTCATTTAACCGAATTCGATTCTGAAGAAAAACGTCAGTCCGAGAGATCGAAATTTAATTCTTCATCTTCAATTGAGTGTTTCAACTGTGGTAAAATTGGGCATCGTCTACGTGATTGTTGACTCGCCGGGGGGCCGACCAGCTCCGAGAGGTCTTCCAGTTCCGAGTGTGTTATTGGGGGTTCGTTGCTGCAATTGTAACAAGCCTGGTCGCTGTGTCAGCTGTGCCGCAGTGCCGTTTTGAGGAAGGAGCGTGAAACCAAAAGAGTAGAATCCTGCACGGTTAAGTTACCTAGCGATCAACTTAAACATGGTGAGATCTTTCCTTTTGTTTCCAACTCTGGAGCAGAGTGTTCTGTCTTGAAAAAGTAAGTTTCTTTAAAATTTAGCGGTCAAAGATTCCATAATAAAGTCTCTTTAGTTGGTATTGGAAAAGATACTGTGTTAGTACAACACAGATTTTATCTGTACAGAAGTAATAATAAATGGATATTTGCTTGAAGGTAAATTTCATGTTTTGGCTGATATTTATTTAAACAAGGATATTATGATAGGTAGGCAACTTTTAAGTTCTGGTTACTATATTCACTTGACTAATAGTAAAATCTTCCTGGAAAACTGTAGACATATGCATTTTAATAACTAAATCCAAAAATTTGCTTGATTGGAAAAATGAGATAATATTTGAATTAGATTGTGACGAATGCAAGCAGTTACTTACACTGTTACATAATTTTAAAGATTCCTTTATTAAAGATAATCCTGTGACACGTGTTAATACCGTACAAAGATGTCCATACCAAATAAGAGAATGTGAAAAAGAAATAGTTTGCAAAAAAAAAAATTCAAGATTTATTAGAGGCTAAAATTATTAGACCTAGAATTTCACCGCTTTCAAGCCCTATGATTTTAGTTCAAACGAAAGATGAAACTAGTCGAATATGTGTTGATTATTGTGAATTAAATTCCAATACAATTTCTGATAAATATGCATTACCAATAATGTCAGGATTAATTGCGCATTTTTAATGTGCAACCTATTTTACAAATTTAGACATGCAAGCGGGTATTATCAAATTCCCGTTCACAAAGACTCTATTGAGAAAACAGATTTCATTACACCCGAAGGTCAATATGAATGTTTGTTGATACTATTTTGGTTTAAAGACGGTTGTGACTGTTTATAAACGAGCGATAATAAAGGCCTTAGGTAGCTTAGTAAACACACATGCGATAGTGTGTATGGATGACGTAATGATTTACACTAAAATTATTTCCGATTGTCTTGCAAAATTAATGATGTACTACAAGCACTTGTTTAATATGGTTTTTTTCACTAAATTTTAGAAAATGACCGTTTCTAGAAACTCAAATTGAAAATTTGGGTTACGAAATATGTGCAAGCGAAATTAGACCAAGCTAGATCAAAAATACAGAGGGCCTATGAGAGTTATAAAAATCCTTGACGAAAACAGGACCGATGCCCTGTGGCTCAGAGGAGTACGCACAAGCGGATAGTCCCATGGTAAGGAAAACGCGTCTCCTGAAGATGATGAGGGCTTATATGTGAACCAGATGTGATTTTGTAAGTATTTTTGTGTGTTTGTGGTTATCCCAGGTGAACAGTGGTTCTCTGGGTGAGGAGGTGTGTCCTCCGAAAATGTGGTTATTCCAGGTGAACAGTGGTTCTCTGGGTGAGGAGGTGTGTCCTCCGAAAATGTGGTTATTCCAGGTGAACAGTGGTTCTCTGGGTGAGGAGGTGTGTCCTCCGAAAATGTGGTTATTCCAGGTGAACAGTGGTTCTCTGGATAAGGAGGTGTGTCCTCCGAAAATGTGGTTATTCCAGGTGAACAGTGGTTCTCTGGGTGAGGAGGTGTGTCCTCCGAAAATGTGGTTATTCCAGGTGAACAGTGGTTCTCTGGGTGAGGAGGTGTGTCCTCCGAAAATGTGGTTATTCCAGGTGAACAGTGGTTCTCTGGATGAGGGGGTGTGTCCTCCGAAAATGTGGTTAGCCCAGGTGAACAGTGGTTCTCTGGATGAGGAGGTGTGTCCTCCGAAACAGTGGTTATTCCAGTTGAACAGTGGTTCTCTGGATGAGGAGGTGTGTCCTCCGAAACAGTGGTTATGCCAGTTGAACAGTGGTTCTCTGAATGAGGAGGTGTGTCCTCCGAAACAGTGGTTATGCCAGTTGAACAGTGGTTCTCTGGATGAAGAGGTGTGTCCTCCGAAAATGTAGTTAACCTATGAATAGTAGTTTTCAGGATTAGGGGGTGTGTCCTCCGACCAATAGACGGCGGGGCAGGTGCCCAAGAGCTCCTGATGTGTGCCAGTAAGGCCAGGGACAGAGTTGCATACTAGATGTATTACTGATGCAGGTTGGTAAATCGCTTGAAGTAGAATATAAAACAGTAATTTGAATGTGCGATACTAATTGATTGAGTATCAGTGTTAAGATGAGTCTTCAGTGGAAGATTTCAACTCATTTCTACACTAATGAGTTATTGTATGAGTCAGAAATGGCCGAAGTGGGCACCACTGGACATGTTTTTAATAAAATGTAACTAATGACACTTATTGTAGTGTATGTTTTTTCAGATAAAGATCGCACAGGGTCGTGCGATAGGTCAGGATGGCCGTGTCGGAGAATATCATAATTTTATCAGTATACGTAAGTGCAAAGGCAGCAGCCTTGGTACTAGCAGAACCAAGATCAACCGATCAGCAAAACAGAGCGATAATAGAACAATGTGTTTTGTATATGAGTGTGTTATAGCTGAGCGATCGGTCTGGATCATTGGGATTGCTACGTGTCTGTTATAATATCTGTTTTAATTATGAACTTTGTTTTATGTCATAAATGTGTTTTAATAATGTTTGATTATTTGTGTGAGTGATAATTGTTATTTTACCACATTTGAGACGAAATATATATGTAGTATAGTGACTAGTGACTTCAGTTCTCACTTTCAAAGAGTTTTCCTCTAATTTTTTTTTAGTTTTGTGAAAAGGTGTTTACGAGGTTTACCTTTTATGTTTTTACAAACGACCACTAGATGGCAATATTGAAATGTGTCATTACTAAATTCGTAAAATTGACATTTGTTATTGTGAAATTAGTGGAAGCTTATAAATTGACCTAGTAGTTTGTTGACAGTGAGCGTTAAAAAAAACAAGTTTGTGAAAAAATTGATATTACTCGTTAAGATTTTTTTTGGATGATTTTTTATTAGTTTAGTAAAGGCCTAACTCAACAAAATGCATAGATTCGCTTCGTTTAACTTTTGGTAATGAAGCACCATCAGAAAAGACTGTTTACAATTGGTTTGCAGAATTTCGTCGTGGTCGTGCGTCCGTCAGTGATGAATCACGTGAAGGTCGACCAAAATTAGTTGTGATTCAAAAAAAACATCGATGCTGTGCGTAAAATGATTGAAGAAGATCTGCATGTGACTTACCGTGAGATAGAGGCATCATTTGGCATACCGCAGACTGCAATACATTCGATTTTGCATGAACATTTAGCTTTGAAAAAGATCTGTTCCGAATGGATTCCGCATCATTTGACCGAAGCTCAACAAAGGCTTGTGTCAATTGGTGCAAGGGAATGCTAAAAAAATTCAACCTAGGCTCTGCAAAATCCGTATACAACATCGTTACAGTTGACGAAACTTGGATTTATTCATATAAACCGGAAACTTAGCAACAATCCACTGTTTAGGTTTTCCAATATGAACCGAAACCCACAAAAGTTATTCGTTCACGAAGAACTTCCAAGAAAATAATCGCTTGTTTCTTCGGTTGTACTGGACATGACGCAACCATTCTTTCAGAGGATTAGAGAACAGTTAATGCTGAATAGTATACAACAATTTGTTTGCCAGAAGTCATCGACAAAATCAGGAAAAATAACCAAAACCGTCGCATTTCATTATGAAAATTCAAGCTCCACACAGCACGTCAAACAATTGATTATTTGAAGGAGAAGAACATCGAATTAATATTTCATTGCCCGTATTCACCTGATTTATTCTCTAACGACTTTTTTTTTGTTCCCCAATGTCAAACAAAAAATGCACGGGCAGCGATTTTTTCACCTCAAGAAGCTGTTGAAGCCTTGGAAAACCATGTTTTTTGAGCTACCAACTTCAGAGTAGAAAAAATGTTTCGAGAATTGGTTTGAACCCATGCAAAAGTGTATAAATCTTAAAGGCGTATATTTTGAAAAGCAATAAAACAGTTTGTTCCAAAAATTTCTTTCTTAGTTTTTGTAAAAACTTAAAAGGTAGCCCTAGTAGAACAGACTTAAGTAAGAGAGATTCTGTTTTTAAATAACACATTTTATTGCTTCAGATCTAGGGAATACTTTTTTGGTAATCTTAAACACATATTTGTTTGTTTGGAGGAAAGAATTTAATCTGGAATTAAGAAATCATCCATTAAACAAACATCCGTCCATTAGTAAAACAATGCGGAAAATGCCTCAAATTTTGTTTATAAACTGAATGATGGCGTAAGACAAACCGGGATAAATTATGACCGTCTGTTTTAACGAACAATGTAAGCAAACTATAAAAGAGAACATTAAATTAAGATGTTAATAGTTTCAACAAAGATATGTGAAGTGGATGCATTAGTTATGGCTACTACAAATACATAAGAAGAAAGAATTTGCGCTAAAAGCTACTCCTGTTTGCACTGCTACTACATGAATCAAGTGACATATAAATATTCAGTTTGGAACGCGACAAAACGACAATGTTATGTAATGTTCGAAGAATATTTTTATAGGCTTGTAATCAAGTCCTGAAGTATATTTTTAAATTTTGTACTTCATCTTTAACTCATTTTTTCGGGAATTATAATTCTAAATGCATGAAAAGCTTATCCATACCCATATTTAAAAACATAATTCAGGATTTTGCTCTAATCAACCCCTAAATGGAAGAATCTAGATTTTTAAGTAAATTATACCTATAACCTTTCGTATCTACTGCCCTGGTGGTGGTACGGACGAGTTTTTTGAATTTGGAGTAGGTTACAGACTATATTTTGTATCACAATTTTAATGTTGAAAGTTTTAGGGGGTGAGAACGAAAAAAAAAAACAGTTTTATGCGGTATAAGTAGGTAAGTCTTAAGACTATCATTTAAGAATCCTTTCTGCAAACAAGGCCTATTATGTCCTTAACAGTCTGCGCAGATCACGCTTGCTATCCCGGGAAATTGAAAAACTTGGAAAATGAACACCATTTCAATGGAAAGATGCTAAACCCTTAATGTATGAGGAAAACAAGTTCAAAAGAAAATTGAAAGAGTTTGCTTTGATCGAAAACTCTAGAGATTCTGTCAGTGAAGCTAGCATAGAATATTCTCAACTCTGGCTTTCTATTATTCAAAACAACCTTTCTAATACAAATATTAAATTGTTGAAATTGAATTTGACATTGGCTTAATATTTTACCGTTTTTTTTTTGGAAAGTTACACTTTCGCCTGTTTAAAGAAATCATTGTACGTTCTAAAAAATATCAAAAACTTTTTTTAAAAATTAATTTTGTTGAAAATGGAACGGTCGGAAATTCGCACTATTATGAAATATGAGTTCTTACGTGGAACTATGGCATCGCAGACCGCGCGAAACATTAATAGTGTATTTGGCTCTAGTGTTACTACGCAGCAGACAATATCGAATTGGTTCGCCAAATTTCGTACAGGTAACATAAAAACAAAAAAAAAAAAAAAAAAAAATCATGGCTGAAATATACTGCAACCAACTGGACGAAATGATGCAAAAACTTAAGGAAAAACAGCCTAGATTGGTCAACAGATCGACTACTATCTTATTGCATGATAACGCTAGACCACAAACTGCACAAATGCCTTTGGCAAAAATACAGGAATTGGAGTTGGAACTTCTTCATCATCCTCCATATTCACCAGACCTAGCCCCCACTGACTACCACTTCTTCCGCAATTTGGACAAGTTATTAATAGGAAAACAGTTTAATTCCGACAATACTGTACAACTGGCCTTCCAGGAATTCATTGACTCTCGTCCTCCAGGGTTTTATACACCAGCCTGAACAACCTTCCGCTTAAATGGCAAAAGTATATAGACAATATGGATGCATACTTTGATGAATAAAATAATTCCTTATATTTGTAAGTTATCAACCAACTTTGCCTTTTTGTCTACAAATTTCATCCTTGACGACCTAATAGTTTTATCATTAAAAAATTGCTAAATTTAATTTAAAAACACAGAAATTCTGAGCGTCAATTGTTAATCTTCAGAACTTACGTCATCAAGATGGTTACTGAACCATTAGTAGATTTTATTATACAACAATGATTAAAACACTATTATTTATTCTTATTATATTATTAATTATTCTAACTTATAAATGATATTCTTGTTATAAAGATGGGCTGTGCGAGGCGCAAATAGCCATCGTTGCTGAGCGCCAAACATTTTAACTAAATAACTGATTTACTAAATAATAAAAGCAGTGTAAAAAAATGTTAATTTTTCACCAGTGAGCAGGATTGTGCGGTATTGTTTTACACTGCGTGCAATATGAACAGCATTTTGTATTTTACAGTTGGACACATAATGCGTTTATTATTTGATGGTCGTAGATAAAATATTTTGACTCGCATATAATGGCTATATTTCACTCGAATAATGACAAGGTAAACTTCATTCTCGTGAAATATAGCCTCTATTATACGCCTTTTAAATAAAATATAATTATTGCAGACACCCTGTGGAAGTTGGATTATTTTTTATTTAGTCCCCCAAAAATCATAACCGCTTTGACAACACCAACACCAAAGAATTTAGCAAGTGATTTTTTAAATTAATGTATTATTTTTTCATCTAAGGTAGGATTTTTGTTTTTTTTTTTTGTGATTTTGTAATACACAGTAAACCAGAGATAAGAAATATTTCTGAAATAAACGATTCAATTATTATTGTCAACTGACAATAACTGAAGCGCCTCTAGTGAGATTTTGAGAAACTGACGGTTGTAGGATAGTCGAGTTTGTGACAAGCATGGGAATATGTTCTTAGAAGTGGAAAGACAGTTAAAGACCATTTTAGAGTGTGTTCCCGTGTGTTTCAATAAATATCACATGAAGATACCATTGAATCTGTCTAAAATATCCTACCAAAGTCAGCCATGATGTGAATGCAGTAGCGCCTCTATCGGTAGTGTCAGATGCCAATAAATAGAGTTTTCTCTTTTTTGGCAGTCACCACGCATTAAACCCGTGTTTCTGTGCTTCGTAGGCAATTATCTTACCACGAAGTCATACCTAATATGTTAGTAAATAGCAGTAACAAATAATTTAACAGTATTAACCAAATTGGTATAAACCAATATTTTTTAATTAAAACCTGTCACAAGCAAAACCGCATTTAAAAATATCCAAAAACTGGTAGATATACTCTTTCCAATAATACTAACCGTGTTAATAAAACATATATGCGGGTGCTGATAATGGATGATGAAGTTAAAAATAAAAAGAATACAAAAGAGATATAATTAATGTACAAAACAATAATGGACATAAAAAAGGGTGAAACTGTACAAAAATACAAACTGTTTCAGAACAAAACGAAATTAACAATGGAAGATATGTTACATAATAGGAATATCACACTGTCCATGTTCAAAACATGTTCGTACTTGTCGAGAACACTACGCACTTGTTTAATAAATTGTCACAATTTTTTACATGAATGTACCGGAACAAAATCACAAAAAGTTTTGGCAAATTTCATGTCATGTCTTAACGTGTAACTATTATGAATGTATGTTGATAATTTATGGAGAAAAAAAACTAGTTTGTTAATTGAGTTAAAGCTTATAGTAATATACATGTCACAATTGTTAATAGCTTCTTTTTCCTTTCTTTAAAATGCCGACATAATACTAAATTTAAATTTGTTTTTTGTTAGTGCAAAATGTCTGCCAAAAAACTTTTGGAGAAGATACTCTGAGTCTGTGTATTCTAAGTGGTTTAATATAATGATATAAATTCATTAAAAAATTGATGTGAAGTGTGAGTATTCACACATTTCAGGGTTTCGCAGGTATATAATAAGTGAAGGCGGTATGCTGAGTGTGTAGGACAAATTTTACTTTGTAGTAATCACGGCAAAATGAACGATATTTTTAAAATAATTTATCGTCTGTTAATCATATAATAAGATAATTATTAAATTTACGCTCTTAAAAATTAAATACAACATTTGTCAAAATATAACTAGAATTTTGACAAAATAATTTCAACATAATAAAAATGCAAAAAAAAAAACAGAAAAAATAAAATTCACTCAGTACTCGAAATCGAAACCCTTCGTTTACCAGCGAGTTTTAGCTTACGACACCAGTGCTCTAATCAATAACGCCATCGTACGCCTTGCATGTGAGTGTCTTACCAATGTAAAAAAATTATACCAATGTATAACTTTTGTACTTTGTGAACCAAAAACCACAAAAAATGCGTTATTTTCCGAAAACATAATCTGATCAAAAATTCCTGTTGTACTATTTCGGTTCACACCAATATACATTACTTAGAATTTTTTTAGATTTTTAATTTAAACCATCTGGGCTACAGGGTGTGGGACAATTTTTTTTTGCACAATTTTGGCAAAAATCGCATCAAAATAATTTATTTTTCAAAAATAAAAATTTGATCGTTAATCCACGTACTAAGGGCTTTCATTTGATACCCTACTCATAATTTAAAAAAAATATTTTTGTTTTCGATGAGCACATATTTGTTTATATTTTTAGGGGGGTATGTTTTTTAGATGTTTTAGTATTTTTCCTATGTGCGGGTCAAAGAGTTGTATAAGCATGCCAAATTTCAACTCTCTAGGTTTAGCCGTTTGGCTACAATTTTTACCGAACAGACAGAGACAGACAGACAGACAGACGACAAAATGACGGTATAAGGGTTTTTTGGTCATACCTACAAAATCCTAAAAATGAGGAATGATCAGCTATAGTAATTCATAGTCAAATTAATGCAGTTAAGTGAAATTGAAATATTAAAGGAAATTATTTAAATAATTATTAAATATAGGCTAGTCGACCAGTCAATGGCATATTGGTCAATGGAATGCAGTTGCGTCACTTCAAACGTCATATATATATTTTTTTATGAAGTCATATTAAAAATTGTTTTGCAATGGTCCAATATTAATGCGGACACCGTTCTTTTGAACGTTTGCCAATGCTGATAGTACTAGGCTAGAATAGTACAATATAATGAGTATTCGTATCAAAAAGATATAATACTTCATGAGTTATATAAAATATTTTTGGACGTTTCGGAAACTACTCAACGATCTGTTTCCGTCTTCAGCGATCACGAGAAGTGATAAACATTTCAACTTACTTCGAGTTTTTATACCGGGTATTGTAAGAGTGGGACCAGGTTATAGGTGTGTTGTTATCGGTTGGGTGGTTGGGGTCAGCTATAGGTAAGGACGGGACTACCTGCGGAGGATTAACGACCGGATTAAGCTTGTTCGTCACATTATTGTGTGGTAAGAAGTTGTTTGTTACCAGATTAGTGACCTGAGGATTAGAAAGGTTAAGAAAAAAGTAGATCTTTCCTTCAAAATTTAATTTTTATACTAAATGTACATTTAGTCCATTGATGATATGTTCACGTGCTGAACGAAATGTACATCTTCTATACTTGATGTTACAAGTATAAAGATTTTTTTTTTTACAAATTATTAAATCGAACTACAACTAAATGGTAAAAATAATAAAATTTACATATGAAAATAAATAAAATAAAATAACCCACAAATTAAAATTTTTACAGTTAAATAGTCAATAAATAAAATAAAATAAAGTTGAAAATTAAAATTCAACGTCCATAATAATACGAGTATCTGTATGAATAACGAATTTTAGCTGAGAAAAACGCATGTTATGGCGCTTGAAAGGATTTTGCAATAAATGTGATTTTTAAAGTAATGAAACAGGAGAGAAGAGTAGACCTACAGCATTGTTTTCTTCACTAAACGATGCGTAAATCTAAAATAATAATCTCAGTTTTGTCGATTTTGGTCGATAGGTGGTTTCTGAAATAAATTGTTCAATTATTTATCATATTGAAGCTAAAAAAATTAAGTTATATTTAGAAATGAGGAATTGGGAGTAGCAAGTTAGATGTGAATCATAATTCAGATATATCAAGTTATTTAGAGTCAGCAAGGGAGTGCGATGATATATTAATTATGTACTCTCCTTTAAATACCACAGTTATGTAAATTCTAGTTTACATCTCTAGGCCAAGATCTTCATCTGTTTACATGTCAAAATTTTGCGAATTATTAATATGGGCTTTTAAAATTCCTAACTAATGTAAAACGTCGTGCATTAAATTTATGGGCAAATAAAATTCTCAGAACTGAAAATGTATGTTTATTTCAATATATTTATTAAATTTTTAGGATTTCGTAGGGTTGAGCAAGAAATCCTTAACCGTCACTCATGTGTCTGTGCGGTAGAAATTGTAACCAATCAACTGAACCTATGAAGTTGAGATTTGGCATGCTTATACGTCTGTCTGTCTGTTCGGTAGAAATTGTAAACAATCGACTGGACCTATGAAGTTGAGATTCGGCATGCTTATATCAGGTTGTCAAGGATGAAATTTGTTGTTAATAATATTTACCAACTTTAACAGCTTGTTATTTGACATTGGCTTAATATTTTACCGTTCTGTTTTTTTTTTTTTTTTTGTTGGAAAGTTACACATCTCGCCTGTTTAAAGAAATAATTGTATGCTCTAAAAATATCAAAAACGTTTTTTAAAAATTAATTTAGTTGAAAATGGTACGATCGAAAATTCGCAGTATTATGAAGTAGTTCTTACGTGGAACTACGGCATCGCAGACCGCGCGAAACATTAATAGTGTATTTGGCTCTAGTGTTACTACGCAGCAGACAGTATCAAATCGGTTCGCTAAATTTCGTACAGGTAACTTAAAATTCAAACAAGAAAAAACCTGGCTCATCGATCACAGCAGAAATATATTGCAACCAACTGGACGAAATGATGCAAAAACTTAAGGAAAAACAGCCTAGATTGGTCAACAGATCGACTCCTATCTTATTGCATGATAACGCTAGACTACAGACTGCACAAATGACTGTGGCAAAACTATATGGATTGGAGTTGGAACTTTTTCATCATCCTCCATACTCACCAGACGTAGCCCCCACTGACTAACACTTCTTTCGCCATTTGGACAACTTTTTAATAGGAAAATAGTTTAATTCCGACAATGCTTTAAAACTGGCCTTTTATACCACCAGCTGAACAACCTGCTGCTTAAATGGCAAAAGTGTATAGACAATATGGGTGCATACTTTGATGAATATAATAATTCCTTATATTTGTAAGTTATCAACCAACTTTGCCTGTTTTTCTACAAATTTCATCCTTGACGACCTAATACAACTCTTTGACCCACACATAGGGACATTTTGAGTGGAGTATAAAATGAGAGCCCTCAATATGTGGATTAGCGATCAAAATTTTGCTGTTTTGAATTGAACCTGTTATTTGCCTGTATTATATACGTCAAATAAATAGCCGCTAGCTCAGGTAGAGTTAACGAGATTAGCAGGGGTTCCGCACGAGTACATACACCATAAAGAGGCAGATTTTTATTTATGCATTATATATTTGACCCGCTATTTGAATCTACAAAATTTCATATTTTTAATTTCACCCGTTTGGGAAAAAAGATTCGCCATCGCTGCTCTATGCAATAACTAAACTCCAGGAATGTTTCGTAGGCCGTATTCTAATACTTTTAACACTGTTCTGAAATAAATCTATTTTTATCACATCATAATTTCTTAAGTAGCGTTACGGATTTCTTTTGACTAACAAACACATTTGTTTTTCTTGTCAGTGAGTTTTTTTTTCTCTCTTGTCATTTTAAATCTCTTTATCCAACCAATTGAAAATAATCAGTCAACGACATAAATCTATTGTGTCAATTAACATTATACAAAAAATATTTTTTGTTGATACGGTCAGTAGCAAGTTTTTACCTGTTAGGAAAGGGTAACTATTTTATCAAATCGATCTAACCCCTATTAGTACTTAATTATATGGCTGTAACATTAATTTGAAATACCTACGGGTCTTAAATAATGGATCTTTTTATATCGATTTTCAGAAAATGTATTACTAAATTTTATTTAGAAATTTTGTATTATTCTAGTATTGTATTATAACAGGTGAAAAAAAAAAATACCTCAGAGTAAAGTGTGGAAGAGATAGACAGCAATATAAGACAATCGGGCAACAACAGAAACAAAAACTCTTTATTGCTGTCATTTTTAAGAGTTTCAGACTTCACAAACCCAACGCCATTTGCCTCGTATCTCTCATTTCACCTGGTGTGATTCTAGCCATTTTAAAACCGTCCGTCCTTTTTGTCTCACCCTGTAGTATAATATTTCCAAAATTAAATGGCCACTCTCGCTTTTTGATTCAAATAATGACTAATAGTATAACCATTATACCTGCTGAGTTTATGGTTCTGTTAAAAATATTAGCCAGGACCGTAATAATTATTTTAAATAAACCTGTTTTCTTATATGCTATTTAGAATGAACTGTATATACGCACATGACATGCCTTCACATTTCTATCAGGCTTAGGCTGGCTATATTTGAATTATAAATACTGGCATGTTTAAAAATCGTTTTGTTTTAAAGTCTTTATAGTCTACATTAAATACTTTAAATTTACACAAACAAAAATCATTCTTTTTTTGCAAGAAAAATAAATTCTAGCAACTTCAAATAATTATACATACGGCTAACTTTCTATGGAAATTCTATTCCGTCTTCTTCCAACTTTTTATTAAAAGATGCAGTCAGCACTATATTTTTCGAATAAAAGTCGTATATTTTATTTATTATTGTTTTAGACATAAAACTATCTATTTTCTTGAAAACTTATAAATCGGGTCGTTTTCGATGCTGATTTTTGCCACGAACATTGATACGTTGAATTGTTCTGTATGAAACACTAGTTAATTCCGCAGTTCTAAGTATAGGTGCGTTATTACCTTCAGTTTATAAACTAACTTTTTATAAACGTTCAGAATCAGAACTTTGCAATCTTCTGACAAATGACATTTTTCTTTAGTAGCCACATCCACATTTTCGCATTCCACGTCAACGTCCACATTTTCGCACTCCAAATCACCTTGCACAGATTCACTATTTTCAATACAGAAATTAGGAATTTCTTCAAAATCAAATGGTCGCCAAAGAGCCTTGTTGTGAATGTTTGCACGCTATGAACGTTGAAAATTATCTAACAAACAAGTATAACAACCCTTAAAATTTAGAAACAATAGGATTATAAATCTGGAAAATATCCTTAATGGTTTTTAAGAAAGTTCAATTGAACTAGTGTTACATCTATTCCATTTAAATTTAGTATTCCCTTAATACCTCTTATATTCTTTTTACAACTACGAGTCTTGAGATTACTGCCATAAACCCATTACCGAATTGTTAAGCTTCTTAACAAGAGTGGCCATTTAATTTTGAAAATACTATAATGAAACTAATAGAGTTTTATTCAACTACTCGTTATTATATGTGTTTAAAAAATCATTTAAAAACTTAACAGCAAACACTTTTAAAAAACTTTATAAAACATATATAAGACCAATTCTCGAGTTCGGTGTTACAGTGTGGTGCCCTTACTTGGAAAAAGACATACATTTAATAGAAAAAGTGCAACGGCGGGCGACAAAAATTCCTAAAGAGTTAAAAAATTTAAACTATGATCGACGACTACAGTCATTAAATTTATTAACATTAAAAAAAAGAAGAGAACGTGGTGATCTAATTGAAACGTATAAAATATTTAATAACTATTACTCTTGTGATCTCAAATCTATTTTCAATATTAGCAGCAATAATAACTTACGTGGCCACAGATTTAAACTAGAGAGACAAAAATTTAAAAAATTAGCAAGGGAACATTTCTTAGCCAACAGAGTGCATCACGGTGGAACAGTTTATCAGATAATACTGTGACCGCAACATCAGTAAATAGTTTTAAAAATAAAATAGATGAAGCTCTTTTTCAGTAGTTATGTTTAGTTATCTTTGTCAAATTGTTAAACATTTAAATCATAAATTGTCTGTGCAAAATTATAACTAATTTAATATATTGTATGTATATAGTGTTTAGATTATCATCATAAGTAATTATATAAATGTATTAGCTGTAATATATAAATTACTATACTTGTAAAAGTAAGGCATTATCGGCTTTGCCGCCTGCTTTACTAAATAAATAATAATAATAATAATAATAATAATAATAATACTGAAGATAGCTACTTCATAGCCGAAATGTAAGTACTGGGGACAATAAAATAATTTGTGATGTAAGGAATCTCGCTTGTATAGTTTTTAGTTGCCAGGAGAAAAAAAACTGGTAGCTACTGGTGACCGGGTTTGTCGAGCTTTGTCTATAGATCTACACCGAGCTCTTGTATCAAAAGACAGACTAGCCATGGTAATTACCAACTGCGAAAAGAGATAGACCTGTGAAAGGCGTAGAAGAAAATCGGAAGCTGTCTCTTCGAGATTTTAAAGTAATTATAAACTCTTCGACTTATACTGAGTGTTGTTCATAGACTGATCGCACATACAGACATCAGTATAACCTTTAGTAACGCTAAATTAACCCTAATTCTTCATAAACCATAACAATCTTATAGTTAGCAATTACACAGTATCTTAAATTGCTCATATCTGTCAATTACACTCGAATTACAAAGTCACTTCCTGATATGAAGTGATGAAGATTTAAATCTCCAAGTACACTGTACAAATACATCTAATAGACTTTACCGAGTATAAAATTACACACTCGATCGCATACATCGTATTAACGGTAATGATATCGTTTAAAAAATCCAACACAAGATGGCGAACTGTTAATAAACGATTATACCCTCTAATAATAGAGTTGGGTAATGACTTTGCCGTGAGATTTGCCACACTTTAAAGATATTTAACCTTAAATGAACTTTTAGTTTATAAAAGATTTAAGTTTTATTTTAAATTAACATTGTTGTACTTTAGATTTTTCAATACAGGCTGGCAAAAAACAAATAACTACAAGTTTCCTTTCAAATAATTTATATAATAAACAAAAAACAGTAAATATTTTTTATATAAATGCTTTATATGGATCTTGTAATCATTTGTGTGAACATAATCTCGAAAAGATGGGCATTTACCATCTTTTATTCAGGAACGACAGTTCAAAATTATTGTGAGATAAAAATTTCGGGCACTGGTTTTACTACCGTACAAATACGAGCTCCTTAACACCTAACATTTACACGAATTTCAGGCGATATTTTAAGTATTATATAGGTATATAGAATTTCCCATCTTTTCATGTTAGCACCAGTGGGCCGCGCCCCCCCGGTTGAGAAACGCTTCCCTAGAAGACAGTAATAAAAAATATTACACAACCCAACAGACATTTTGGTGCCTGCGAGTTTTTAACTGTCTCTAGGTAATTTTTGGGCACAGAATCCAAAATAGATTTGGTCTATCAGATCTAGTTTTTCAGATACGCTGTATTGGCCTCTTTTACAATAAAATATCTTATTTCTTAACTTGTGTATTTTTCACGTTATTACTGTTACTATTTGCTCCAACTGCTAGCTACAAACACAAAAGAGACAAAGTAGGGTATTTATTTCACAAAGTAGATAAATATACATTCATCACTTATCACTTAAAAATGTTCTTTTGTACGACTTTCTAGCATGGAGTTTACAAGAACAGTCTTTCTGAAGACTCCAACAGTAGTAGGCCATCATGTGGCTATCTTATCTTTCTTGATATCTATCTTCTATAGTTTTATGTCCTGATGGAATCTTTCCCCCGGTTCTTCACTAAAATCACCTAGGTTTTCTGGTAAGTGGTCATAATACAACCGAGAATATTAATTTAATTTTTTAAATTAGATTTCCAAGAAAATTTTGTACTACTTGAATAAATGAACACCAAGAATTAGATTCAATCTCGTTCATTGATGCGGTTGGATTGGATTGTGGATCTTCAGTAGGTTACCTTATCTGAGGACCATCATATATTCTGGCTTTCAATTTTTCAGAGTTAATCCCAGGAAATTTACATGTCAAGTAGCCTACATAAAGTCCATCTCGATTTAAAGCCTTAAAAAATTGCTACTAAGCCCAAACTTGATATGCAAGGGTGGAAATATAATTCTCTCTCTCGCAACCAAAGTTTCGTTGAAAACGTTTTGTTTTTCTTGAATTATGACATTTTTTAATGAAAATCACCCAATTTCTGTTAACCCAATGCTGATCCTTAGCTCTGCTGTCCCAAAGACATAAAAAACAAGGATATTTTGCAATCAGCACATCAAAAATATCTAAAATCAGTTCTTACTTTGCCGGCACCAAGATAAAAAAATTATTTTGTTGGGCAGTGTTATAATTATAAACTAGGAGTAACACCTCACAATTTCCTAAGAAACATTTTTCATAGGAAAATTTAGTGTTTATTTTTATAAATTTTTGCTAAAAACTGTTAATTAACAAACCTTCTAAAATAAAACTTATTTGTTAAAAATCAAAAGGAACTTTGAAGTTATATTTGTTGATGAGTAAAGGGTCGCTGATTCAACTGCTTTGGAATGGCGTTTATTTTGGTTTTAGTTCTTGGTATTACACATGTTTATACTTAGTATTATACAGTTTGATTGTCACATGAAAAAGTGAGAGGTCTTACAAACTTTTTTGACAAATTTTTTTGGCATTGTTTCTCAACATTAAAAGTCATTTTTTACTCTAGAACATGTTTTTATAAGTTTTGATATTTTTAGACACTTCATGAGACACTGAGATGTTTTTTGCCAAAACTAAAAACACTTTTTTTTGTTATAGACAGAATAGACTCCCATATATACTAGTTTATCGTAATTCTCGAATATTTAATTGTAACATTGCCAATCTTGCTTCGTTAAGGTACTTTTTTCGAACAATTCTTGAATATGGAACATATTATTGTTTGTTATACCATATCTTGATGTTTTACGGAGAAGTGTTATTTTGCAAATATGCATTTCTTGCGTACGGTTAAATTTTCGTATTCACAAATTAAATATAAATTTTTTAAAGCAATTTAGTTGAATTTCCAGTTAGATTTTCTTCCATGAAACTCAGCAAATGTAAATTAATGAAATGATTAGTGTTAACGGTCCCAATGTTGATATAATATTCCGGATAATCCTGGATGTCATCTGCTAGATTCCCAATCAACTGCAGTAATACC
Source organism: Liopterus haemorrhoidalis (assembly GCA_963971575.1). NCBI lineage: Eukaryota > Metazoa > Arthropoda > Insecta > Coleoptera > Dytiscidae > Liopterus > Liopterus haemorrhoidalis. The sequence continues at coordinate 12,804,260 of OZ020620.1, forward strand.
AACACAAAGAGTCTGCGTCAGATACTAATACTATTTAATCGGATAGAATTACGGAAGAAATCTATATTTCAGCTCTTCATTTTTGATCCAGTACATTTTAATCAGAGGGTGATACTTATTTTAAAATCATTTTAAAGGGGATATTTAATTCACCACTGTTATTTTTGTTAATTCTTTATACGTTCTCTATTTCAGAGTAGCGAGTAGTAGAGTAGCAAGCATAAAATAGCTGGACATGGGGCGCGATAGACTGATTTGATGGTCTCAAAAATAATGACTTTATTGTTATACAAAGATTACGCTATAACTAATGAGAATGACACATGGTTCATATTTTTAAGCACTTCAGGCAAACATTTTTCATTGAACTATTTAGCTTAACTGTCTTCTGTTCATCCAGCATACTTGCCTTTTCCAGGCCCGTATTTCTAAAGAATACTGCATACATTACCTTTTTCATGGTTCGCTGTTTCTTGGTTATGTACGTGTAAGTACGTCGCAAAAAGAATATAAATTTCCACATCAGTCACACATTTCATGGCAAATTATTACACGCTCAGGTTTTTGGAAATTAGAAAGCTGTTGTGGTACAAAACGACAAACAGTTTTTTTAAATGCAGGTGACTGTGTATAATTCTGTTAATAGCTAAGGAACCAATTTTAAATTGATGCTCTATAACTGCTTACGTGGCTTTATTGTCTTCTTCAATTATCTTCTTAGCAGCAGCAATATCTTTTTCGGTAATAGCTGTAGGAGGCACCATGCTCCTTTTTGATGTTGAACAGAATTCCTGTCTTATTCAAATTCTTTATATCAGCAGTTTAACTGTAGCCAAAGATGGTACTTGTTCTCTATGCAGATGACTCTGCGTCATCTGAAAATATAAAACTGAATCTTCCTCTGCACTTCCTTTGCAGGTATAAGCGCTTAATCCTTTTTTAAAATCATAATACATCATGATAACAAATTTATGGTTGCCAAGGCATCGAACGAGATCACGAGGGTGGCAAAAGATAATATGGAGACACATCGTTAAAACATCCGGAGGATCGGTCAAGACAGGACACAATGGCAGGATATGTTAGTTAAAATTTTGGGCTGTGTTAGACTAATTTCGTCTAACGGGTTCGTTTGTTATTCTATGTACTAAGAGCTTTTATTTAAAACACTACATGAACTTTTAAAATAAAATATATATTTTTTCAATAATAAAAAAATTAATCTGACAAAAATTCCTTGTGAACTATTTTGGTTTCCATCAATGTACAATATTGAGATTTTTTTTTCAGATTTTTAGACCAACACTTCTGGAAAATAGGATGAACACTTTTTTGTGAAATCAAAAAGTAAAGTGGGTTTTACATGATTCAATTAATTGATCAATTAATTCAAAAAGTTGACATTCAATTAATTGATGTGTGTAAAGCGTAAAAATTTCGTCAATTAATTGATCAATTAATTGACAACAAATTTGATCAATTTATTTTGAAAATAGAACAAGTTCTATTTTTCGTCCATTTTTCATAAATTTTTTAGGGAATTCTAGGTATATTTTTATCTGTTAAGATATTGCCAACTGTTTAGTTGTAGCATAACCTCGAAACATATTATTTGTGTTTCAGTTTCAAATCTAACATAACCTCAAACGTAAAACTAACTTAAGATTAGAGCGAGTAGCTTCAGGAACATTATAGCTATTTTATTTAATAATTAACTTAATAAATATTATTTTGGTTCTTTTTAGAAGTACATTTAATAAAAAAAAACAATACATATATTTAATTACAAGACATTTTTATTATAAATTATTTAGTAAAGTTGTTTTTGTGGTTTAGGGGGAACTAGATTTTCAATTCTAGTTACTTTTACAGATGAAGTGAGGCTTTTGATAATTTTGTTTAGCAAAAGCCTTCTTCAAACCATAAAAGAAGACCTCATGACAACTTACAAAAATGAAAATTCCAGTTAGTTCCGCTTAAACGTTTGGAATAGCCTGTAATAACTATTGCTTATAGATGGCAGCTAGATCAATTTATCTATTAAATATGTAGCAGAAAATGGTACGTTTGTGTTGTGCTTAGCCACTATCATTGTGCATTAACATTATGCACTATGAATTAAGCGTTCTCTTTTAAATACTTGAGCTATAAATAAGGTTTTACTAACCTAACTTTTAGAACTTGAATTCAAATGACAAATAAATAACTCCATAAAATGATAGTGCTACATTTGTTTTCCACGACCAACCTGATTTAGTTATTCTCAATAATTCTAGTGCGTCCCTTGTAATAAATGAGGGTGCTAAATGTTGTTAATCTACATTTAGTTTTTAAACAATTACGTCATTAAGGTACAAAAAGCGCACCTTTATCTACGGATCGTTACCCTTTGCTGTTAACTATTTAACTCCCTAATCCATATCATTAGATATTATCAAATCGTACTCATCAGTAAAATTAGTGAGTTTAAACCATGGAGGCGTAACAAAACGAAACGAACCATTTCGAGGCGAGCAACCCCCTACGGTTTGTCAGTACTGAACAAACAAGATATTTGATTCCCTTCTGAATATGTAAGCATTTTAACAGTATGTTTAGAAGACCACCTGGGCACGAGTATGAATCCTGACCCAACCCAGCGGAAGTCAAACAATGACGATTGACCGCCCAGTTATTAGCATCATAGGAAATGTAGAACTTCTGGTTTTACGAATACTGGGGTTGAAGTAATTTGATATTTTTTTACCAATAAATAATACACTCGAGAATATTAACAGATTATGCGATATAAATGTACAGTCATTGGCAGGCGCACACTCAGGAATTTTTCTTGGAGGGGATGTGGGGACTCAGAAGACTAAATTGTTTCATAAGGCTAGGAATTGTTAAATTACTCAGCAACAAATGCTACTAAAAACAATTTATTTTTCAAAATACAAGTGTTAACCTAAACAAAAGGGCTTCACTTCCAAAATACGAGTGATCTAGTGCAGTGTTTCTCAACAGGTGGTCCGCGGACCACCAGTGGTCCCTAGAAAAATTTTAGTGGTCCGCGAAAGTTTTTATATGTGTTTTTTGCAGTTAAAAAAAAATTATATTAATTTTTTATGTAAATAATTTATATTTTGTTTATTTTCTGTTATTTTCTACAAATAAAATAAATGTATTTAGTAGCACATTAAATATTTTTTTTTTCTTGCAAAAAATGAATCAACAATTATTATTAGTGGTCCGCGTTAGAAAATTATATATTATACTGGTCCGCGATGCGTTTTTGGTCGAGAAACACTGATCTAGTGTATTCCTTAAAGACACTAGAACCGCGGGATTTTTGAGTTCTTAGAAGGGGGGACTAAAGCCCCAAATATAAATGATCTAAAAAAGGTCCACATTTCCAAAATACGAAAAATGCTCATGAGCTGTAAAATTCAAGTGTATTCCTTAAAAACACTAAAAACCACGTGTTTTTGAGTTCTTCGAGGGGGGTCAGCCCGTGAGCTTCCCCCCAATACAAATGATGTCCTAAAAAAGTTCCTCATTTACAAAATACGACTAATGACTCTAAAGAAATCTTATGAACTCGAAAATACATTTGTATTCCTCAAAAACACTAAAACCGCGTATTTTTTGCTTGGCCGTGGGGAGGGTCAAGTCCGTGAGCCCCCTTTTGGGTGCGTGCCTGGTCACTGGCCAAATTATTAGACGTACTTTCATTTTTCATTCATTACAATTCTTTGCATCAGCTTTAATAATTCGGTATAAAGCGTCTCTTTACAGCCACTTTGGATTTTTTGGGGGACTTTTTGGGGGTGGTGGGTAGTATAGAAAATAAAATTGTTTTATAGGGACAAAGATGGACGGGGAGCTACATATATATCGGGAAACACAACAATACAAGTGCTGACCAAAAAACAAAATGTACTTTACCTTCAAAATTTAAATAAGGACAAAAAAAAATAATAATAGATAAAACGTAGGTACGACAAATAGAATAGACGCAGGGAGATGGTAAGAGGCTGTAACGAGGTCAATTACAATCGAATATCACAGTCTAATACTAGAACACATTAAAATATGGTGCAAGGTTTTATACGTAAAACAGTAAGTTCGATTCTCCCAGGAAGAGTATCAGCCGGTCCGTGAGTATCCATCTTCGCATAAAGCAACTGACAGGTCGTAGCATAGGCCTAATCTTTCCCTGACATCCTCGAACTACACACACTGAGTTAAAATGTGTAACACAGACAAATCTGTGTTACATGTCTCACAAATAGGAGGCTTACACAAGTAAGAGTGGCCTATACGGAGGCTTGTGATAGCGGTTACCTCCCTGTAGTTAATCCTGCAGGAAGAACTCCATGGTTTAACGTCTCCCTTAATCTGTCTCAACTTCACATTTTGTATGTTATTCTATTCATGTTACCATTTAGATAACACTAGGAGCTGGTTTCTGAAAGCTTAGCCGAGTTTAATCTTTTGGTTAAACTCGGTTACAATATAACAATCCCATAAGTAACCATAGTAACCATATTCTAACTATTTGGTTATAGTTAACTAAGCTTTCAGAAACAGGCCCTAGATGATTCAGTTGACTCTTTGCGTCATCTGGAAATTTGAAACTCACGTCATAGGTCTATGGGAGCGGCTTTTGCAGCTTCATCCAACTTGCTAACATATTTGCTGCGACTACTTGTCTTACCTCTTACCTCATCTTCAATATTGACGCAGCTGAACATTTCAATACTTTTTGCTAATTTAGCCCCGGTTTAAAATTTTAATGACTAGTTTTAACCCCGGAAAACAAGTATCTTGCTAGTGTTAATGTCTGGAAAATATCGTAGTTATTTTCGAATTCAATATTTTGTTAAAGGAATTATTTGTTTTATTTTAAAAACACATCAAGGTTAAATCGCTGATTTTGATTCTTAATATATTTTACTAATGTTATGTTAACAAACATATGTGTTAAAATATGTATATTATATCATAAAGCACCCACTTAGATATTATGATGCAAAACACTCTTAAGACTGACACCTTCAGCCTTCGGGAACATATGCATTTCATCACAAAAAAAAAAGAATTGGCCATATGGTGTTTCGGCAACATCAAAGCGTCTTCTGAACTCATGCAAAAACTTGTGGACCACCCATAATTAACATAATTTTATGCTCTCACTCAAATTTTGTATATTTTTCTAAAACAAATTTGATAAAATTTTATAAATTAGATTATATTTTAATTCAGATACGGACTACCAAAAGTGCTCGTTACAAAAAACTCTTATACCCTTTTCACATCAGATGTTTATGATCGGATGTTAAAGTGAATGTGTCTTTAAACGCTAATGTGAAAACGTATGACCTCGTCTAAATACAAGCGATGTTGAAGACAGAGATCTGCGTCTTAAACATCGTCCGCATTGCCAACATAATTTCTGTTATAAAAAAATACTCTTTGAATTTGTGCTTCTATTCTTTTATCTATGTTGAGCTGTATATATATATATATAGTATATTTATTTATGTAACAACTCAAATAAACTTTTCTGAACCTCGATATATAAAATAATGACAGAATAAATTCAAACAATATGAAATTATGTTGGCAATGCATACTATCTTTACATGCAGATTTCCAGATGGCAGCACCGGAGATTTAAACATTAAATGTGAAAGCAAACCGATGTTAAAGATCGGTGAACTTTGAGTTCACTCGTCTTGAAGTTCTAATGTGAAAAGAGTATTAGAAACTTAAACTTAAAATTTGGTAGTGACAGTATTGATGTTAGCTTGATTAATTATTATAATTGCTTTTGCATTGCTCCATTTTGTTGCCTCCTTTAGTGTATCAAAGTTAAACATTATAAAAAATTATCTAAGAAGTACTATAGGACAACAGCAGTTGAGTGACTTAACATTTTTTAGTGTTGAAAACAATCGTGCAAGATCAATGAATTATGAAGATTTAATAGAGATTTTTGCGGAAGCTAAAAGTCGAAAATAGCTTATGCATTGTAGCTTATGGACTGTTCACTGTCACCAGAAAGTTTGTCATATGATAAGACGTGAAACCGTTCAGACCTCCAAATTTAATACGCTGTTTGTTGTGGATTGTGCATAATTTTCTAAACTTATAGCTAGTGAGATGTTTTAATGAGACAGACATATAAACACATTGGCTATCGCATTCTGTCAGTGACACCGTAGTTATCGAATGCCTTTACATAACCTAACATAATGTCATCATTAACAAATCTTGCTCAAAATTACAAAGACAGACAGTAAATATGATCAATTTAGGTAATTAGCTAGTTAAAATCTAAGACAACAGAATTATAAGAACGATAATACATATAAAATATTTTACGAAGCTAAATAGTTGGTTTCAAAATTCACGGATGGCGGGCTATTCGTAACGTACTAATTTATAACAGATGTGAACGGTACATGGAACGTTAAAATAATGCATTAAAACATAAGTCAGAGCGTAACAACGAACAGTCTATAACTCGTTAATTTAAAGAGGTCTGAATGCGGCTTTATTGCTTTTACATAACTTCTTTCAAAGAATTTTATTTTTTTACAATAGGCAGCAAGTTTCAACAGTTTTGATCCATATCCGTTATGTTTCTAAATGTTAAATGTTACTAAAAACTTATCAGGAGATAAAAAAACAATGAACACACATAACCTCAAAACCTCAGTCAAAACACATAATTTATGAGCCTAATTTTATGAAATAGAATTAATAAAATCTTATTTTATAGACTTTTTATCAAATAAATTTATTTGTAAATAATTTTAAAATAAATTTAATAACTAGAGTGTTGATATAATAATTTTATTACGAAATAAATCTGAGAATAATTCCTAATTCTTTCAGTCACTGCATAAAACTCTAATCCTTTTTACGAGCGGCTGTCAACGTCACAGATAAAACTGAGAGAAGATTCAATAAAAAAATACTCTTCCAAAGTGATAAAGATAATTTTTAATGGTTTATAATAAATAGTGCACTTTTAGGCCGACTTTCAAAGAATTCTTCTACTTAACGCCTATATCAGCATACCACTTATATCTTGAATGATTTTGAATTTTTAAAACTATAAATTTCAACCCCTTTATGTGATAATCTTTCACATGTGTCTATAATGGAGATTTTATGGGTTAAGTTGCCGCTTCATTTACAAGATATGGACCATTTAAACACAAAAAATGTTTAACAGTTTGTTAAAAATTCTGTTAAAAGATCTTTTAAACCTAAAATAATTAAGTGAGCATTTCTATCGCACAGACCTGGTATAGAACATACCATATTATTTTTGAAGATCGGCATAAAACAATTATCCCGTATAACTATAACCACATTGTTAAACTACAAAAGAACTAGGGTTCATGTTTACAATTACGTTGTAAACAGTCAACGGTCAGTGGCGCATACATACGTTTAAGTACTAACTATAAATAAGTGTACTTGTTTTTGTTAATCCTTTAAGTAAGATACGTAATGTGAAAAACTAATCCCTACGGCTATGGGTTGACACGCCTAGTTATAACACTTCTATTGTAATTTTATGAGTTCCCTAACTTTTATTATTTTATTGCGATCTTCAAAATTAATTTGGTACGGACTATTCAAGGACTTCGTGGATATAGGATACAGGAACCTACTAGATCTTAAAAAATTATTGTGCTGTGTGAATTTTGATGTGCAAGCGTGTAACTGCAAACGTTAAATCGTTGCACCTGCTATTTGTCCGCTAAGCAAGGGCACGGACGTGAGTTTAATTCCTGCTTATATCAAATAATTTGTTTAAAAATATTTATACAAATTACAGGTTCTGCTTAGCCGTTCGCAACCGGCTATAAACTGTAGATGCCTTCTGTATTCGCTAAAAACTGGACGTAATACTGACCATATTACTTCCAGAGTTGGGCTTTATTTAACTAAACTTTCAATCAACTAAAAATTTGAATGAAAATGTAATCAAACTAAATTAATCATTCCTTATTCAACCAATAATGGATGTAATTATAAATCTTTAACTAAATGATAATCATTAGTGTCAAATCATTAGTTTTCCATCATATTGTGACATTTTGTAAGAAAAATTTGAATCGCTTGGAACAATTTAGATATTACATAGGTACATAATATCCCCAAACCCAAATTCCCAATAATTTTCGGCCGTCTTGCAGCTTTCGAAAGAGTATTACATTTTGCCACTCTACCAACCTTAGAGGAATAACATATTTGGTAATGTTTTCTTCAAATTTTTGTTGTGACAATGTTCCGGCTCTAATTGTTCTTGATTTTTGAGAAACAACTGTTTGTTTACCTTTAGAAACAATGTTTTTCAAATGAAATAGATACATCGTTTAGTGTCGTCTTTTAAGATGAGATATAAAATTTGATGAACTCTTTTTATATCTTTTAATTTCAACTTTAGGTCTTCATTGACCGCATTGAGCAATGAACTTATTTTGCTCTACACAGCTTTTTTCGGCTAAATATTGAAATATATTGAATATTGAAAAAACGTAGCCGAATTTGGACCATCGCCTAGGTTGGACCACCATCTTAACTTGACCTGTATAAGGCATTTACGCAGTAAAATAGTAATTTAGAAGAAGATGGACGTAAACTTGTCTGATGCAATCATTTTTATAACAGCGCACCTCATGGTTGCAGTTAGTGAAGTGTTATTAGTATTTACATACCATCAATTAAATATTTTATCAATAAGGCCAATAGTCTTTAGACTGTTTCAAAGTAAGTAACCAAATATATTTTTATATCTGCAGAAAGTAAACTTGTCTGGCTAAAATTTACTATATTAGTTTTATTAATCTAGTTCATATGTAAGGTTAGGTGAAACATTTTAAAATATTTATAAAAGTATCTCAAGTTGGACCACAAGCAGTCGCCTGAATTGGACCGGTCCAATTCAGATGTCTAAATTGCTAAATGAAGCATACGGCCGAGCAGCCACTGTAGCTATAGCTGAAAGTGCTTTCCGTGCCTCTGGCATTTGGCCTGAAAATAGACATATCTTTCAGGACCACCAGTTTGCAGCATCCGATATTTTAAAGTGTTCTGCTAACCCTGCTGAAATCGCAGTAAATATTACAAGTAGGCCTAATACACCAACATCTATGTCTTTAAGTGACAGCAAAAGTAATAATAGTGCTTCTGCTGTTGATTATGTATCTCGGGAGAAAAAAATTAAAAAGTGTAAGGATATTCTTTACGACATATCACCTCCACCAAAACTAAATCCACAGCAAGGTCCATCGTCTTCTCGAACTGGAGGAATAGCCCAAAAAGCAATTTTAATAACAAGTAGTCCTCATAAAAAGCAATTAGAAAAATTCAAAGAGAAAAAGACTAACAAAGTAAAATTACCCCAATATTGGACCAAAAAGACAAAGAATAAAAACTAAGACTACATGGTTTTGTATTATATGTGAGGAAATGAAGGAAGATGAGATGATACAATGCATAAAATGTCACACTTGGGTCCATACACAGTGTGCTGGAGTCAGTGCAAAAATCAAAAGTACTTTTGCTTCAATTGTGTATATTGATGGTGCATCTTGGAAAACCTCTGGTCCATCCTAAGAAACCAGTTTCTTTAATTGGACCGATGACACGATTTTTATGTATTGATTTTTCACTGTTCAATATAATTATTTATTTAAAATAAATTATATTATTTTGAAGATATAAACAATAACTTTTTTTTCCACTACTTCCTTTTTATTAAAAATACTTGTACATCCCTATATATTAAAAAATTCTTAAGTGGTCCAAATTTGGCTACTCTCCCTATCATCTACCGTTGTCGATTTAAATAAAATATTTCTTCTCTTACCATAATTAGCTTACTGAGAAGAATTTGAAGCTCCTGATGCTTCAGATATTAAAAGAGTCGATGTACCAAAACTTACACGAGTATCATTGTCACTTATGTTGGCGAAAAAATACAAATATATGATTGTAAAATATATCAATCGAATTTTTCACAAATTAAATGTGCGTCAGACGTCTAAATACCAAATACGTCTAAGTATAAATACCAAATTCCAATAAACAGTGAGAGTGAAAAGATCAAATCTTAATCCTGATTTTAGTTTCAATCATAACTAAAAATTTAATCATGATAATGAGTAAAGTGTTAATTTAGTTACCAGTGTGAATAACTGCATTATGAGTGATGAGCCTTACTCATTAATCAGGTCTTGAAATTAAATTTTTAATCTCAATCCTCAATCATTAGTTTGATTGCAATTTGCCCAACTCTGATTACTCCTGAATGTACATAGATTGAAAACATGGTCATGAAACCTGGAAACAGGAGGACTAAGCTCAACTCGGGCTGTCGCGCTAATGATGATGATGTACTGTCACTTTAGAAAATCGTAGCATAAACTGCTTCGGGTAAACATTATAATAGGATCTTAAAAAATAAAATAAAACGAAAATCTCGATGTAGAAAATTATTACCAATTCAAGAATGTAATCTTTATTATCTTAATATCCCTTTAAACATCTAAAATTTCATGAAACACTATACCAATTTAAAAAGCAACATTTGTGTAAAATTAAATTGTTAAATTTCTATTCTTGTATCAAAGATACTGTGATAGTATATTTTGAACAATGGAACATTAACTCTGATAAATGTGTTTTGGGACACTCTTTTCTTCTAGTAATGGTACTTTAGGAAAATAAAAATAATTAATTTAACTATAATGTCTCGTTCCACTCCCATCTAAGGCTTATATTGATAATAGAATATTTTTAATTATTACCTTGTTCTCTACGTGTGATTTTGTTTAAATGTATTTAATTATTTATACCATTTTTTTGATAGAATATATTACACTATCATATTAAATTATGGTAATAAATTGTAATGAAATGTTTTGATAGTATAATCAATAAATTAATTTAAATTGACTTGTAATCATATCATTATACAAGAAAATATAAATAAATTTGAATTAGTAAATATTTACTTTATTGTCTGTATGTGTATAGAAAATTTGATTATAAACAAAAATAAATAAATAAATAAAGCGAAATTAAACGCAACATAGATAGATTTTGAAGGAGATGCTGCATACTTATAAAAAATCCGAAGTAGAAGGGAGAATCTTCCTACCAGGAAGATTAAGGAGATATGTGTTTAATACACAGAGTACAGAGGTACATTCGAGTTGTACAGGGAGCGAGCGCTGAGCAAACAGTTGATGATGACGTCATAAATAGACCACTGACGTAACGCAACAACTCAAACACGGAGCGAGCATGAACGTAATGTTTATAACATGGAACCCTACAATTTTGGGCAGTGTTTTTACTGTCAGATTAGTTCACGTCAGTCATGAATCAAAATTATGTACTTTGATTTGCCGTTGAATTATTTTTCAATGATAAAGTTAATGAATCTGAACAATTAATTTTGGAAAAAGTATTGGGATATGCGGAAAATACGGTGCTAAGATTTTCAAATCACATTTTCGGGTATCTCCTACAGTTTTCGAAAATATTCTTGGAAAACTGCAAGCAGTGTCAGATGAAATTCATCTGAGACCAGGTGGAAATCCCGAAACAAAACTCGAAAAACATCTTATGATAACATTATGGTACCTTGCCAACATTGAGAGCTCCTATAAATTTGCAAATAGAACATAACCCTGTTTCTTCCAATTTTATGCATGGTGTATTTAATTATTTTTATGCTGTTTTATACACAATATAGCTTTCTAAGTTAATAGAAATCTCACAAATACGAAAAATGGTAGTACTTTTCCGGCCGTTTTCTCACTATTTTCCGTCTTAGCCTAGATGGTTTTAAAACCCCGAACACATAGAGCGCACTCTAAATACACCCTCGATCGCAAAACGAATGCAATTGGGTGTATTCCGAGCATCAAATCGAACAAGTTTGAGTGTACAGAACGTCCTCGAAGCACTCGGAGCGTCAAATCGAATGTACCCAGGGTATACTGGGAAAGAAGGTAAGCTCGGTCAATAAGGCTAGGTAATTGTCGCCAGGTGCGTCGGGGTAAATGAATGTTTTGGGACTTTTAAAATGGTGTCTAATTGTTGTCTTAATTTAAGAATTCTTTTTTTCATAAGTAAAAAATATCTGCAGGCTGGATGAAATCTTTTTGTGGGCCAGATTTTTCCCACGGGTCGTTTTGGGAATCTTTGATTTAGGCAATATGTTACATTTAGAAAATTAGCTGCGTAGATCATTTTTGGTTTTTAGTACATGTGTCTTCTTTTCTTTCTTCTTAGTTAGTTAATTAAATTTTCTGGCGCCCAGCAACTATGGCTATTTGCTCCTCACGCAGCTCATCTTTATGACTAGATTATAATTAGCATAAATTAAATAACAAATAAATAAATATACTACTACAGGCAGAAATAAAAGAAACCTTGCACGGACAAACACAAATAATTTAAGATAAAAGTCTGTTCGGAAAATTTAATAGACTCAGGGTATTGCTGAAAGGATATAAAGGGGCCACTTACCATCGGATATCATAGAAATTCATAGGTAACATATTAAAATTAAGTGCAAGGCCTCCAGGGCCGGTGCAAGGATTTGCGAGAAGAGCAAAAAAAAGGTGCTCACCTCCCAGATCCTAGTGAAGAGCAAAAACAAAAAAGGTCCTCACTTCCCAGATTCAAGTAAAGAGCAAATAAAAGGTCTTCACCTCCTAGATCCAAGTGAAGAGCAAAAACAAAAAAGGTCATCACTTCCCAGATTCAAGTAAAGAGCAAAAAAAAAAGGTCTTCACCTCCAAGTGAAACCCATGCGCGAGGCCTGTTGTTGAACCGCGGGGCCTGCTGTTGACCGCGGGGCCATGTGCCACCGCACATGCTGCACATGCCTCGCGCCGGCCCTGAAGGCCTCACACACGGAACAGTAAGTTCAATTCCCTCAAGAAGAGTATCAGTCTGTCCATAAGTACACTGTCGTCGCTAATCATTTAGATGGGCTGCGTTAGGGGTAAATAGCCTTTGTTGCTGTGTGCCAAAAATTTGTACTAACTAACACCGTAGTCGCCTAGGGTAACTGACAGATTTCTTTCTTCTTCTGAGATGCAATTGTCAATAGTCAGTTGAATCGAAAAAATATTTTAATGATTTCTTCAATTGCGTCTTACAAGCTTCCAAACGATAAATCAATGCTTCCTTATCCCTTGAGAATGACCATCGTTGTCCATGTTCCGTTTTCTTACGTCGTATATCCCTGCGTTAAATAAATCGTTAGTATGTTTATATCGTTTCGGGCAGCTGATGATTGAACCGTGATACAGCATATTGCTCACAAAATACGTTATCACCAACAGATCGAAAATCTGCAAAACACGCATTTTCGTCTTATTTCCCTTAACCCTAAGTAACAACCCTCTATCCTTTGCCTTACCTCTCTCACACCCTCGACAACAGTGCTCTACTTCGCGTACAAGATTCTGCAAAACTGACGTAAAGAAAAATATGAACAAGTGGGCTTATATATTGTGTCAGAGAACAGTGATAAACTGGGAATTTTAGAAATGTGTCTGTTTGGAGAATCCTATAATTTTACTATATTTCAACAAAGGAAACGTCTTGTTATATAATCTATTTTTGCGACGTAAAAAATAAAGATATTTTTCACTTTCAAGATTCTACAGATTTAGAAAATTGTTAAAATTAAAGGAGAACCAATTTTGCAAATGTATAATATTAAGTTTCTGTCGTCCACTATAATTGTAAATAAAATCTATAAATAAAAAAATATAAAATCTCTCTGTCTCTCTTTCTGTTTCTCTCTCTCTCTCTCCCTCTCTCCCTTTCTTCCCCTTCTCTTCTTTGGCACTAACAGTTGGGTTGACTTTTGACTTCATATACTCCTTTAAATCCTTTAACTTGATTTATTCTCAACTCATTCCAGGTACTGGCCTTACACAATCATTCTTGTAGAATAGCAGTTTATGCTGTTCATTATCTTGCTTGTGATTCCTATCTACTGAAATCGTTTGCCACTTTTTTCCTGCATGATATTTAATTGGGAATACATAAAGGCCGCTCGTCCAATGCACACATTTTCATATGAATTCTGTTCGTCAAAACTCGAATAGTTGCGAATGATCCAGTTTTAAAAGAATTAATTGACATAATTGAATAGTACATTCTATACGAAGTTATTCATGTGTTTTCTTCCGAAAAGATCCGAATTGAGAACAATTCCATTCCGATAGGATCATTCGCACGAATTGGTGTGAATAAGGAAAGAATTTCAGACATATTTATATAGTTATTCGTACTGTTATGCGTACAATCATGGATATAGAATCATATAATGAATTCTTATCATAAAAAAAAATAAAAATGCTCACAAATATTTCGGGCCCCGCAAGTAAGGTTTTGTACGGAGCCCCGTAAAATCTCATACATGCATATATGCATTTCATTTTTGTAATTAATTAGAATTCTACTTTTAACTACAAAAATGTTTTACTTCAAGAAGTGTAATGCGGCCTCTAAAGCAGGGGTGTCAGACTCATTTCCGCCCCGGGCTATTTTTCTAATAAGTAAAATTCACGCGGACTGCACGATATGTATTTATATTATTACTCATACTGTTTTTCATTTTCCATCATTTTTCTGAATATTTTTGAAGGAATAACACTTAAATAATAACAATTATAACACAAAATACCTCATCAGAGCTATTTGAAAGCTATTTTGGTTCAAATAACTTTTTATAATATATAAGACATATAGTATAAAAATTTATTATAGTATAAAAAGTCGTTGCGGGCCGCAAAATACAATGCGAGACACGAGACACATGAGGTCCGCGGGCCGCTTGTTTGACACCTCTGCTCTAAAGTAATAATTTAGAGACAGTAGTCAAATTTATATAATCGCAAGGTCGCAGTGAATTTACCTTAAATTCACTGAGACGTTCTTCTCTGAGACATTCTTCACAGACGTTCTTCACTGGGTCGTTCTTCACTGAGACATGTTTAGGAAATTAGAGAATTTCCTTATTGATGGAATAATGACATTAAAATATAAAGAAAAGTATCTTGATGCATTCGGTAATAACAAAAAAAATCTCTTTTCCTTTTTTATATAGTTAAATAGATGATTAAATTCTCCCAGATTATTTGTTTTCTCAAATATATGACTAGTCCAACATTCTCTCTTTCGTTTCAGTCAACGTCTAACTAAATCAGCGCTTCCCAAAAAAATAAGGTTATCCTTTTCAGGGCTTGTTAAAACAAATAACTTCTCCCGCTTGATTCGCATCTAATGCAATTCGCATCCAGTGGCCGGTGCTATATATTTGAAACTACAGATTCGTACAAATCGGTTCGAAAGAAAAGGCGTCTACTGGACGAGCAGACCAAGACAATGATTTCCAACTCGTAGAACGCGATCAACTGGTCGATCACGACGTTCTAAGTCGAAGATTTCGATGAGTTTGCATTTGATGAGCGAAAAATACCCGCTTCTCCCATCGTGTACATTGAAAGTAGTCCTATTTTTGTTCCACGTATTTGTAAGATAATATTCTCCTAAATTAAAATAATAAAATCCAAGAATAGTACCCGTATTACTGACTCGTTTGCTTGATTCTATAGACTGGCCGTGTCTAACTATGACCTGGATTATAGTGCATTTGTTTCACATTTATTTTGAATCTTCCAATACTTAAAGTTTCTCCAGTACCAAGAAGTAATATTTCTTATGTCTCATTTAAAATTTAATTAAAAATTGGTTGAAAAATCTTGTTTTCCTTATTTTTTTAATTCTTAATTCTTTTTATTTTGCCTTAAAAACTGTCAGACCTAAATGTAACTTCCTTGTAATACTCAATAAGCAACAGCATTATCCGGTATTATATTTATTATTTGTCGAATTTAATATAAAATCTAATCTTCTACGACACAAAATTGAAGACCACTGTAATGTGTCTTTATCCTTACGGCTTCTCCATTAACCATTAATTTTGATGGAACCACAGATATGGCAATTTTTAGAAAAGAAATTCTCCAAAACTAACTTTTGCAAATATTTTAATATCAAATGAACATCACCATTCGACAGTCAGTGAAGTCTACTATTGAACATAGGCTTTCCCTTTTAGCTTCCATTTTAATCGATCTGGGGATATCAAATGTTACTCGTTTAAAATTCCCTATTTCTGGGTAAAATCGTTGTATTTTTAATCAGAGACAAAGATGTTAATTATTTAATCATTCTATCTGAAACAAGACAGGGATCAATGACATTTAGGGGGTAAGAATAGTTGACAACATTCCTTCCCGCAGAGGGGTGAATTCTTGTAGTATTACTGTGAAAATTGCAATGTATGAGGGTATCGCTGTACCAGTATATTTCCGGAGATTAAGACATGATAATACAAACAATATAGATACATATATGAACCCTACATAATTTGATATTGTTATAGACCTGATATTAGTGACATTAATTGCTTAACAAAAATTGCTTAATACCTAACAATTGACTGAAAATCATCTGCAATTTTGGATAGGACACCTCATACGAGGTATGTAAATTAAGTAACTGGACTGATTTTTTATTTTATTTTTATTTGAATAGAATTACAATTCAATATTGTCTCACTCAAAACTTCCTTGGCAAGCCACACAGCGCTGGAGACGGTTCTTCCAATTCTAATAGCAGTGCTGGAACTCGGATACTGGATTATCTTTCAGCTGGTTGGTTACGGACGCTTGAATGTTTTCGAGTGTCTCAAAATGACGTCCCTTGAGATGATTTTTCAATCTTGGGATGAGGAAAAAGTCACAAGGACTCAAGTCAGGCGAATAAGGAGGCTGAAGAGCCAGAGCAATGTTTTAACTGCCCAAAACCACCTTTGCCTCCTGATGTCCTTTTGGTCCTGTGAAAGTTTTTTTGGAACCATTTTTCCGCAGATTTTTCTCATCCCTAATTCATTGGTCAAAATCTGATGAATGGTAGTGTGCGTCAAATTCAACTCTTCCCCGATCATTCTGACTGTCAACCGACGATCTGAACGCATAAGATCCTGGATTCTGTCGACATTTTCATCGGTTCTTGAAGATGAAGGCCGTCCGCTGAGTGATTCATCTTCAATCAACTCTCTTCCTTCTGAAAATGCCTTAAACCACCAAAAAACTTGGGTCCTTGACAAAACACTGTCTTTAATTTCTCATTACATAAGCATGCCAAATTTCAAATTTCTATGTCCAGACATTGGCTACAATTTCTACATAGACAACCGACTGTCAATCTGAACGTACCAGATTTTGTCGACATTTTCATCGGTTCTTGAAGATGAAGACCTTCCGCTGCGTGATTCATCTTCAATCAACTCTCTTCCTTCTGAAAATGCCTTAAACCACCAAAAAACCTGGGTCCTTGACAAAATACTGTCTCCGTAGGCCTGCTGAAATTTTGCAAAAGTTTCCGTTGCACTGTGCTCTGTAGTCTGAAACAAAACCTGATATAGGGAAATCGGCGAAACAGTGCAGTTGCGTCACTTCAAACGTCACCAAAAAATGTGACGTCAGGTTTAGTACGTTTACATTAATCTATTTACAGAATGTAATATTTGTACGCTGTCACTTGCATCGAAGTGATATGAAAATATAAGAATAAGAACAGAATAGAAACAAATAAACCATTCTAATAGGCAAAATAGTCCTACAAAGGATTGATGTGATCCAAAAATATGATGAATGAAAAGAAAATAAAAATAAGTTGAATATAACCTAAAAACTATGCAGTACACACAAAATCAAATAAGAAAATCTATAAGAAAATATATAACTAAACACAAAACTGCTAAATAAACAACAAACCAAATAAAAAAGGATTTTAGATATTATTATAAGTTAGATATTTGAACACAAGTCAGTATCAAAACACAACAGACGTATTATTAACTGACAAATGTAAACATCGTTTTATTTAGTGATACCAATACAAATGTCAATATTAAATAAACACTTTAAAAATTTGTAAATCTTCAAAATGACTATCGAACACAAACTAAATATGACTTCAAAAGGTATGTTTTAGTAAAATAAAAGAGTAAAGAGCAATATTAGTCCATAATTCACATGCAAAAAAAAATCGATTTAGTTATTTTTTCGCCACTAAGTTTTTCATTGAAGTTATGACGCAAAATGACGAATTGCGCTATAGCACACCGTTGCTCGAAATGAATGTCTCATTTTTAGAACACTCCAGAAAAAACTGAAATGGACAATAAAACTACTGTAGCGACTTCAAACTCGTACTGAAGGCGTATCATATGTTCACCTGTCGCTCCTCCAAGTCCCGCGTCCCAAATGTTGCCAGATCAAACGGTATGTTGCCAGTCTGGTTACTTAATTTACCACCTCGTATATTAATTTAATTTTGATTATAATTAAATTTTTTATAATAAAAAAGGTGATTTTTATTTTAAATTGTTTATTAAATACATGATGTTTTTGTACCTGGGGGAGGGGTCCGGACCCCCCATTGCATGCGAGCCTGGTGGATATAGTTATTTAGTTAGGCACTTTATTCATTCATTTATAAATTTAATTTTTGTGTTCTTGTTTTTAATTTTGAAATACTTAATAACATAACCAAACAATGTTCGTAAAAAGTAGGTTTATATAAAGTATTTTTTGTGAAAAGTTATGTGACAAAAATGTTAAAATAACTTGGGGTGTTATAATATAAAGACATTTAAAAAATTTCATTATCTCTAAATTATATTTTGACACTTAATGTTTACCCACCATATTTTCTTTATAAATTTTAAAGTATTAATTAAATAAAACAATTTTATCATACATGACAAAAATTTATTTAACAGTCCCCATTTTAAGTTAATTTAAAATTTATTCTACCGTTTGGCCTCATGGGAATTTTGTTAAAATATCCATATTAAATAATTTGATATATCTGTCCACGTATTCTTTGTATAGGTATTTCCCTAAAGGGGAAATATTCGCGGCCCTAAGTTATAGGCTTGAATAGAGGGTTATCTGCAAAGGGTTATCTGTGATCATCCCTTGTCTGTGGACGCACCATAGGCGTCAAAGCGTGCATAGCTATGGGGGCCAATATCATAATTAGTATAGGGGTTAAATATAGGTCCTGGCATTGTGCTCAAGATTAACTAAAAATGGGGTTATTAAATTTTCTGTAGTTTATAAATTGCTGATTGGGCGTTATCTGGGAACAAAATATTTGAAGGTACGTTATTTTTACAGATACGAGGGCTACCTTTTAAGTTTTTATAAAAACTAAATCCGCATTCAGAGCTATTTAAATTAAGAGGTTGTAGACTGTGCTTTGTTAGCTGTAAGTTATGTTTCTATGCATTCTTTTTAACGTTGCAAGAACCGTTCACATCTATTATAAATTAGTACGTTACGAATAGCCCTCCATCTGTGAATTTTGAAACCAACTATTTAGCTTCGTAAAATATATTATATGTATTATCGTTCTTATAATTCTGTTGTCTTAGATTTTAACTACCTAATTACCTAAATTGATCATATTTACTGTCCGTCTTTGTAATTTTGAGCAAGATTTGTTAATGATGACAGTATGTTAGGTTATGTAAAGGCATTCACTAACTACGGTGTCACTGATAGAATGCGATAGCCGATGTGTTTATATGTCTGTCTCATTCAAACATCTCACTAGCTATAAGTTAAGAAAATTATGCAAAATCCACAACAAACAGCGTATTAAATTTGGAGGTCTGGTTTCACGTCTTACCATATGACAAACTTTCTGGTGGCAGTGAATAGTCTATAATCTACAGTGCATAAGCTATTGATTTAAGAGGTCTGAATGCGGCTTTAGAAAGAAAAAAAAAATTTTTTTTGGAACAAACTGTTTTATTGCTTTTCAAAATATTCGCCTTTAAGATTTATACAATTTTGCATGCGTTCAAACTAATTCCCGAAATATTTCCACTAGGAAGTTGGTATCTCAAAAACATAGTTTTCGAAGGCTTCAACAGCTTCTTGAGGTGATGAAAATCGCTGTCGACGCAGTTTTTGTTTGACATCAGGGAACAAAAAATGTCGTTAGGGGGTAAATCAGGTGAATACGGGCAATGAGATATTAATTCGACGTTTTTCTCCTTCAAATAATCAATTGTTTGACATGCTGTGTGGGAGCTTGTCTTGTCATGATGAAGAATGATGCGATGTTTTTGGTTGTTTTTCTTGATTTTGTCGATGACTCCTGGCAAACAAATTGTTGTATGCCATTCAGCATTAACTGTTCCCCGATCCTCTAGAGCATCGGTTCTCAACCTGTGCTCAGCGGAGCCCTAAGTGCTCCGCGTGCACTTCTCAGGGGTTCCGCAGCAGTTCCAGGAAACAAAATAAATAAAAACTGAATAAAATCAAAAGAATTAAAAATGAAAAACAGAATCGAAATAAGAAAATGGGAATTTCATTCTGAAAGAAAATTTGCTAAAGTTGAATGTATGTCCGAGTGATTTCTGACCATAGCCGGTTTGTGTTTCTAGTTGGAATGTGATCGGCGTGATGCATTGTTTGAATAATGTGCGTGTATTTTGATTATTTGCTTCATTTTATAAAAATCTGTCTAAAATAAAATAAATAAATAAATAAAAATAATAGGTTCCCAACGCCTAGATAGGCGTAAAAATCTGTCTATCTATCAATAAGTGAGCTGTGAAAGAGAAAAGTGAATTTATAGTGAAATTTAAAAACGCCATTAATTTGTAAGACATAGGGTAGGCCTAAAGGGCTTCGCCATTGGAATTGATCCTAAAAAGGGCTCCGCGAGTCAAAAAGGTTGGGAACCACTGCTCTAAAGGAATGGTCCCGTACAACAAAAAAAGCGATCATTTTCTTGGAAGTGCTTCGTGAACAAACAACTTTTGTGGGTTTCCGTTCATCTTGGAAGACCCAAACAGTGGATTGTTACTTAGTTTTCGGTTCATATGAACAAATCCAAGTTTCGTCACCTGTAATGATGTTGTATACGGATTTTGCAGTGCCTAGATTGAATTTTTTACCATTCCCTTACACCAATCAACACGAGTCTTTTTTTGAACTTCGGTCAAATTATGTGGAATCCATCGGGAACAGATCTTTTTCACAGCTAAATGTTCATGCAAAATTGAATGTATTGCAGTCTGCGATATACCAAAGGATACCTCTATCTCACGGTCACAAGTCACATTCCGATTTTCTTCAATCATTTTGCGCACTGCATCGATGTTTTTTGAATCACAACCGATTTTGGTCGACCTTCTCGAGATTCATCAATGACAGACGCACGACCTCGACGAAATTCTGCAAACCAATTGTAAACAGTATTTTCTGATGGTGCTTTATTACCAAAAGTTGAATGAAGCGAATCTATGCATTGTTGTTGAGTTAGGCCTTTACTAAATTCGTAAAAAATCATCCAACGAAAACCTTCAAGAGTAATATCCATTTATTCGCAAACTTGTTTGTTTTAACGCTCCCTGTGAACAAACTACTCGGTCAATTTATAAGCTGCCACTGATTTCACAATAATAAATATCAAATTTTACGAATATATTACATAATATACGAATATATTACATAATACGAATATATATACGAATAATGACACATTTCAATATTGCCATCTAGTGGTCGTTTGTAAAAACATAAAAGTAGGTGGCCAAATTATTAGGGACAGTACACCTCCCTTGTAATTTTCAAGTTTAAATGCATTTTGTGCGTAAATAAATTGTTTTTAAATCATTTTTCTTCTATATTCTTGTTGCTGGTATCATTATTATTTTAAAAAGCGAGAGATCGCCAAAGAAATCATCACCACCAAGCGGCTATTTATAGAAACACTTATCAAAGAGTGGTATCACAACCCCAATCTCCGACACAACGCAAAAGTCTGCATAGAAAGAATGCCCAAACGCCTGGAAGCCGCAATCGCAGCAAAGGGTGGCATTGCAAAATATTAAGATTTTACTTAATTTGTTAAATTAACACTTTTTATACTGACCTTTCTCATAGTGACACATTTAGTTACTATGATCATAGTAACTGAGTTACAGAATTGGTCTGTTTAAGTTGTTTGTTAAACTATGGATAATGACGTAACTGTTTAAATAATAGCATCGAGATAGATCTAATAAACTTTAGTGCAACAAACCGCGTATTTATTTTTATTTCTTTTTTACATTAAATTTTATCGTACAGTTTTGGATATTTCAGTACAACATAAGAAAGAACACTATCAGAAAATATCTTTACTTCCTGCTGTGGCACTCACTATCTTGCAGCACATATACTGATCTCCCTTCAATTGTATTTACTTTTTATCTAAACTCCAGAAGGGATCTGCACAGATTTATTTTATGAAATTGTAAAAAAAAACACCTAACAAAACTTTTGATTCGTCAAAATTTATGATAGAAACGTACATCTCGTATGTTTTTTTGAATGTAGTTCTCGGCTTAGATCTGTTCTCTTCCTCTTTTATATGAAGAATGGTTTGTCACAAAAATGAAAAATATCACATGTATGTTTTTGTGGTTGTTTTGAAACGCCTTGTCTCTCCGGGCATATTTCATGGAGCAGCCTACAGCACAATCAATTATTGCAAACAAGATACTGGGGATCACACAGCGCTCATTCAAATACACCCGGTATGTAGTAAATGATCCGACCTGATGGAACAGTTAAAAAAACACCACGGTTACAACTGATAGCATGAGCGTTAAATGAAAATATTATTGAAACATTTTAGACTGGTTGAATTAAAAAAGTGTGTTGTTTCAGACGAAATTTGGATTTTAAAATTTGCTTTACAGATATACGAAGATTTATTGGGATTCTAAAATTAGAAATATGCTTTATTGAAAAGAAATCATTGGACAAATAAAATATAAAATATAGATATGGTCTGGGATACCTACTATGACGTATCTATCGGACATATCCCGTAGTCATATAAAGTTGGCGTCGAGTTTGCAACTCGCTGTGGTCTAGGCGAGCGAATACTCGCAACAAGTTAAGTAAATCAACGAATATGATAATAATAGCCAGGTGGATTAGACCATATTAGTGTTACGTTACATACACGTGCTGACATCTGACAACGATTTCCTTTGGAATTTTTGGGCAGATTTAAAATACGTGTGTCATTACTTTTGTTATCTTAATTTTATGAATATTTTCAACTTTGGAGCAAAAAATATATATCTTTGATAAGTATGTACTAATATATACAGTTCAGATACCTTACATTATAGAATAATGTTTTTATAAACATATAAATAAGGATTGGAAGATATATTTATTGGTTACGTTGTTAAATAATATGAAAATCGAAATATCTTTAGTATTTATTTAATAAAAATTATTAATATTTTGTTTCAGAATGCATATTGGTGAATTGTTTTGCTCCAAATTGGAACCATTACAGCCACATTCTTAAAATGTTAGTTTTTCGTTTTTTGACAGATGAAAATGAAAAACAATAATGGATAAAATAAGAACATTATATTGTTCCTTCAAACTATTTAGAAATGGCAAACAGACTTATTACTATGTTATTGGCCATAATAACGATTATTAACGTAAATTTTTCAAAATAATATTGTTCTGCGAAAATAATGGCATATTAAATTATAATGTACAATATAAGAATTTTAATAAATAAATATTGACTTGGTTTGATGTGAAGCATTTTCTTGCTTTGAACATTCACATAACTCCTCCATCTTGATCTGTTCATTTTCATGTCGTTCCATGTGTCATGTATACTAATACTTGTTAGATTATTATTAGCTGATCTCTTTATCTCTTGCGAGGTCTTCCCACTGGTCGACGAGTATTCAATCTTCCCTTCCATATCTTCCTAACCATTCTGTCCTCCCTCATCCTCCTCACGTGTCCTATCCACTGAAATCGTCTACCTCTCAGTTCTTGTATACAGATTTTTATTAATTTTATTTCAGAATGCCAATTTTGTGTAAGAAACTTATAAGAACTATATAGTTGTGTCTCCCTTTTACATTAATTCTGATGGTGTCCAAGCAGAGGAAGTTGTGTGACTACCACAAAAACGTCTCATTAGTTCATTATCTTCTCGCTAAAGCGTGTTTAAAGTAGCAAATATTTCTGAAAATATCCTTCCTAAGAATTCAAAGCTATTAATGTCTCTACCTTATAATTAAGTAATTTCAAAAATCTTTCTTAAACACCTCCCAGCATTCCAAGTAAAAACAGAAAAAAAAAGTTAAAATATTTGAAACGTTTAGACATATAAATAACAGCTATCAGTAAAGAGTTGACAAGTAACATTGTATTATCTATTAATAATCTAGTAGTCCAATTAAAAGTGGGTGTACACATGCTTAAACTGTCGACACGCAATAAAACAATTGATTATGATCATGTGATCGATCATTGTTTAATGTATACTAATAATTGTGTAAAGTGAATTACGAAATTTGTAAAACATTACATTTGTTACGCTGCATTACACTTTGAAGTTTCAAGATTATAAATATGGATAATGATCAAAGTAATGTAACATTAATTTGATTACTCGAATGCATCATTTGGTTTATTATTTGATTGACAAAGAGATTTACGTTTTGAGCGCTGAGTATTTAGGAATTGTCAATTAACTCGACTTGTGGCCTCACTTCTACATAAGTCTTTGCAGGTCTTCTTCTTCTTTTACACTTATCATTGGTTTCTGGTGAAAATTTAAGGTATTGGGTTGATGGCAAGGGATAAAATACTGTCCTGTAACGTAAGGAACTGGACGGGCGAATCAAGAAATAACTATTCACCCCATAGATCTTACTAGTGACTGCTAGAGGTCCTCAGATTATTTGACAATAAGGGAACCATAGATAATAATGGTCGCGCCACGGTTAGACAGTCTAGAGTTTGAATTCATAAAAGTTAAAGTGAATATTTGCTGTGGAATTAATTAAGTGTTGTTATAATATCTCATTTTTCTATTCCTATTACTTGGTCAAACCATATTCTCAATACTCATCTTTGGATATTGACAGTAGAAAAACTTGACCACTTGGAAGCCCAGGCAAGAAAGTGGAAATGGATTGGTCATACCCTCCGGAAGGCAGTTAACTATATCTTCCAAATGGTACTAGAGTGAAGCCCTTAGGGAAGCCGCCGTTAAGTACAGGAAGACCCAAGAAAGAAGGCAAGAAGATCTAGCCAACCTGCCATGAAGAATAGTCAACTACGACAGTTCTGTGGCAGGGTTGAGGCAAACAGGGTTTTTAGTCCGTATGCCACTTTGTGGAAAGTCCGACACTACCTGAATATGGTGTCTATAAAAGATTTCCCCTGAATAAAAAAAAGGGAAGCCGTCGTACAAGTCGCCCTGTATCCACAGGGATCAGAATGATACATAAAGAATTTGTCTACGGAAATACCTGGTTCCAGATGAAGAGACTTGCTCTTCACAGAACTCGATGGTGCGAGTTTGTAAAGCGTGTATGCTTCAGCGAGAAGATCTTGGTAACTATATGTATACAAACTAATATTTGTGGAGAAGAAAACATCAGTCAAATTATGTAATTTTACATGAAAGCTTTAAAGAAAGCAATTAGCTCCAGGTGGTCACGATGTCTTACGTGAAAGCTTGGTAAATCCTCGAAAAATATTATTCCCCCTACTTCACATCAAATTGGGCTTGATGGAATTGATTCTACGATGTTCTTTATGCTACGTCTATCATCAATTTTCAAAATAAACTGGACTCTTACCTGTTTCAATCAATATTATTTTAGTACTGTACAATTTTTGTAAAAATATAACGTATTCTAAGTCATTGTTTTATGTTGCTATATGACCCACAAGCTCTGTTTGTGTTCCATAAGGACAATGAATATTTCAAGTACTTGTGTGAGAAATTTCCAGCTCTTTCTGAATCAGAATTTAAAGTAAGGATTTTCGTCCTCAAATCCTCAGGTCCTCACATAAAAATACTGATGAAAGACGTTTGACTTAGACTTGAAGAATGTTATATTTTCTTTTTGGAAAACTGCATAGATCCAAATAATGTAGCTATTATCCTCTGCAGACTTGTAAGCAGTTAGGTTGTAATGTGAGCTTAAGAGATCATTTCTTCAATTCACATCTAGACTACTTTTCTGAAAATTGAACACAATGAAGAAGAGGATGAATGGTTTCGCCAGGACATTAAAGAGATGGAAAAGAAATAGCAGGGTGGATAAGATATGAAAATAGTGGCATATTACAAAGGTAGTAACTATGAAAACATAGGAGAAGTCAAAGACGAGTACTAAAAGAAATTAGATGTAGATTACAGTGGAAAGCATAAGTAGAAAGATGAAAGTAGTATTGGAAACTACCCATTAACAAGTGAAATTAATGTATTTTTATGAAAATCTATACATTATCAAACCTACTGTACGAATAATTGCTAGCTGTTCTATTTTTCTTCTTCTTTCCATAAGCAGTTTGCTTCTACGATGGGTATTAGATAAGCCAGTCTTCAGTATCTTCAGTCGGTGGTTGTCTAACAGTATATCATGAATTTGATTCACCATTTCTTGAGTTGTGATCTCATTCAGACCTCCTGGATGCCTAGTATCATTCGTATTCATATGACCAGAGCAAAACAGTGAACCACTGGTGCATCATTCCATGCGACAGAGTAAAGTTCCCTTTTTTTTAGCGTTTCTTCAGTTTGCTTAATGGGTTTTCCACGTAAAAAGTATTGCTTTATCAACACACGAAATTATTATTATTTTTTTCATTATAGCAAATAAACACAAACTAATCCGCTTTCGAACGCTTTTGAAAAGGTACTATTTCACAGATTTACTTGAAAATTAATGTGCATGTCTACAAAGAACGGAAAATGTCAGAAATAATATCAAACTTGCTATCTGAGCGCCATTTCTTATCAAAGTCACTGACTTATCACACCCCAAGATATAACAGAAATAATAGTCAGATATTCTGGTTCTAGCAATATGGAGATCCAGATGTCAATCCAACTTTTAAGAGGTCGACATAATCACTATGCTATTTTTTATTTCTTGCAGTCTTCGACATTATATAGTCTAGTACTCTTGCCTCATTCATTGTTTCTTGTGGTTTCGAATTCATTAGCAATTTGACTTAGGCCCGGTCTTTCCACCTTCAGATAAAGTTCCAGGTAACTATCTGACAGATAAGGTTATTTTTAACGTCATCTGCTGAGTAAATGTCATCCCTTCTTTCTATACAAATGTATCTATCGGATAGTTATCTAACGGATAATGAGACTGACGTATTGGATTCACTGACTGGTATTGACATTTATTCAGCAGATGAAGTTATAAATAACCTTATCTGTCAGATAGTTACCTGGAACTTTAACTGAAGGTGGAAAGACCGGGCCTTAGTTGTATAAGTTCTTCGCCAAATTCTGGAAGCCTTTCCAATTGAAATAGATAGTTTTAATTATGTTCATAGCTAATAACATATGTATTTTTCTAATAGAGAATCATTTTGTTTTGCTAAGCTGTTGGAGTTTCTGTATAAATTATTTTCAGGAAGTAATATCGAAATTAAATTTAAATCCTGTAAATGAAAACCATATAAAACATGAAGTTTTGATAAATACCGTCAATGAACAGTCTCATAAACTCTAATTAATCCAAATAGATCCGATGTAACTCGAGTAGATCGTCGCGGTGCTTTGTCCGAAACATGCCGTTGAAACGGGCTTTGTCAGTGAATGCTCGTACACAATTATCAATGCACACGTCAGAGAGCGGTATTGCCTGGACACGGTATTCCTTTCACGGAGTAATTAATGCTGTCTGCGCGAACCGACGATATGATCTACGCCACAATTCAACGCATATGTTAGGGATGTACATACATGAACCCCAAATTCAGCGATTTATTTCATTGCCTATAGATCTGAACACAACAAAAAGGAAATGGTTTATCAGTACATAGTTATGCGATAATTGTCCTGGAGTTAAAGTTCATCTATTACACTTATTGTTAATTAAATTTCAATGTTTCTCTATTTGGTTGGTTAACATTAAAAATTACTAATCAACATCAGTGGAATCTCGTACTGTAGAAACATGGGGTTGCAACTCTTATAGACATGCCCGACAAGAGGGGGGTAACCGGGGAAAATCCCGGGGCCCCGGGGTTCTTGGAGCCCTAGGGTCCAGGTAAGAGCCAGGGGCGCGTGGCCGTCACTCACTTGTATTTTGGAAGTGAGGACCTTTTTTAGGGTTTTGTAGGTATGACCAAAAAACCCTTATACCGTCATTTTGTCGTCTATCTGTCTGTCTGTCTGTTCGGTAAAAATTGTAGCCAAACGGCTAAACCTAGAGAGTTGAAATTTGGCATGCTTGTACAACCTTTTGACCCGCACATAGGAAAAATACTAAAACATCTAAAAAACATATCCCCCTAAAAACATAAACAAATATGTGCTCAACGAAAAAAAATATATTTTTTTAAAATTCTGAGTAGGGTATCAAATGAAAGCCCTTAGTACGTGGATTAACGATCAAAATTTTATTTTTGCAAAATAAATTATTTTGACGCGATTTTTGTCAAAATTGTGCAAAAAAATTTTTGTCCCACACCCTGTAGCCCAGATGGTTTAAACTAAAAATCTGAAAAAATTCTAAGTAATGTATATTGGTGTGAACCGGAATAGTACAACAGGAATTTTTGATCAGATTATGTTTTTGGAAAATAATGCATTTTTTGTGTTTTTAATCAAAATATGTTAAATATTTAATTCGCTATGTAACCAAGTTGATACGTCAGCACTCATAGCTATGTGTGTTTAGTCATTGGTTTTCTAATTTGTAAACAGGTAACTTGCAAACTAGAGTTCGAATCCAGTCAATTTTATTTTTTTTTTGTTTTTTTTTTGCAGTTTTCTTTTGTTTAAATTATTTTGTCAAAATTCTAGTTATATTTTGGTAAATGTTGCATTTAATTTTTAAAAGCGTAAATTTAATAACCAGTGGGAAGTGTTGAAATTATAATTTAATTCTGTTTGATATATACGAAATCAGAGAGCGGGGCTAATGATTTAAGCAACCAATGGAAGCCATAAGCGCAATTTTCAATATCTTAATGAACCTTGCTATGTAAAAAAAATACTGCACATATTTAGAAACTTAAATAATGGTATTAGGCATTCGAATTAAAATTCATAAAAAAATATTTTGACATAAAATTTGTTTTGGCATCCCAAATAATCATCATTCAGTTATTAAATACCTGCAAAACCCTGAAATGTGTGAAAATTCATACTTCACATCAATTTTTTAGGTCATCAATTTTCATTTGTTTTATAATAAAAATTCCCGCTTCATTTATATATGGTCCAGAGTCCGAGCTGAAAGAATTAGTTTCGGATTGAGAATAGATTACTGAGAAGAGGACACGGATTGCTTTGTTTAAATTCGGAATAGGTCTTCCAAGTCTTTTTATTTCAGCCTTATCGGTGAAAGATCAACTAAAAAATTACTCCTATATTAAACTTTGCTCATAGTTCATTTTTAAGCTTCGTTCAGAGCTCTTTAAATAACTAGACTGTTAACTGTTCGTTGTGTATAAGTTTAGTAGATAGTTTTAACGTTCAAGCAGTGTTTACAGCTATGAAAATTAGTGCGTTACGAATAGTGCGACATCTATGTGTCTTTAAAACAACTATGGCGGCTTCATAACATTTTTATTATCATCGTTTTCCTAATTCTGCTGTCCTAGAATTTTCCTAACTAAACCTGACATAATTACCAAATTGATCATATTTACTGTTCGTCTTTTTTTGGGCGAGATTTGTTGTAATCTGCGCGATGACATTTTGCTAGGTTATTTAAAGGCATACAATATTAACGTTCTCTACGATATAGACTGAGAAAACCAATGTGTTTATATGTCTTGCTCATCAAAACAACTCACTAACTACAAAGTTGAAAAGCTGTCTACAATCAACAACGTAGAAAGAATTAAATTTAGAGCTCTGAACGGTTGTTCGTGTTACCATATGACATATTTGTTAGTGATAATCAACAGTGCATAACTCATAGTCTATAGTCGACTAATTTAACAGCTTTGAACGCAGCTTTACGAAAATAAGAATGCTGTTAACTAAGGTGACCATTTTTTGCCAAATATAAAATCAGGACATTTAAAATAGCCCAAGTACAGGCGCGTACAATAGGAGAGGGGTCCTTGGGTCCTGACCCCCCCCCCAAGCTACTAAAAACAAAATCATCTCTTTTGTTGATAAAAAACAAATCATAGTCAAAATGTAATTAACATATAAGACCACCCCTCCCCGTAAAAAGGTAATAATAAATTTTATATTATTTATCGGATATTTTTTAGAAATAGACCCCAGTTAATTTTTCTAGGAGAGCGCCTGCTCAGTCAGCATGAAGAAAGGTGGCTATCGTAGAATATATATTTAAAAAATATTGCAGAGTAAGCTTAGTTTTTTTGCCTTTAAGTGAAAAAATAAAATGTACTTCTTTTATTTATATTGTAGATTAAGAAAATAATTTTGAAAAGGCCGCTACACTGCTGAGCCGTATTTTGTGTTTAAATTTACGCGCGTACTGAAAGATGAAACGATTACTCGATTTTTTGAAAAATTAATAATTTTTGATTTTGTGTCCTTAAATTGTACTGGTTAATTTCACGACTAACCAGGACCAATGACCAAAAAAACAGTACAGTACTGGTAAAACCAGTACGAATGGTCACCTTATGTTAACGCACATAAACACAGTAAAATGGTTGCTAGCGTACTAAGTTGCATTCGGCTTACAATCTTCTGCAGGCGCTAACCCAGGATTTTTTTTTGTGGGGCTTAGAAGCAAACATTTTTTCTTAGCTGGGGCTCATTTAAAAGAAAAATGTGATCTTTAAAAGCACGTTTCTTGAGTGTTTAGGATGAAGTCATCCAGTCTTGCGAAAACCTGCAACCAAAGCAAAAGCAGTCACTGATCAACATGTTATTTGACCACTCATCCTCATCATCTTTTTTTAGTCAATTAAAAATAGGTGCAAAAGAAATAAGGGGAAGATATAGAGTTAAGTAAATGAATAAATTGGATTGTGTTTTGTGTGATTTAAATATACGAATGAATGAAATGATAAAATTGAAAAATTGTTCTTCATATTGATTCAAACGGAAATTTAGAATCGTATAAAGTAAAATTTATTTCCGCTTTTTTATTTACCGGATATTGAAAAGTAAAATCTCCTTGAAGTTTTCAATGTAATTTTTGTAAAACCTTGAAAAACACCTTGAAATCTATTAAATATTTAATGCTTTACATACAACTTTTTGCCATTTTAACTCGATTTAATAGAAATAGCATAGTTTTCAAGGTGGACACTTAAATTCAATATTTTGTATAAAATGTTTGTTTGAGGCTAGATCCGGGCTTATAGAAGTCCAGAGTAATGACGCGTTTATTTTAGGCTAGTAAACGTGCTAGTAGCTAGATTGCTAGTGACAAAGATAGCTACTATCTTAATGCCAGGTTTACTTTGGTTAGAGTAAAAGAGCTAGTAACTAGCGCAAGTACTACGCGCTTAACTCTACTATCTTATTTTCAGGATAGTAGGTGTTCATACGCAATTGACATACATATCTTATTTTCTGGATAGTAAGTGTCAAAACACATTTGACATCTTCACTGTGATTTTGTAGTGAAATTATCTTTTTGCAAAAAATAGTTTATGAATGTGGATATACATCGTCGCCGGCGTGATGTCATTAAAAAATGGTATTTTGAATTACATCATTTCTTGTGGAGTAAATAATTGATTGTCTTGTTGAAGTAATCGGTACAGAATATAAACCTAAACGAAAACGGGTTAGAAATGGATTGATAGATGAACTACCCATGGCGCATCAGTCCTTCTATTTCGTGAATTAGCCGTGGAAGATCAAAAAGAGTACAGACTGTGTTTAAGAATGATACCAGATGATTTTAATAGGCTATTAAATTTAATTAGTCCGTTAATACAACGAACTGATACACTAATAAGGGCGATTCCAGCAAAAATAAAATTGGAATTAACGCTTTATTTCCTAGCCACAGGAAATAGTTTTTGTAGTCTACAACATCTTTTTCGTGTATCAAAGGCAGTTATTTCACAGATGATTTCAAAAATCATCAATTAATAAATCAATGTTACGCAATTTATGTAAATAAATTGTAACTTACCTGATATGGGTTTTTTTCTATTTGTTATGACAGGTTACCGCTTGCCGCCAATTTGAAATGATTCAATTTTGCGTAGTGGGTGAAAAGACAGTAGCTAGTAAATACGTCGACGAGCTAGCTGCTATCCTAGCCCAATTTCTAGAAGCTAGTACGCTACTAGTCACACTGTAAACTGTTTACACAGGGATAGTAACTAGTTCCGAGTTACTTGCGCTAGTTACTAGCTCTTTTACTCTACCAATGTAAACCCGGCATGAGAATGACGTACGACCAAAAGTCGCACGTAGTCGGTTCCAGTTTGAGAGCAGGCTAATGTAAGCCAGGCATAAGAACGGTATATTATTTTTGACCTACCAAGATTTTAAGACTACACAAATAAGAAGTTCGGGCGAACGACTCGGGGCTTGTATTTATTTTGGCATTTGACTTTAGCATCCTTATATCCTGTTCCTTATTTCGTAATAGGAAGGTAAAAATTGAATAGAAAATCCAATTCTGATATTTTATTCTACAACAACTTTTTACTATTTCCTTCCGTAATATATTACTTTGAGACTTTTGCGACAGTTTTCTATTTCGCACCTACTAAATAAATATAAAGCATATTCTACTGTAAATGCTCTAAAAGATATAAGTTCACAAGTTTTGTTAGTTCACGCCATCCCCACGAGAGTAGCAGTCACTTATTTGAATGCCACAGACAGCATTACAAGTAAGAGCTTGCGTCTGAAAACTTAAATCCCCAACTTACAAGCACATTCATACCTTGTTATAAAGGCACTTATATAAACTACTTAGTTGTGTGTATTTTTGGTAGACATTTGATACCAAGGAATTACAGCTGAGTTAAATGTCATTAGTCATTGAGCCACAGGTATGCTAAGTAGCTACATGAGAACTTGTTCTGCATACATCATATCAGCAAGATGAAGCATGTAGTTATGAGCTATGTGATGAATATAAATTTAAGATATTTTAAAGGTTTCAACAGGAAATTTAATGTATGAACACTTTATAAGTAATTTTTCATAACAGAAATAAATATAAAGTACGGTTTACACGTTACGACTTGTACGTTTTACTTGTTCAGAGTTAAGACGGTCAGATAAGACTGACCTAAAACCTGGGATCACACTAATCATACTTAAAACTGTGTTCTTTTGCTCGTTTTGTAGTTAGTATCCAGCAATTGGAGTTTCGCCTTCTTGTGTTTATTGGGCCCAGAGCCGTAGGAACGGGTTGGCATCGGGGCACTTGCCAGCGGCGCGAGGTGGTTAGGGGCGCCATTGTGTATACTTGGTCATTAAAAGTAGAGGTGAGGACCTTTTTTAGGGTTTTGTAGGTATGACCAAAAAACCCTTATATACTAGCGTCGGCGAATAAACGCAGTTACGTCACACGACCTAACAAAGAATTGCATTGTTCCAGATAATACAATCGTTTGTTACGTCATGTGACGTAACTGCATTGATTCGCCGACGCTAGTATACCGTCATTTTGTCGTCTGTCTGTCTGTCTGTTCGGTAAAAAATGTTGCCAAATGGCTAAAACTAGAGAGTTAAAATTTGGCATGCTTATACAATTCTTTGACCCGCACATACGAAAAATACTAAAGCATCTAAAAAACATATCCCCCTAAAAATATAAGCAAATATCTGGTCATCGAAAAAAAAACTATTTTTTTAAAATTCTGATTAAGGTATCAAAAGAAAGCCCTTAGTACATGGATCAACGATCAACATTTTATTTTTGCAAATAAATTATTTTGATGCGATTTTTCTCAAAATTGTGCAAAAAAAAATTGTCCCACACCCTGTAGCCCAGATGGTTTAAACTAAAAATCTGAAAATTTTGTAAATGTACATTTGTGTGATCCGGAATAGTACAACAGGAATTTTTGATCAGATTATGTTTTCGGAAAATAACGCATTTTTTGTGTTTTTTGCTTGACCATGTAAAATATTTAATAACTTATGTAACACAATAAACTAGCATGCTTTCATGGTGTAATGGTTAGCATTCTCGCGTTCTAATTTGCAAACTAGGGTTCGCTCCGCTCTCCATGCAATTTTGTTTTTTGTTTTTTTGCAGTTTTATTTTGTTTAAATTATTTTTTCAAAATTCTAGTTATATTTGGGCAAATGTTGCATTTAATTTTTAAAAGCGTAAATTTAATAACCAGTGGAAATTGTTGAAATTGAATACACGAAATCAGAGGGGCGGAGTTATGACTTAAAACAACCAATGGAAGCCATAGGCGCAATTTTCAAAATCTTAATGAACCTTGCTATATACATATATATATAAAAAAAAATACTGCACATATTTAGAAACCTAAATAATGGTATTAGGCATTCGAATTAAAATTAATAAAAAAAAATTGTTATGGCATCCCAAATAATCATCATTCACTTACTAAATACTTGCGGAACCCTGAAATGTGTGAAATCATCATTTGGATTTGTCTGATGAGGACCTTTTTTTTTGCTTATCACTTGGATTTGGGGGTGAGGACCTTTTTTTTTCTTGCTCATCACTTGGATTTGAGGGTGAGGACCTTTTTTTTCTTGCTCATCACTTGGATTTGGGGGGTAAGGACCTCTTTTCTTGCTCATCACTTGAATTTGGGGGGTAAAGACCTTTCACTTGGATTTGGTGAAGTATCAAACTTATAAACTCAATAACGACAACGATAGAGACACTTGAACTTTTGAAAACAGCTTTTGGAGATAATCCACTAATGACCGATTGCTAAAACCCATTTATTTAAATGGTTAAAATATATTTATATTTTATGATTTTAACTTGCGTGAAGGATAAATTGAATTTATTTTGCAAACCTTGCATATATATTTGTAATTGTTACAAAAGTCAAAACTGACCCTCTCAACATGACATAATGATCACAAAGTCAAACAACAATAATGTAATTAAACATATATTTTGCTAACCCCAGTACATGGTCATTTTGTCCGCATTTGGTCACTCCAAACTGAGAAATCTTCCATTGAAATCTCACCACATGTTCCAATGGAGCGAGACCAAGCTATTGTGTTTGTGGATGGAGCACAATGTACGCATTACACTTTTCAATAGCCCCAAACCATTCGACTTAAATGAATTAGTAATTTCATTCTGACAGTAGGGTCAGATCCAATAGCTATTTTGTATTAGAATAATCGGTAGTGATTGTATTTGCAAAACATACTTCAACTTGCAGCTGGATGGCTGAGTATGCTACTTTGAAACGTAATTTTTAAAGTTTAAAATATTTGTTCGACAAGTAATTGTTAAAGTTAAGTACCAGGCTGAACAAAGTTTAAAACACTCTCAGAATATAACAATTTACATATAATATACTTAATTTTAATAACTATTAAGTTTAGAATATCAACAGGGAATACGCGAATATTGATGATTAAGAACGCGTTTAAAATAATTAATCTTCGTACGAGAATTGTCCAGTGCTACGTATTCTGTATTAGGTATTGAATGAATACTTAGACTTTCAAACAGGAATACATTAAAAATCTGGAAGATTTTGAAA
Source organism: Liopterus haemorrhoidalis (assembly GCA_963971575.1). NCBI lineage: Eukaryota > Metazoa > Arthropoda > Insecta > Coleoptera > Dytiscidae > Liopterus > Liopterus haemorrhoidalis. The sequence goes on from OZ020620.1 coordinate 12,840,106, forward strand.
TGTGGATATGTTGATATAAGAGGTCTGTTCAAAAAGTATCGCGAATTTTGAATATTCGCGGGTTACGTATATTCGATTTTCGATTTTTTTGTGGCGTTATGTTGGTACTCATGTCTCTCACTTATGCCGACAAGTTCGGCCATTTTGAATGTTCAGTTAATTTTTGACAGTTGCTTTGCTTGCATGTGTTTTGGCTGGTCTTCGATTTTTGCCTATACCAAAAAATGGATCAAAGAATCTGTATCAAATTTTGTGTGAAAAACAAAATTAAGTGCGCGGACGTGTTCCGAATGTTGACTGTGGCATATGGTGAAGCTACCTTGGACCGAAGCAACGTTTATCGGTGGTACAAAATGTTCTCAGAGGGCCGAGAAGATGTGAACGACGAAGAGCGTGCCGGACACCCGAGCACGTCAACAACAGACGAAAACATTGATGAAGTGAAGAAAATAGTATGGGCATATCGTCGAATCACCATTAGAGAAGTTGCTGAGGATCTAAACATATCGATTGGCTCGTGCCATTCGATTTTTACCAATGATTTGGGCATGAGACGGGTCGCCGCACCACACATCGTTGCTTGTGCACGAATTTTTGGCCAAAAACAACACACTAATAATGCCGCAGCCACCGTATTCCCCAGATCTGCCCCCCTGTGACTTTTTATTGTTCCCGAAACTGAAGAGGCCCATGAAAGGACGACGCTACGCTACGAGTGAGATAAAGACGGCATCGAAGGAGGAGCTCACAAAAAAACAAGATCACAAAAAATGATTTTTTCAAGTGCTTCGAGGATTGGAAAAAACGTTGGCACAAGTGTATAATATCTGATGGGGATTACTTTGAAGGGGACAAAATAGATATTCATGAATAAATAAATAATTTTTGAAAAAACACAAAATTCGCGATACTTTTTGAACAGACCTCGTATGTTAGAGAGCTAATAGATGTAGAAGTTTACAAATGGAAAGGTTTAACAGATAATGAAGAGGGCACGGAAATGTATTCTTACCATTCAGTGAAGAAAGCTCGAATATTTGGACATATCATGAGACGGGAAGAAAACAGGGTACTACAACTTATCATGTAGGGAAAGTTCTTGGGCGAGCGAAGTAAAGGACTACCAAATGAAGATCTAACCAAACTCGGAGCATATTTGATTAAAATTCTACTGTTTTTAAAAGATCCGAACCACTTAAAAGACGTAGTTCGACTTAGAACATCTTCTCCAAAAGTTGTTTTCAAATATTCAAGTGTTTATAACGCGGTTTTTTCAAGTTTAAAGCAAAATTTTACATAGACACGCTGCTCTTCGATTACGTTGCTACGTCTTCGCGATTGCGATCTTCTAGCAGTTAACATCCAGTGGAGAAGGTCGTGCTGTTCAGATGTACAAATAAAATATTTATTCTTGAGCGCTAGGCGATTTGTACATGAAAATGTTGGAAGCACGCACTGTCACGTCCTTACAAATTACCGCACGCTCTTGTCCGCTGATATTTCAGCACTCGACCTACCTGAGGTTTGCTCCAGTCTCTATCAATAAAACCTAATGCTTTGCCATTAATTAAGAAGTGAATGTCCAGCCAGATCGGCTCACAAACAAACGCCCACCTATCTGGGCCTGCTTCAGGCTCTACATATTAGAACCTATACATTGTCATGACTCAACGGAGCAGGCGCCCAGCTAGGTCGGCACACAAAATCGGTGCAAGATCCGCTAAATCAGCACATGGCTGCTGTGTTCCAATACATAAAATATTCAGATTACTTACAGTTTCCAAAAGAAAGCAATACTAAGCTAAAAATCACCTTCAATTACCTATCAGTATTAAACGCAACACAGCCCCACAATCACACTGTCCGCCAGCTAATACCTGTAGCGTTTCGTTACTGGCCCGTTTCTGAGTTTCTATGACGACTCTCGCTTTATTCCAAGAACATAGTCATTCTCGGACACAATTAATGATTCAAATAATTAAAGTTAGCCGTAACAAGGTCCATCTTAAAAATAACCAGAGTTAAATTACACAAACTGCTATAAAATTCGAATGAATTAATGCAGCGAAACAAACTCAACGGCAGTCAACATTTAAATGACAACTGCATCATATCACGTCACTATTAGCCCGTATCACTTATCATATAATAAGCAAAGTGTGCCGTTTTATTTATTTTTTTAAATTAAACTTCGTAAACATATTTCGAAAATAATGTAATAAAGGGACAATGTCACTGCTTCGCAAACACTGTTTATATTTTTGTTTGAATAAGAAAGGCGTTTTCTTTCTTTAAATAGGTGGTTATTGTAGCAAACACCTTATTTCCAGTGAGATGAATGACGTAATCATTATTTCAACGACTCATTATGGTAATGTATCCCTACAGAGCAGTTCCCTGTTGAATATTTGCTATTCTTCTGACAGGTCTCTTTATTAATGCAACTCCTTGTGTAAACAACTGAATCTGACACTCTGACCCTTCCAAGATTTCACCCTTAATCATTCATGCTTTAGGCTGTTGTATTATTTTTTATAAAGATGTTTTTCAAAATATTTTAGTAAAGGGTTAAATGAAACAAATAATATTTAAAATACAAAATTAATTGTCTTGATTATTATTTTATAGAAACACAGAAACTACGAAAAATAACACAGGTAAAAGATTTTGTCATGCAAGTAATAAAGAGTAGATGCAAAATTAAAAATATTACGACTACAGGACCTGGAGACGAGAAGGGACCTTGCTTGGGTTATTTCTTTTTACCGACCGCCAACATATATAAGGGAGGTATTGTGATCATACTGATTTTGACATTTCGAGATTTCGATGGATCTCCACGAATTGAGGTCCCTACATAACGTTTTGGCTATTTTTAGCATGATGTCTGTCGGTCTGTCTGTCCGTCCGTCCGTCCGTCTCTCTGTGTACACGTGCAGAGCAAATTCGGCTAAAAGGATTTTTTAGAAACTGCATATTTAAGCTTTTGACATCAATGGCACGACTTGATCAACTTTTGGTAAAAATCGGTTGACTAGAAATGGGAGTTTACTCGTGTCGATTTTAAGATTTTTGCGAATATTTTGCAACAGAAAAATATTTCGAAAAAATTTATTAAACAAAAGTTGCTATAAATGCAATAACTAATAACTTTTACTTGAGACCTTTTTTGATGAAACAAAAATTTCGAAAAATTTTTGTAACATTTTTGAAATTTTTTTGTCTTAATTTTTTCATACTTACAGGTAACGTTTCCATGGTCATGATAAATAATATCTCTGTTAGAAAATATTAGGCCAAGTTATTTCTACTCTGCTGCTAGAATGTATTTTATACAAGTACTTTATGATAGCGGTCGGACCTGTGGTGGCCACAGCTGATTTTTTCACGTTGTGATGTGAAAATTTAAAATTCCAATAGTTAAACCATGGAAACGAATGACATATGTCAAAAGTATAATATTTTTTTATTTATTTTAAAGACAAAATAATAAATAAAAAATAACTGTCCGAATGTTCTAAGTCAGTTTTTAAAAAAGTTTTATTTACGTCATTAACAAAATTAAATGGTTATAGATCAAGATTCTAATTAAGACTGAAGAATGATAAGCAAAACATGTCAATATGCACTGAAAGAAAATGCTGATTATTAAAAGTGTCAATTACATCTTGGGAACTGTTTTGTATAAAATGGTGGAAGTCTTTCACTTCTCGTGATCGCTGAAGACGGAAACAGATTGTTGACAGTTTCCAAAACGTCCGAATATATTTTATAAACTCATGAAGTATTATATCTTTTTGATACTAATACTCATTATGTTGTACTATTCTAGCCTAGTAATATCAGCAATGGGAAACGTCCAAAATAACGGTGTCCGCAATAATCGTAAATATTCAAATATCCTAATTCACTTCCATTCACACCACTGATCTTATCTGACTATGTTTAAATATTGTATAGAACATACCATATTATTTTTGAAGATCAGCATAAAACAATTATCCCGTATAACTATAAACACATTGTTAAACTACAAAAGAACTAGGGTTCATGTTTACAACCACGTTGTAAACAGTCAACAGTCAGTGGCGCATACATAGGTTTAAGTACTAACTATAAATAAGTAGGTATACTTGTTTTTGTTATGGTTGGTTTATATACGGAACAAGAATAAGGAATAGGAAATAAGAATAGTACACAAGAATAAAAAATATTAAACCGTTTATATAGGACATAACATTTCCTCGCTGCGCCTGCGTACTTGCGTTGGCCTGTGTTTAACGTTTGTCACTTGACAGGTTCTGATTCATATAACCTTTAAAAATTCGTTTATTACCGTTAAAAACATTTTATTGTTGTTTACAACCCTCTGTTCACAACTGAAAAACATCTGTTGAACAAACTTTATTACGGCAGACATTTTGATTGCTGTGCGCAGGCTTATCGTGTCTTATTCTTGGAATAAGAATAAAATGTTGAAAGTTACCAACTATTCTTATGTTTAAGTTAAATTTCATTCCTACATAAACGGATATACGGCGCAGCCATGTTTTAACATCTTGTGTACTATTCTTATTACCTATTCCTTATTCTTGTTCCGTATATAAACCAAGCATTAATCCTTTAAGTAAAATGCGTAATGTGAAAAACTAATCCTTACGGCTATGGGTTGACACGCCTAGTTATATTACTTCTATTGTAATTTTATGAGTTCCCTAACTTTTATTATTTTATTGCGATCTTCAAAACTAATATGGTATGTTCTATAATATCTTTGTATAATTTAGTCTATTGATGATGTTCACGTGGTGAACGAAATGTATATCTAGAATAAAAATAAAATTTTGAAGGAAAGATCCACTTTTTTCTTAACTGGTTAAATGAGGCTCTCGGTCGTGGTATGCCACCAAATTATATTCTTCAAAAGTGTGCCTAGGATGTAAAATAGTTGAAAACCACTGGTATAACTTTTTTATCCACATTTCAAAGCATTTGTATTGAGAAACTCTTGCAATTTGCATATCATTCAGGATCAGATCTCCGGAGGTTGCCAATGATTTGATGTAATCCATAATATTCCTGCAGATACATCAGAAGAAAATGACTAAAAATTCAATCTATTATATTCTAACTTCATAAAATAATTTCCAAAACATAAATTTCATACATTTCCCTCACTCAAAACCCTATTCAATTCACATGCAGCAGATGTGCCAAAAATTGGATAACAAAAAAACTTTTTCTTTGAAATCTTGTTGGTTTTCACCGCAGTTTTTAATTTAATTTTAACAAAACACAGGGTAAAACCACCATCCATTCTGCAAAATCACCACAGTTGATTATTTGTTTCGCTCAACGCATCACCCTAAAATCTGTACAAATATCTAGATGCATCCGATGCGGGTTTTCAAATGGGGTTGTTTGAGATAAACTTTATCCATCGGGACAACCGATATACGTCAATCTGTAAACAATTGATTGATTAATATGTCACTAAAATTTTATAATTATGTGTAAAAGTTTTAGAATATTATTAGGGTTTTGTAGGTATGACCAAAAAGCACTTATATCGTTTCTCATGTGTCTATCTGTGGGGTAGAAATTGTAGCCAATGTCTGGACATAGAAATTTGAAATTTGGCATGCTTATGCAATGAGAAATTAAAGACAGTGTTTTGTCAAGGACCCAAGTTTTTTGGTGGTTTAAGGAATTTTCAGAAGGAAGAGAGTTGATTGAAGATGAATCATGCAGCGGAAGGCCTTCATCTTCAAGAACCGATGAAAATTTCGACATAATCCGGGATTTTATGCGTTCAGATCGTCGGTTGACAGTCTGATCGGGGAAGAGTTGAATTTGACTCACAATTTCATCAGATTTTGGCCAATGAGTTGGGAATGAGAAAAATCTGCGAAAAATGTAATTTCAATAAACGAGTTTTTGGCCAGTAAGAACATTTCTCTGGCTCCTCAGTCTCCTTATTCGCCTGATTTGAGTCCACAAAAAAGAGAGTAGTGTAATTTTTATGCTTATGTTACATAGCATATCAATTATAAACCAGGCTTTAAGCCGATGTACCGCATTAGTACATTACTCGGAACGCGGAGCTCTTCTTGATTTGTCATACAATATTGGAGTATTTTCCATTAATTCAACCAACTCGCTTTTTTTTCCATTATTAATAAGTTTTAAACACAATAATAACCAAAAAAATATACAAAAACTTATGACAATTGTCAAGCATGGCGCATGCTCGCCACTCTCTTTTGTGATTGGCTACGCATAGCCTCCATAACCATGAATGTTCAACTTGGTGAATCTTTATGTTATGGAGTTGTGTATCTGTGTTGTGTGGACGTATTATAAACAGGACAACGGTAGTACTATGTTTCAACTTCATTAAGTTATGGAGCCATGCTTTGCATATGCTATGCGTTATGTTATGAGTCTATTGTAAATCAGACTTTAGTCATCTGTCCGCAACGAGCCAACGACACACATAAAGCATTAAGGTAGCTATGCTGAGGGTACGTGCACACGTATGCTGGTATATACCCGTAACGTAACTCGTTTCAGGTACTCTTCAATCGACAAACGTGCCCATAGAAGTGTTTCATTTTAAAAACTAACTGAAACGAAACTTTCATTCAAAACTGACTGTAAAAAAACAATAATTGAGCGGATCGCAGTCGCGCAACTTAAGTCGCGCAGAGGCGAACCTAATAACGTTCTCAACTTTATTCTGGTGACAAAAAAAAAATGTCAATTATGGTTCCTAAATGACGTGCTCCCTGTAGTTACGGGTGTAACGAGCTCATAATTACAATAGTGAAGGAACGATTAAATGAAGATGAGATTGTAAAGTTGATTTTACACAGTTCAATTTATTGATCATTTTTTTTCATAAATTATTTGATAACCTTGAAAATAAAACGACCACTTTACACACATCAATTTATTTATTATCTTTTTGAAAAATTTTAAAAAAAAATAAATAACCTAGAACAGCGGTTCTTAAACTATGGTCCGCGGACCCTGGGGTTCCGCGTAGCCATTACCGGGGGTCCGCGAAACAATTTTGTCATTAACTTTACATTCCCCAACTTTTCGCTTTTATTTAAATAACTCATTGAATAAAAATCCTACATGGTCAAGATTTTTTATATTTGTTGTTACCTAATTAGTTATTGATATAACTAAACAAAAATTAGGAAAAATTTAATTATTTTTATTCAACTGCAAATTATTTACAGAAAACATATTATAATAAGATCTATTTTGACCAATATTTGACCAAGAAATGTTTGTATGAGTTTAACGTATTATAATTTGTAACTTTTCTAATTCTTTTTACTACTATTTTTATTCATTTTATGTTTTTTATTCGTAATGCTAATAAAAATGTTCAACTTTATAAATGCGCAAGACCATTTATTAAAATAACCAGCGTTATATTTTTACCAATATTTATTATAACGTAGTGATGAGATTACTGAGCCAGAAATTTAGTCTAACGACGTAAAATTCCTCGGGTAGGGATGGGGTCCGCAAAAAAAAAAGTTGTTCAAGAGGGGGTCCTCGGACTACATAAATTTAAGAACCCCTGACCTAGAAAATAGTGCATTAAAACGTTTGCGGTTCTGAGTAGAACTGTCACATTTGAAACTGAAACACATAACCTATACATTTCTTCTTTATGCTACAAATAAACAGTTGGCAATAATTAAATTGTTCAATTTATTGATGAAATTTGAACACTTACACGCATCAATAAATTGAAGGTCAACTTTTGAACCATGTAAAACCCACTTAAGAACAATCAAAAAACACATCACGGAAAAAATACAAACAAATATGTATTCAACAAAAAAATATATTATTTTTTAATGACGTGTATCTGTTGTTTTATTATACGAACTATAATTCTGATATCCCATACCCACAAAAATACTTCAATGGTTTGAATGGTCTAAACAAGCGAGTTTGAATCAGGATTCAGTAGTGAATGTTTGCTGTTCAATCACAACTTTGTACTTGGGAGATCGATAGGACTCACTTTGACTTTGAAGTCGCCGCTTTAATCACATAATGGCACGTACTGCACCAATCACTGAATGGAAATGTTGACTGTCATAGAGGCTTCCTCTTTCCACGCTCCCACAAGCCCACTCACGGTATTATGAGGATTAAGCAAGGATAAAGATAAATGTTACCCTTGAAATTAATTTTAAAAATTTGTGTCGTTTGAACTGTTGCGGTGAATGAAATGTGCAAAACTGATTTTTAAAATTTATTCACAATAACTATGAACTGATGTCATACTTGATTAATTTAGTTACCATTAGGTTTGTTTTTTTCTCTACCTTGTGTTTTACTGCAAGACGCGGCTGTAATTGATGCGGCGTTAATTTTATTACTGCAAAACGCGGCTGTAATAATTTAAGTTACTAAAAATGCTAATACTGTTCGTTTAGATATCAACCGAATGCTTGACGTAAACAGTTGTTAGCCAAAGACGATGTGTGACTCTAGTTAACCTATAAAATTTGACCATAGTTGAAACTTTTTTCAATGAAACTATTACTATTGTCTGAATCATAAGTTTTTTGTAATATGCAAATATATTTCGCAATATGTAACATTTTTATATTGCACTATCAACTCACGACATGTATCTGCGGTGACGCATGCAACTGGTTAAGATCAGTTTATTCCTACTTATCAGGTCTACAAGTATGCTTCAAAATAGACTGCGTGTAAAGTCCATATCATATTACTTTTGAAGATCGGCATAAAACAATTATCCCGTATAACTATAATAACATTGTTAAACTACAAAAGAACTAGGGTTAATGTTTACAACCACGTTGTAAACAGTCAACGGTTTGTGGCGCAGGGATTTCTGATTTCGTGTTACTGATTTCTTATTTTTGTAACTACAATATTATCAATCTAAATATAGATTAATTATTTTTTTAATTTAACTTAAATAATTAAGAAGACTGTAAGTACAGTGAATATCTTTTAACCTGCAACATTGAGAGTTTTATTATACATGGTTTCCCTAGTAACGACACATTATTTTGACAGTAATGTTAAATCGCCTATGTTGTAAATTAGAAGAAACGCAATTTTACATTGCTGTCAGATTTTAATTACCATAGTAACGATAATACCTATATTGCAGGATAAATGAAATTCACTGTATTAAAATTAACTGGTCTATAGTTACCAAGGCCAAAGAAAAAGAGAAAAAAAATAAAATAATTAATAAAATCAATATTTTCAAATTCTTAGAAGTTATATAAAAATTTATTGATATACACATAAATACATTATAAATTTATTGCGGACAACAAATTACAATATTAATAGTACTATTTGTTAATAATACTAATTTGTTTATACTAAAAAATTAAACTATCTTCAATATTAAATAATATTAAACAAAAAACAATAATAAAAGTTTTATAAGAAACGAAACAAAAATAATTTAAAAAATACAGTCAAGTTAGTCTGAGTCACATAAATTAGTTTCACTGTCACTACTACTTTCTAAATTAATTACTAGTTGATTTATATCTTGCATTTTGAAGTTGGCTTCTGTTTTCGTCACGTGATTGACACAATTTTTCCATAATTCGGGTGTAACACTGGCTACTTCATCCCGAATTAGAATGAGCACTGATTCACTAACTATAAGTGCAGTATTATGTTTTCTTATGTTTTTATTTTTTTTAAATTAGCCCAGATAAGTTCAATTGGATTAAATATACAATGATACGGAGGGAGTCTTAACAATTCGTGTCCATTTTCCGTTGCCAATTGGTCAACAAAATGCTGCTTAGCAAAAATATGATGGGTGATCTAGGTCATTTTCGGCTTTTAGGTCAAATTTCTCATGGGATACACCATGTTTTGTCCGTGTCACAAAAAATAAGTTCATTTTTGTTTACTAGTGTTATGCGGAATGAATTCTAGGAAAGCTTTTCTTGATTATATGAAGGTCCACATTTTTAACAGCACGGCTAACTTGGTTTAGTAAACTCAGGTTATTGGAATACCTCTGGGTCTCTTGATGTACTCATTTATATATTTATTAATACTTCTTTTATCCCACGTTGAATTGGCTTTTAAATTTACAAAGTAAAATTTTCTATTGTAGTATTTAAATCTTGTATAAAATTAGTTTTAAAAACTTGTATACTTGATTAAGAATCGTTAAGGTTTCTTTTCAATCAAATTTACATAAAATATTGCCCTATTATGTTACTATAAATTACATAAAGTCCTCAATAGCCTCCTTACAAACCTCAATCTCAGCAACTGGATCAGTCAGCAGCTGCAATCGAGCAGCTCACTTAGTTATTAAATTAAATTATTGCATTACTGTTTATTTGCACATGTGTTCATGGTTTGAGTAATTACGGTTCTAACCACATTATACTTGATATTGTTTGTCACGTCCCTGGTTAACATGGGTCGCTTTTTTTCTTTGAACTTTGAAAGAAAATGTTTTGTTGGGATAATTTAATGGAATACAGGGTAGGATTGACAAAATTAACATTAATTTAGTAGGGGTGCACCAGAAGTAAAGCAAAAAGTAAAATGCAATAATTTTACTGAATAGGACATATTCAGTTGCCGGCGTTAGATATTTGTGATCTCCGAAGCATGGTGTATACTGGTGCCTTTTTATGCTTATATCTTCAGCTTTAAGCGCCCCTTGTCAGAGGCGCCTGGAAGCGGCCCGTTGCCGCTAAAATGATTCTGCTTCGAAGAAACGAAGACACCTCAAGTAATTGATCGTTTAGGAAAACTAGACCCCACGTATACTAGCACAAGTCGCGTTAGTTCGTAATGGGTCTAAGATACGGGTTGGGCTCCATAGCAGCATGTAGCTCCTAGCTGGAAAACGTGCGAATCTATTGTGAATAAAGAAAGATAGAATTTCTTATATTTAAATATTCTTTATTTCCCCTAGTTCTTTAGGGTATTAACAATTACAAAGAAAGGAAAAACAAAATAACATACAATACAATGGATATTTTATATATATTTTTATTTGATTTCTTTGTTCTTCTTCCAGTGTCCCTTTCTTTCTTCCTATTTTCTTTCCGGCTTCCTTCTCCTATTTTCCCGTTCCTCTTCCTTCTTGCCTCCAGTTCTCTCACCCACCTTTCTCCCTTGCCTTTCTCACTCTTCAGTTCCTTTATCTCTTCCTACCATACTGCCATCTCTCTGCATCTTTTCGCTAAATGCTCCAAGGTTTCCTCTTTTTCCTTACACATTTTGCAGAGCCTGTTCTCTGGCTTTTCCCAGTACCTGTTGTTCCTCTCTTCGTTGCCGCCTCTTAACCTCGCTATCCTCCTGACTCTACCCCTTAATTTTCCTCTTTTTCCCTTCAAGTATCTCGGCATTCCAATCACTCTTACCTCTTTATATCTTTTCACACATCGATTTGTCTATTCTGTCTATTCTTTCTTGTCCCCGTCTCCGTTTCTCTCTACTTCTCTTATGTCAATTCCACACTTCCAAAAGTACTCTTTTCGTGTCTCTTCTTTTTTGCCTTTTTGTTCTTTGTTCGTTCTTTCTTCCCAGCAATCCCTTATTATTTTCCTATTCTCTTCCCTTCTGAATCTCAGCTTTTCCCTCTTCATTTACTCTCAGAATATATCCTGGTATCGTTCTGTCTACCCCCAATCTCCATCTTATGTTGCCTTCTTGCTTGGGAAGGTGAAATCTGCAGGCGTATAGAAATCGCAAAAGCTGCTATGGGGAAATTGAGAAATATATGGAGAGACTGTGATAAAACCAAGACAACTAAATTACGTTTACTAAAGGCTCTTGTATTTCCCATTCAAACCTATGCCTCTAAAATAATTAGGGCAAGATAATGGCGAACCATCAATTCCATTGAGATGTATTGCATCGATGCTATTTAGGATTTCCTGAACATATTTCCTGATCATTATTCAGGAGGATTGCTTCGATATTTTTGTCACATGGTACGACGCATTGACTAGAGCTTCTAGTTTCGGAAGGGAAAGTGAATGTCAAGAAACCACGTGGACGTGCGTCTCAAAGATGGACAGACAAAAAACCAATCAGATTACTTCCTTGGCCCGAACTCACCCGAGGAACAACGATAATCCGCTGCGAACTTCATATTTATTGTTAACTCATTGGCGTATAGAGAAAAAACAGTGTTCATTTAATAATTAATTGGTATAAGGTAATAAAAATCGAATCTACGCCTATGTGTCCATGACCTTGGAAATAAGTTTGATAACTAAATGTTTCTGTTAAGTATTACATAACGCTCAGGAATTAATGATCTCAGTGTACTAATAATAGGAACAAACAACCACCGCGATCACTTCAATGTGTTGGCCTGGCAGCAAAACGGCCTCTGCGAGGTGGCAGCGGCGAGTTGTTCCAGTCCAGCGCTGACATCCGGTTTTGTTTACATTTGCGGCGAAACAAACAGATCGTCATCGCTCAAAACCAATAAGTAGACCTAAAAACACTAGTTAATAGCAAAAATTAGTACAACTATAAATTTTGTTTGTAAACTTTTTGTATGCAAACTTGTGTTTACAAAACCACGTAAACCAGTTGATCTAAAACTTTGTTTAATAAGCACTGTTGTGTATTTCAACTTCCATAATAAACATTTAAATAATTCACAAAGTACACCCCGTTACAAAATTTATAAAAACATCCTCCATAAAAACCTAATTACAAACCCATTTTAAAAATCACGTAAATAACACTAACACCCTTCCTTTAAGAGGAAATTTTCAAAAATTAATTAATTTTTTAACCGTTGACACAAGATCGCGACACATAATCTTTAAAAATGAGTTCCTGTGAAGACGTTATCATTAATGGGGATCCTGGAGTGTGCCCCGTACCGTACTAGTGACTGTACAGGAAGTACTGCTGGAGCATCCCCGGAGTAGACAGCGAGTGCCGGAACTAGTCCTGTTTACCGCCGAGAGAGGCGCTACGAGACCAACATTCATTCATTATTCATAACGAATCATGACGGTTCGCGTACTCGCAAAATCTCCAAAACAACTTTTTTTAATGGTGGATTTAAGTATTTTTAGAGAGAAAATGATTTTTATAAATAATATTTTAATATGAGATGTTATATTTTTACAGGAAAATATATAATTTCTGTCAGATACATATTTAACTGCTAATTACCAAATGCAAGAAGAAATTTTTGCAATAGATTTCAATAAAACAATGTTTGTAAATAAATAAATAAATAAATAAATAAAACACATTGTTATTTAACAAGTTGAATGAAGCAGTACTTTTTTCATGAATGCGAAATTTGATCGCACGAGTCGTAAGCGAGGCAGCAATCCCATGACTGAAAAAAATACGCTTCGTGTTTCATACAATATTTTTTCTACGACTATGTCGAATTAGGAAAAAGGATTGATATATTGTCACGGGGTGAAGTCAAGAACGGAATCTTTTCTACAAAATTTATTATATAATATTAATTTACATCAGAATACAATTGTTGGTCAAAATGGCTGCTGGTGTTGCCCATTTAGAAGCTGATGTAGGTCTCGTTCTTGCCCCGGCTTCTCCAGGATCGGTCGAACCACCCCAGATATCCGCACGAGGCGAACACGTGGAGAAGTCCTGTAAAAAACATCTCGTCTTGGTGACTTCAACAGCTGGGCTGGTCCTGGGTAGCGTGATACGGATTGATGACTGGTCGCAAGAATGACTACTACTTGACTACCAAGAATGACTAACCACGACTCTGTTCCCTAAGACCATTTTATAACTGTTAACCAGGACACTATGACGTCAGGTCCTACCTCAATTGTTTTGGTAACATTATTCATTTGTGTAATTGTTGGCAGCAATTAAAATACCGTAGTCATCACAATTGAATAATGTTTATCAACACATTAGAATGTAGTTCAAAATTTATGTTGACAAACACGCAACACTCTGCACATTCTATAATTCCCAAAACCGAATGTCAGCAGCCTTGACCTACACAGCCTAAAGGCCGCTTAAGGAATTGAGACATTAGAACACAATTATACCATTATTGTGACAATATACATACATTTTTCTAAAAAAAAAAAACTAGCTCACGAATTGACATTAATTGTTTTCACTGCACCCTTTGATTCTTCTTCGGAAACCACAATGAAATAGAGCTACGATGATGATGAACTATCAACACTAGTTTTAGCAGTACAAAGGTAGCGATCCTGTATCCCAAGTTTAAGGTTCGATGTTCGAATCCTGGTTAGTGTATAGATGTTTCGATTTCTGAATTTTCGCCCGCTTTTATTTCCAAACTATATATTTCTTTTACCAAAAGTAATCAGCCTAGTTTCCTTGTCTGCTTTCAAGATAAAACTGTGTAGATATATGTTGTCAGTTGAATGTTCCCCTTAGCTATCATTATCTTCTGCCTTACCTTCGTGCAATCAATTCTACCGCCAAGAGTAAAGAACAATTCATTTAAAAGGTAAATGAAACACGCGTGATTAAGAACTCACAAACGAAAGTTTTTTGGTGGGATTAAAAATGAATTGTGGTATGAATATTGAAATAAATAAGAGAAATTAATTAAGTGAAATGTGAATTTTGTTTTGGCGTACAATATCTATGCCTATATTTCTAAATGGGCGATACGCATAAAATTTATATTTTCTTAAAACTACATTTTTTTTGATATGTTAATGTTAGTTATGTCACCTAACAAAACAAAATCACATTTTAATTAATATTACAGCCAAATTTTTTAATTAAAATATTATATATTTGAAATAAGCCGACCACAGCGCGAAGGTTGCCGAGTAAATACGACTGAGCATGACGTCAAACCCTAGACGGCCCAGACTACAACATAATGTTAACGTGTGTATATTGTATTGTTCGAGAGTTTTGTATTTGTTTTTAAACAATTTTTCACACATTTATTATTAAAATGGCAGATAAAGATTTTGTTAGGGCTCAGAGTGACAATTTACCCAACATTAATTCTTTTCTTCATTTTTGTTTTGTTTTGTTTTTCACCATTAAGTAATGAAATAAATTGTTTTTGTGGAGTTCTAAAAAACGTATTTGTTCACATCGGTATTAAACAATATTTTCGATGTTTCGAAGTACTGGGCCCTGGATCTTCCATGTTTTATATATTTTAATGTATAATTTAATTCGGTAAACATGTAGAATAACTTTATTTTAATTAAAATCACTTTAAGTTTACACAATCTATAAAAGTTATACAAGCAAATAAGTCCGCTACAGACTGTGTAGGCTGTACGCAGTACACTAGATAGGTTCTGACGTCACACGTGGTTTTCGAGCGCTACATACATTTATGATTTTTTAAGCCTTCAAATTAAAAAAAAAATGTAAAACTGTTTTTTATGTTTATATGCAACAAGAGAAATATAATAAAAAATAAAAAAAAAAGTCATGCCAATCCCCTATTATTAATTTGCGAAATTGTGTACTAATTTCTGTTTTCTTTTTTAGGTAAGTGTCCAGAATT
Source organism: Liopterus haemorrhoidalis (assembly GCA_963971575.1). Lineage (NCBI taxonomy): Eukaryota > Metazoa > Arthropoda > Insecta > Coleoptera > Dytiscidae > Liopterus > Liopterus haemorrhoidalis. Next base: position 12,855,653 of record OZ020620.1, read on the forward strand.
TTATAATTCAACCCAATTGAAAAATCCTCGTTTTGGTAAGTGTATAGCTTTCATCATAAGCGATGCTATAATTGCAGAATTGGGTGAAGGCTGTTATGTCCATAACGCTGTTAATGTTATTTATTATTATTATTTATTTAAGGTAAAATAGAGTATTTTACTTTAAAAAATTGAAGCAGTAGAAAAAGTTATTGAGAAATGGAATCTAGCATTTTATAATGTTATTTTATAAATTGCCAGTAGCAAAAAATTGTTTTAATACAGATTTTGTTATATTGTCTGTGTGCCTGTAGCTCTACATTGATTTGATACGTATATAATACCTAGAAATGAGGATGTATTCAATATTTCACATTTTATATAAGGATGCCGTCACCTGAAAAAGGTTGAAAGCACTTCTAGCATGTGATCCAGGATCACGTTTACTAGTTCGAGGCCGTCACTTTATTATAGACCACCATATCTACTAATTTGGACCAGCCTAAGAAATTGAACACCAATGTGTTTTGAACATCAATAACATTGAAAATCCTGTCCCTTTCTATGTATTATACGCTTGCTAATTATTTTCGTAGATACTAGCCCCGTCATATTGTAGTTAAATCAAATTACTGCAATTTCATTTGAATTTTAATGTAATAAACAATACTATTACCGGAATATTTAACTGTAGGCGTAACTCCAAACTAAGTTTTCCGGCAGTAATAACTTGTCTGCAGACCCCAAACTCGGGTCTTAACGTACCCCTTCGCACCGAACTTACGCACAGGTCTCTCATTAAGTAGGTGCCTGAATAGCAATTATCCACACGTGCTAACTCAATTGCTGGGACGCCGTTGTACACGTGTATTCCTATACAAAATAGCCAATTTTATACCCAATTAACCCTGTGAGTGGTTGCCTAATAGCAATCACCGAGCTACGGTTCAATGGAGATCGCCACTAATCACGGACAGACTTTCTCAATCTGCGGATTCAGAGACAGATATCAATGTGCTTAATGAAAAATACTACAGATGACGCCACCTGCCGTTATAAAGTTTTTCTTGCATTTATACGCTTCTCTACTTGAAAACTCATTATAATTATTTGATATTGTGTAGTAATTGTATAGTTCACGAGACTTTATAGGCCGATTGATCGACAGAGAACCGTTAAACAAATATATATCTATTTCACACAGTTCTATGTAAAATTAAGTGACTTCTGTCAGCTTTTATCTTAGTTTGTTATATTTGAATATATTTAGATAAACGTGTGTGTTTTTGTTTATAAAGCGCTTCTATTGCAGCTGTGCCTGCAGCGAGTGTAACAAGACAATAGTTCTTTCTCACCATCCGAACCAATAGCATCGCTTAATTTTTATGACTTTCTAGATTGAAATATATTTTCTCTGGCATTTGTCGGTCAATTAAATCCTCTACGAGTATAGTAGCGTGGCTATCTTCCTTCAAGTAAATCGAGAAGCGGCTCTTCCCCATTTACCAATGATTTTATAAGAAAAATTGATGTGAAGTGTGAATTTTCACACATTGCAGGGTCGCAGGTATATAATAAGTGAAGGCGGCATGCTGAGTGTGTAGGACAAATTTTGCTTTGTAGTAACCACGGCAAAATGAACGATCTTTTTAAAATAATTTATCGTCTGTTAATCTCAGCTTGAAAAACAAATTTTATGTTAAAATATTTTTTTGTTAATTTTAATTCGAATACCTAATATCATTATTTAGGTTTCTAAATAAGTGCAGTATTTTTTTTTATATAACAAGGTTCATTAAGATTTTGAAAATTGGGCCTATGGCTTTCATTGGTTGTCTTAAATCATACGCTCCGCCCCTCTGGCTTCGTATAAATGACTAGAAATATAACTAGAATTTTAACAAATTAATTTAAACATAATAAACATGAAAAAAAAAAAACAAAAAATAAAATTGACTCCACAAGCCAGGAACGAACCTGTGTAGTGAATAACGATCCTGTGTGGTTGTCGAGCAACTGAGCCACTAGACCACCAAACGCTTATCAACATAGTGTGTTATAAGAGTATAACATGTATGCATCGTCAACCAAAAAACACAAAAAATGCGTTATTTTCCGAAAACATAATCTGATCAAAAATTCCTGTTGTACTATTCCGGTTCACACCATTATACATTACTTAGAATTTTTTCACATTTTTAGTTTAAACCATCTGGGCTACAGGGTGTGGGACAAAAATTTTTTTGCACAATTTTGGCAAAAATCACCTCAAAATAATTTATTTTGCAAAAATTAAATTTTGATCGTTAATCCACGTACTAAGGGCTTTCATTTGATACCCTACTCAGAATTTTAAAAAAATATATTTTTTTTTCTATGAGCACATCTTTGTTTATATTTTTAGGGGGATATGTTTTTTAGATGTTTTAGTAATTTTCCTATGTGCGGGTCAAGAAGTTGTACAAGCATGCCAATTTTCAACTCTCTAGGTTTAGCCGTTTGGCTACAATTTTTACCGAACAGACAGACAGACAGACGACAAAATGACGGTATAAGGGTTTTTTGGTCATACCTACAAAACCCTAAAAAAACAAAGCGTAGTACGAGGGTTGCCTTTTGTATTACGGGAATAGATATCAAAAACAATTATTTATCAACAAAAGTGGCTTTATTGTTTTTCAAAATATTCTCCATGAAGTTCAATACATTTTTGCATGCGTTGAATCAATTTTCGAACCACTTTTTCCACTCCGATTGAGGCTTTTTCCACTCGATTGTCAAATTATGTGGAATTCAACGCCAACAAATCTTTTTGACTGCCAAATGTTCATGCAATAGTGAATTTATGCTGGTCCCACTAATGCCCAAGGATACCTCAATCTCACGATAAGTCACATGACTATCTTGCAGTATCAGTTCACGCACAGCAACAATGTTTTCTGGAACAACAACCGATTTTGGACGAAATTCGTCCTTAAGCGAACTACGGCCACGATTGAAATCGGCAAACCATCGATAAATAGTCTTATAGTCCTTGATGGTGCTTCATTACCAAAAGTCGATGCATTGTTGTTGGGTTAATCCACGTCGAAAGTTGTAAAAAATAATCGCTCGAAAATGGATATAATTAAATTTTTAGCCGAGATGAATTTTTTCAAGTTACTGTAAACAACACAAATAGCGCTCGTACTCCAAACGTTCTGAGTACGTATACCGTCAAAAATGTCAAAATTTACGATAGAAGCGTCAGTTGCCAGATGGCAGCACTAGTTTAGCGCAATCCCGAAATATAAGAGGCAACCCTCGTACATTTATTACGACTGTAGTGATATGATTCACTGTTGTTTCTTTTTTTAAGATCTCTCACATGTTCTGTCGACATTGTAACATAAATTTAACACTAAAATTCATGTAATAACCACAAAGAGTATTTCTGTACTTAGTATAATAATTTAGCCACCAGTTAGCGTATTCGAGCGTGTCACTTCTCAATAGGTTTAGGCATTTGGCAGTGGCTAGTACAAATAGACAAATATACAAACACATAAGTGACGATATAAGAGTAGGCTGACCAGATTTTTTTTGTTTACAAAAATAGAATATGCTTGGTAGCTTGATTAAAACGTTAAACCAGTATTTGATTTAAGTAACAAATGAAGCCTCCAGATTTTTTTCAAAAGTGAATTGACCGAACCTTATCTTTATGATTCAATTTTATGAGGTTTTAGGTTGTTAAAAAACACAGAAAATACGTTTATGACAATATTAACTCAAACAATATTTTATATTAATGAAAATATATACATTATTTTGTACGAATAATTAAAAATAACAGAAACAATCCTTTGTTCAGTCAAATGTTATTAAGTTTGATATTTTTCGGAACTTTTTGCTTTTTCTAACAATTGCTTGTCGTCTTTTATGATTTCCCAAAGTTGGTCGCAGGTAAGTCCGATATTTACTTTTACTTTCATTGCACTTTCCAGGGTACTAATTTTTTTGTGCGTTCTCTTTGGTCCAGTATTGGCCCGACATGCTGAATATTCGTTCGCATTCGGCATTTCTCCCAGGTAGGGTGAAAATAGATGCTAACTTTTCTAGCAGTAGTGGTTTCACTATATTCGTACTTTCCAAAATAGTTATCCATCGGTCAAGGTACGAATTCCTCTTCCCATTTTTCTAGATTTATGCTGTTTAAGCTGGGAATATTGCAAACAATAACTGCAGTACTCAATTCGGTTATGGTTATATTCAACAGCCACACACAAGCATACTATCGAGTAACATTTTCTGTCACCATTTAACAAATCATGAAATGCATAGTATATTGAGAGTTCTTTTATGTAAAGAGGATATTACTTAGAAAAGAGTATAATACTCTAAAAAAGAGTACATCTGGTCAGCCTATATAAGAGTTTCTTGGACTTACCTATGACACCATAAATAGGATTAAACAATGCACAAGTAATGTACAGGGTATGTGATTAGGTAGATAAAGGATCGATAGAGGATCTGAGAGAGACAACTAAACATTCAATCATTAGGACTAAAATATGAAGAGCTCAGCTGGCAAAAGATTAACGTTAACATTAAAGAGTATTGGTTTACAAGATACATGATTGAAACCAGGCAAGATGAACCTGAAAGAGAATTAACGAATTGTAAATTGACCCGACTTAACAGACGGTATTTAATTACTAATCTAAAACAACTAAATTTTTTGCTTGTTTACTAAAGTATCGAATACAAATAACATGAAATACCCCTGTATTAACATTTATCATCCCAATATTCACACTGATACCAATACAAACATATTTGGCATAAAAGCAAATGGTTGTATCCTCGTTTTGATGTTATGTATGTTTGTTTAAGTATTTAGTGAATGCGGGGTTGGTCCTAACTGCTTATTCGGCTTGTGCCTGGGCGGCCAGTGGGTACGGTGGGTCGGTGATACATGACGCTGGGCGTATAGACGGCTTTAACTGCCCTGTTCATCACACTGCGGTCTCGGCCGGCGCACGAATATATGCTTTTAATTACTGAGAGTTATGTGCAAGGAAACTGGAAAAATCTCTTGTTTCTACTCTGCTTTTTAATTGGGAAAATAAGTTTTCTAGAAAAAATACGAAATAGGTAGAAAACACATTGTAAATCATCACTGTTGTTAAAGAACCAACTGAACTTTTGATATCGAAGCTCATAAAATTGGAGTCACCCAAAGCTTTGTCGTCAAAGGATGAAAAGTGTCTGTCTTACTTAATTTAGCTTCATGTTTTGTAGCCGTACACTAATACAGGTCATTTAATTTGGATAAAGTCCAATCTTGGTGGTTCTATAGAAGAATCTTTTCTAGAAAACGACCTAGCGCAGGGGTCGGCAACCTGCGGCTCTTTTAGAAAATTTTGTGGCTCTTTGATAATTGGCTGGTTTTTATTTTAATATAAATTATTGTTTAATTTTCAACTTTCTGCCTGTAATAAGGGAATACTGCATACTCCCTTTTAGAAAAAGTAATTTGTTTCGAAAAAAGGTTATCTGTATTTGAGAATGATTTACGTGCGGAAACATTTTTACATTTTATTCATTTACAAAAACATAAGGACAATAACAACATTATCAATGCAAATTTTTTTGCACAAACTATTGTTCACATGCAACTTTTGGAGAAAGATTTAAAGAGTTTAGAAAATATAAAGCTACACTAGCTTTTTTGACAAAACCAATTGAAGCAGATATGCAGCAATTACATTTATCACCATTCCTATTGATTAATCAGGCACAATTTGATCTTCAATTATTGGATTAGAAATCCAAATATTTATGGAATAATATATTCTTAAAACTTAAATCTGAACTGGAAAGTTTAGAAAGAGAAAAGTGCATTTTATCTTCCCATCATAAGTGAAATGAAATTCACAATCTTCACTATGTAGATAAAATTATTTTTGAAGCTTGGAACTGTCTTCCAGAATCGTTCAGTCATTTAAAAAATTATGCTATTGGACTACTGACAATTTTCGGATCCACATATTACTGTGAGCAAGTCTTTTCACATATGAAATTAATAAAGAGTCCGTTAAGAAGTAATCTTACTGATCTGAAACTTGAGTGTTGCCTTAAGTTAAAGATTACTGAATATTCACCAAATATTGCAGTCTTATCGAACAATATGCAGGAGCAATCGACCCATTAAAAAAATTATTATATTGTAATATACTGGTCCAATAGGTATCGGAAACTAAATGTATAAGTAAATATTAATTCATTGTAATACTTGATTATTTTAAAACAAATAAAGAATATTTACGTTTTTTTCTTAAATATAGCATATATTTTTTAGCGGCTCTTCCATGTTATTGTTTTTTTTTTTCAATATAGATTTGGCTCTTTCTTACCAAAAGGTTGCCAACCCCTGACCTAGCGCTATGTAGAAAATTTATCATAGAAAAAGAAAACTGACATATCGCGGTATTCTGAAGTTTCGATAGTAACACCCTTTAACTTAACGCCAATGAAAATAACATTGCTCTATTAAATTAGATTTAACATCGTTGAAAAGATCTGTATTCTGAACAACCCGATGTAAATCCCGATGTTATTGCTTATTTCCGGTGTAAAATTAACGTTGGGGCTATCTTTACGGTTGTTGTAATATCTGTCAGAATTACGTTTTGGTAGGTTAGTGTTTTTAAAAACAGTTAAAATACTATACAAAAATAAGAACGAGAAAAAGAAAACATTCAAAATATAATACAATTTCAAAAAAGTTTAGTTTGAAGGCTAAACAAAAGCAGTCACAGATATGATCATTACTTGCATTAAATCCATTTTGTCATGACAGCGCACAATATGAAGTTTATTTGCAAGAGATGGCAAAATGCATATATAGTTAGAGAATTTAAAAATTATTAAAAATTTTATTTGTAAAATTATTTTTAGCGATTCAAAGACAGAAAATTTGACCTGTGCAAAACACTGTAAGATTCATCGGAGCAGATTTTGGCCCACATTAGTTTTAAACTTTGTGGGTGATTTAAAATAGTACCTTGAACTAAAAACAAATGAAGAAATATTTTTCAAAATTATTTTTTTACTTAATAAATATATTTTTTCTTTTATTTTTATTGTAAATTTGTTGGCAATTCAATATATTTTAAATTAAAATATAAATACAATAATTTCATGATTAATTTTTAATGATTTTGGTTAAAAAATAATGAAAATCTGTTCAAAATAACACTTAACACCACTCTACTTTCAACTCCGTTAATCTTTTTGCTAGCGGTTGATCTAACACCTAAAATGTTAACATAACGACACTTCAGAATACCGTTTTTCTAACATCGTTCACCCTCGGACGTATCTGTCGGTGTACGACTTCACATCAGAATACCGCCAATAATTCAAAATATGTCGTAGACTAACTGGTAGAGGAATGTTTCATCTTTCTTCCAACTTCAGCTAACAACTAAAGCTCTCGTTTAATTTAAGCGAGTTTATTTTGTAAGCTTAAAATTGCAAATGTAATTTCTAGCAACATAACTGAACTATTTTGGCTTCATATTTAAGTATATGAAAAAGTTTCCCCAATAGTTATTTCCCTAGGGTGTTACGGTATTGTACCACCCTGTATTAATCAACTATTTGAATGCATAGGTGTTACGCCCTGCTTTAAAGATATTACAAAGATTCTCGCCCCTACATAAGAAGCTTACACTTTTCAACTTAAAATTTAAATAGTTCTCATATGAAAAATTCTCAACGTTTTTTACAGTTTACCTTCATATTTTCTTTACTGTTTTACCTTCGTTTATTATCTCCCACTTTGGAGAAATATTAAAAACATTTTTATACGTGTAAATTAAAATTATTTTGCTAACGTATCCGTACTCATACGATTTTTTGTTTTGTATATTTTTGGTGTTGATAATATTAATAGAAAATATTTACAGAACTTAAAGCAGAAAATTATGACAGTACGTCATTGTCCATAAGTAACGTGTATGTTGAGATTTATCAAAATATCATTAATTCAATTACATAATATGAATAGAAAATACTTACGAATGAAAAGTACTTCTTTTAGTATTTGTATTTTGCGTTTTTGCTCGGCCGCAAACAGTACAGCTAACCATTTTGACAAGATACCAAATTTCAGGTTAAATGCGTAATTTTATATTAAATTACAAAATAAATAAAAACTATTTTAGTCCTGTCTTTTATTTATGATTTATAAATTATGAATATACTTTAAATCAGGGATGAGCAACCCGCGGCCCGGCGTACTTTTTCGTGCGGCCCGTCAAAGCTTTTGTCTGTCAAATTTCAAAAAAGGCCATTAAATTACAAAAGATACATATATATTTTAAAGCATAAATAAGAGCAATATAGAGCAATTGGTTGCAAAGAAGCAATGCCAAACTTCTCATTAAAATTTGTTTATGATTTTTTCCCCATAATAATTATCTTTGACTGTTTTTTTATACCTAGCATTTCTATTATATGTGTCATTTGTGTATTTTTTTAAAAATAACTTTGTTATTTTGTTAATAAATAGATAATTTGTGTTTATCATCTTGTGTTCATATTTTAATAAATTTCGTATGCGGCCCGCAGGAAATTTTTAAATTTCTAGTTGGCCCGTAGTAAAAAAAGGTTGCTCATCCCTGCTTTAAATGATCAAAATAAATGTTAATAATTACTTTTTATTACAAAAACAACAAAATATTGGCAGCCATTATGGTCGTTGGGATGACGTAATTTCCGTCAGAAACATTTGTACAGGTTATTCCAAACGTTTAGGCGGAATTAAATGGGAATTTCGTTCATTTAGGTTGTCACGAGAAGGGACCTTGATTGGGTTTTCTTTTTTCACGTTGGCATGTGAAAATTTAAAATTCCAACAGTTTAACCATGGAAACGAATGACATATGTCAAAAATATAATACTTTATTTATTTATTTTAAAGACAAAAAAAAAAATTACTGGGAAATTTGTATTAAGAATGACACAATAAATTAAAATATAAAGAAAATGACATTTTAAAATGATATTAACATGACCGTCTTAGGCCATGCAGGGGCCCTTGGACACACAGAGTTTGGGGCCCTTCTAGAAAGTCAAAAAAATGTGAATGTAAACATCAGTATGTACTTTTATTTAGTAACTTTATTGGTTATTATGGTTAGCTTTATACAAATCAAATATAAGTGAAGTGATTACTATTTTGAGAATTGGACTTACGTTAATGATGATGGTTTCTTCCGGGATTTATGTTGTGCAAAATCTTCTATTATTTCTAATTTATGAAGGATATCATTTCTATGCACATGAAACAAATTAGTAAGTCGTTATTGTAACATAGTTGTTCGTAATTAATTTTTTTATTCTTTTTAGCCGTGAAAATGAGCGGTCTCCACTACAATTGGTGACCATAAATCTCATCTGGTTTTCGATTTACATTTAAATTTAGAAATATTAACGGCAATTCTTAATAAAATTGCACTAAAAATTGAGCTCCTCTTTTTTTCCGTTTTAACGACGTTCTCGGCATTTTGAGACCCCCATCAAGCCGGGGGCCCTGGGCTAGTGCCCCATGTGACCTTATAGAAAAGTCGGAATGGATATAAACCGAAACCTAAAAATGTTTATTGTAATTATGATTTATAAACCTTAAACAAAACGGCAAAAAAGCACGATTCAAACGATGAAAGTAACTAGATTGCAAAATCTAGTTCCGTCTAAACGTTTGGAATAGCCTATATGCAAAAATTCATAAAGCCTCATTCCTATAGTCTTTTTATGCAATGTGCCTCACGATGCTAAGAAAAATATAATATCACTAAATTAAATAAATTGAAAATGGTTGTATAAAACAAATAAAATATAAGATCTGATGGTTTTGGTGACTTTTGTGGTGTAAACGGACTTTGACGTATCCATATGAACCAGTACTATGATAATATTATAAATATATTGTAAACATATAATAGAAAAAATAAACTTTCTCTGTTAGTTACGTATTACAAAATAAAACCTATAACTGTGTAAAACAGAAATTCCAACGAATCATATAAAATATTTTATAGAGAATTTCAATAAAACATAAAAAAGTTGCAACCAAATTGCATCTGTGATAATAAGTTAAATTATTTTGAAAATGCTGCCTGTGCAGCTGTATAATTTGCGTATATGCATTCCGCGCATATTTGTTTGTTTTCAATTTAATCAATACAGTTTCAATGAAGCATAGGTATGAGTATTATAATTGAAGCATAAATTCAAACTGCAAAATGAACAAACATCATTTGGTTTGGTTTGTTAACGTCCAAGCACAAGTATGCATTCAAAATGAATGCAGTTAGATAGAGAGTTCATAATGAAAGGATTTCAGTCGTATCATATTAAGTCCAGTTTCCAATAGGTATATTTAAACCTATCAATTAAATATGATGAATAACATTTCATGTGTCATATTTGACGAAACTCTGATTGTCATTTTGTAAAGATGACCTTAACGATAGACAAACAGAAAGACAACCAGGGACAACAAGAGACAACCAGGAAGACCGCCAGAAAAATGAATAAAACATGTGACACTGGACGGTTCTTCTACATTTGGGCGCTGTCAATTGGATTATTTTTGGCCTCATTCATTTAAGTCCTCCATAAATAGTAAATAAGACACTATTAGAACTTGATATATATTTCTGTTTGTTAGGCCATCATCAGAAGAATGATTGTTACATGAGATGTTGACAATTTTACCTAAATATACAGGGTTAAATTTTACTCACAAATAGGTGTGAGAAGGGATTAGTAAATACCATTGACCATAGTCTTAAGAATGTGAGATTCCAACAAATCCAGTTGATAAGATTATGCCCTGCCCGTTGTACTTATTTAATTTCAAATGCCTCTAAGAAGTACAAGGGTTTTCTACTTTTATTTTCAAAATGTGAAATTCTTAAATTTTCTTCAATTTTCACCATTGTAAGGAAGAAAATTTTGAAATTCTACATTTTGAAAATAAAAGTGAAAACCTCATGTACTTCGTAGAGCAGTGGCGCATCCAGGAATTTTAGTTGGGGGGGGGGGCGGAAGACAAAATTATTTAAATTATGAATACGGTTCACACTTCTGAATTTCAAGGGTGCATTCGAGTTGTACAGAGCAGAGCGAGCGCTGAGCGAACAGTTGATGGTGACGTAATGAATAGAGCACTAACGGAGCGAGCGTTCTTGTGACGTAATGTTTATAAAATCTAACCCTACAATTTTGGGCGGCGTTTTTACTGTCAGATTAGTTCACGTCAGTCATGAATCAAAATTATATATCTCGGTTTTTCCTTAATTTTTTTTTTTTCAATGATGAAGAAATAAAATTAATTAAAAATTAAATAATATTTAATGAATTAATTTAATGAATTTTTCCATTTTAATTTTATGCACGGTGTATTTTAATAATTTTTTTGTTGTTTACAGAACGTCACAAATACATAAAATGGCCGTACTCTGCAGCCATATACAAATAACAATATTATTTGTCTATTGTTATTTGTCTAAGGCTATTATTTTTATTTTATTTATAAATTAATTTTAAACTTTCATTTCTTTCCCGCCGTTCCCCCACTTTTTTACGTTATACTCCATATGCTCGGTCTGAAAACCCCGAACACATAGAGCGCACTCTAAATGCTCGCTCGATCGCAAAACGAATGCAATTGGGTGTACTCCGAGCGTCAAATCGAACACGTTTGAGTGTACAGAGCGTGCTCGGAACGCTCGGAGCGTCAAATCGAATGTACCCCAAGTGATCATCAACAAGACCTAAAAAAAGGTCGTCATCTCTATTTTAAAAATTTTCTAGTGTGTTTATGTGTTTTTATTTTTATTTCCTTCCTTCTTTGGGGGGGTAGCAGACATACATACAAACACACATTAGTTATCTCATTTTACATAAACTAAAAAATACTGTCGCACAAATTACAACAAATTTCGGAAATCGTGGAACGAAAAAGAATTGCTGTAGTTGCGGCAATAGTTTGCGGCAATAATAAGAAATCATGATTTTGCTGATGGGGGGTGGGGGGTTCGTAAAAGTCACAAAAATGCATTTATTCATTCGTAGTTGATATGAAAAAACATAGATGTCACAACATTCGTTACGAATTAATTTTCTTAGCTGTGAACGCTGTCATTTAACTTTAAAACTGTCTATTAAATTTATCCACAACGCACAGTATATTGACAACTAATTTTAGAGCTGAACGCAGCTTAAGAATTTATTGGTAATACGTACTAAACCCCAAAAAGAAAAAAAATCACGATTCTGGGATTTTTATAGGCCGGTTGACTTGTGCAAATACTTCATCTTGAACTATTAAGTGCTCGGTCATTTCAGGATACTTTTATACTAATACTTCAATATTCATTGTTATTAAATTAACTTATTTTCGTATATTCTGTATAATTTAGAAAAATACCAACCAAATAATAATAAATATAATGCAAGCTGAACTTAATTTGACATCCTAACAATGTAGACAGACGCATTGAAAGCATTAAGATAAATAACATTATATTTTTCTTTCGGATGATAAACGACTTACATATATCATATTTAAAATAACCATTTCCTATTATATCTCATTCTAACAATCTTGGGCACCTACGTATTTATTGTGGGTTTCAATTGCAATCATTTTCAATAACGATTCTTCAACTCTTATTCTACTACTTGAATAATGTTTATTATATATGACAGTTAAATAACAAATGTAAATAATAAAACCGAAAATAGTAATAGCTGAAATATAGGGTTTGTTGAAAATGGAATGGCACATAGTTCTAAAGGAAGCCAATACTCGAGACTATTGAGAAGTGACATTACCGGTGGCGGCGCTGTGACCAAGGCAATATGGCTGTTGACTCTAGTACTCATCCAAAATATAACTAGAATTTTGACAAAATAATTTAAACAAAATAAAAATGAAAAAACAAAAAAAAATTTCTTCTCTGCCCGGGAGGGAACTCTAGTTTGCTAATTAGCAAGCGAGCAAGCTAACCATTAGACCAGGATACGCATTCTAGTATAGCTTATTACATAACTATAACTTTTGTACAGCGTCAACAAAAAAACACAAAAAATGCGTTATTTTCCGAAAACATAATCTGATCAAAAATTCCTGTTGTACTATTCCGGTTCACACCAATGTACATTACTTAGATTTTTTCAGATTTTTAGTTTAAACCATTTGGGCTACAGGGTGTGGGATAAAATTTATTTTGCACAATTTTGGCAAAAACCATCTCAAAATAATTTATTTTGCAAAAATAAAATTTTGATCGTTAACACGTTCGCGGATCTTTTGTACAATGAGATGTACCCAAAATGTCACTTTTTTAGATTTTTGTTTATAATAGGACATTTACTATGTTCCTGACAGTTTATACTAGTTTATACTAGTTTTTATATACTTAAATGGATTAAAACCTGCCCCAGCCGTCATTTGTATATTTGAATAAAAAAGTAGGACTGTTTTTAGACCGTCATGACCTGAGCTAGGAAAAATATTCGACGGCTATAGCCGTACTGTCCGCGAACGTGTTAATTCACGTACCTAGGGCTTTCATTTAATACCCTACTCAGAATTTTAAAAAAATATTTTTTTTTTCGATGAGCACATATTTGTTTATATTTTTAGGGGGGTATGTTTTTTATATGTTTTAGTATTTTTCCAATGTGCGGGTCCAAGATTTGTATAAGCACGCCAAATTTCAACTCTCTAGGTTTAGCCGTTTAGCTACAATTTTTACCGAACAGACAGACGACAAAATGACGGTATAAGGGTTTTTTGGTCATACCAACAAAACCCTAAAAAGAACATAATTGTGTACTTGGTATATGTGAATAAATATACACTATTGTGCACTGTTTATTGTTTATTATATTAGTAAAAATTGAACTTTCAAATGATCAAAACGTTTTCAACAATATTATATTATTAATATTGTGATATAATTGTGTTTCAATAAAAATGGAATTCGAAACACTCAACAATTATTTCTAAATTAAATATTTATAACTAAATATGAAATTACCAAAATGTATATTTTATTAGTTGAATATTTGTTGGCAATTTAATAGTACATTTAGCAATTATAAATAATTCTGTATATTACGTCATATAACGTGTCACCCTACTATTAAGGAAATGGGTCAAAGGGATAGTAAATAGTAGATTGGATGGTTTTAAGAAAATTAATATTAGTCAGCGACATACGGTGGTTATGGAATCCCGCCGGAAAACATGATTTAGGAATATTGTTTGCTAAGGCACTATAAAAGATATTGGATTTGCTATTCATAAAATATATATATAACCTATCAAATGGATTAGATTTAATAACAATACTGAATAGTCCACCCTAATACAAGAAAATTTTAGCTAGATTTTTTGGTAGTTCACCCCATTTAGCGACGATGGATGTTCGTTTTTTCCGGGGTTTCTTTAATATTGCTCCGCAATCCTTATTACGTTCCTATTTCCTGTAATCGCCTGCCTCTTATTTTTTGTTTGGGAAAAATTACTTTAAAAAATTACTACAAATCTAAAGCATAAAAATGTCTACTGACGGCATTGCAGGGTTTCGCAGGTAAGACTAAGAAACTCAGAGTTACGGTAACTATCTCTCATGTATCTGTCTGTCTGGTGGTAGAAATTGTGACGAAACAGCTGAACTTTTTAGCGCATCTTTGAAAATATAAACAAATATATATTTGTCGCAAAAAATATACAGGTTGTATCAAGATTACGGGAATACGATTTTTCTCGAAAACGCGAAATGTGAGTTAAGTTATGAAATGTTTGGATTATCAATGTTTAGCTAAATAATCGAATGGTACTATTGATATTTTCCGAAACTAACCGGAAGTACAGGATATCCAGGACAATTTTGATTTTTTAAATGGGAACGTATGTCGTTTTAGATATATTGGATAGAATTTTTGAAAATAAACTTCTTATACTTAAACATTTTTTTAATATATTTGATGGTTTTAAAATCATATGCTCTAAAACGACTTGAAAGTAAAGTATTTTTAGTTACAAGTTACAAGTATTTAAGTGACTTCCATTCTGATTCAAACACTTTCGCATTCTTACTATTGAACTATTTGTAAGTTATAGTTGCTGTGCGGCAAAAAAAAAAAAATTAAGCTATATGTAGCTCGGAGCATAATAAAAATAATCAAATATATTTAATTTTTAAGTTGTACGTTCAAGTAGGTACGACAAAAATGTCGTCACCTACTAAATATTTACAAAATACTGATAAGTTTTCACTTCGCATACAAGTTTTAGTGTATATATTATTTAGTTAAATGGGATAATGGGTCATAATAGCAATTCCTGAACTGTGCGCTGCGAAATTATTCCAATATTCCTCCAATTGCGTTGGTTAAACCAATGTCTTGACTTGGGGCGCCGTGGAAAAATACTGATACATTAAAGGCGCCGGGAACCGAAAATTTTTGGGAACCACCGGATTATCAGGAACAAAATCTATTCAATTGGGAGTTCCACAAGGTTTTGTTTTAGGACCTATATTGTTTATTGTATGTTTAAGATTGTTTAGAAAAATGTAAATAACATATGTTTGCAAACAATACTGTAATTTATTGTTTAAATATTTTATATATTTAAGTTAATCTGTTCATACTGTAAATGATGAATCAAATCAAGTATTCGGAAAACAAAATGTATGATTTTAAGTAAAAATTTAAATAACGTTATTAATAACGTAATACTAGATAAGATTGAAATAATGAGGGTTAAAAATTTTAAATATATGACTGTAATTATCGATAATAAGTTAAATTTTAAAGTCCATTTACAACATATTGTTAGTAAACTAGAATATATATATATATATATATATATATATATATATATATATATATATATATATATATATATATATATATATATATATATATATTAAGGAGAATTGCAAGAAAAATTGTTTTTTAGGTCAACATTTGTATTTTGGAAATGAGGACCTTCTTGTTTTTAGGTCAACACTTGCATTTTGAAAAATAAAGTGCATTTGAAAAGCACTTGTTTCCGAATATTTTCCCGATTCCTGCCCTTTAAAACAATTTCGTCTTCTGAGCTCTCCCCCCCCCCGCCAAGAAAAGTTTCTAGATGTGTTCCTGCTAGAGCTACAATATATAATTCAATAATATTGTCGCATTTCAATCATTGCACTCCTGTCTTTTATTTATGAACAGTAGCCAAATATCTAAATTAATTTTTTTGCAAAATAGAACGGTGTAAGCAATGTTTATTAGCCAATAAATACACAAGTAAAATAAAATGATTAATACTCTAGAATTCATGTATATTAAAAACAAAAATACAATTGAAATACTAGATTTTTTTATAAAAAAATAAAATTGTGTCAACGATTTCAAAAATATTTAAACAATAATATTGCCAACGTTAAAGAAGTACACCAATATTATACGAGAAATCGTAATAATATATGTATATATAAAAAAAAAATCTAATTTATTATGTTTCAATTTGTGAACTTTATTTTTATACTGAAGATGTTTGGATAATCCAATCGAAACGTCTCACTAATTAATTGAAAATAAATTTATGACGAATAATAAACAAGAATTTTTATTTCAAACCTATATATAAAAATATATAAAACGGAAAAAAATATAAAAATATATTTGAAAAATGTTTATGTGTAAAATAATTTACCTGATTATATAAGAAAAGAAAATAATGATTCTAAAAATAAATTATTTATGCATTGTAAAGAAAAATATTGATTATGTAGGTATTTATTTAAACCTAAATAAATACCTACATACCAATACCTTTTGTTAAAACTGTAATATTATATATGGATCTATTATATTTATTTACAAACTATTAAATATGATCATTATTATTAAACATATTATTTCTGTTTTTATTAATATTTATATAAATAGAAATAATGTTCCATGTTATTTGAAACTAAATTATATAAGAATATTAGTATTAGTATTGGTTGGGAATGGTTTCTCTGGAATAATTTGCGTAAGAAAATCAAATATATCGAATTTCCCGACCATTTCCCCCTTCAAAATCAGATAAATAAAATCGATACGTAATTCTATCTTTAAATGGAACACATAACCCATCTTACCTGACACTGTTAAAGCTATTGAACGTATTAAAGCTGCATATATTTTTGAAACTTTAGTTCAACTTTTAATTAACAAAAAATTAAACGAAAAATAAATACTGACATTTAATCTAACTTATTGGCAGTTTCCTATCCATCCCTTCCTATAAAAAAATCTTCTTTTTACCTATTTTTTTCCCTTTACCCAATTACTGATTCAGTTTTTGATCGAGCAATTAACTTGTCAAAAGTTCAGGCTTTAGTTAAAGATATAATTTAGTACGCATAGAATCGAAGTGAAATAGATCACTTTGTTGAGGCGATAGTACGTATATTGTGCAATGAGAGAAGTGTCTAATTCACATTCGTATCAGGACTATATGATTGCATTAGTGAATTTGTCGGTCGTGGTCAGTGATGCGAAATCTACCTGCCTCTGGCTTTACAATCGAACCAACCCTCTACTGGAGGGGTTAAGGGTACAGTAGCGCCACAAATATTTTAAGAAGAGGCTTTCATTTGAAATTATTATTTTTAGGGTTTTGTAGGTATGACCAAAAAACCCTTATACCGTCATTTTATCGTCTGTCTGTCTGTTCGGGAAAAATTGTAGCCAAACGGCTAAACCTAGAGAGTTGAAATTTGGCATGCTTATACAACTCTTTGACCCGCACATAGGAAAAGTACTAAAACATCTAAAAAACATATCCCCCTAAAAATATAAACAAATATGTGCTCATCGAAAAAAAAATTTTTTTTTTTTAAATTCTGAGTAGGGCGTTAGATGAAAGCCATTAGTACGTGGATTAACGATCAAAATTTTATTTTTGAAAAACAAATTATTTTGATGCGATTTTTGTCAAAATTGTGCAAAAATTTTTTTGTCCCACACCCTGTAGCCCAGATGGTTTAAACTAAAAATCTGAAAAAATTTTAAGTAATGCACCTTGGTGTGAACCGGAATATTACAACAGAAATTTTTAATCAGATTATGTTTTCGGAAAATAACGCATTTTTTGGGTTTTTTTGTTGACGATGTACAAAAGTTATAGTTATGTAACAAACACACTATACTAGTAGGCGTATCCTGGTCTAACGGTTAGCTTGCTCGCTTCCTACGCAGCAAACTAAGGTTCGCTCCCGGGCAGAGGAGACAATTTTAGTTTTTGTTTTTTTTTTTTCATTTTTATTTTGTTTAAATTATTTTGGTTGAGAGGCTAAGATTCCAAATCCCATTATCACTCAAAGAAGCTCTAAGCAACAACCAAGATCATCTCTCCAACGTAATAAATTATCTAAAATCAATTAATGTTTTCTCTAAAATTTAAAAATATATGTTTATATTATGTAAAAATAATATTGTGTAAAAATATATGTATCAGGGGCCAATAGCCAAGTTGCTGACGCCTCTTTAAAAACAAATAAAAAAAATAAATAAAAAAATTATTCTTATAAATTCTAGTTATATTTTTTGGAATTGTTGGAATTATATTTTCATTCTATGTGTCATGTATACGAAACCAGAGGGGCGGAGCATATTACTTAACATATTGACTTAACAGCAAGATAATATATGACAAAAATAGTTAGAGTTACAGGGGACACCTTAAAGCTAGACTTTTGAAATATCTGCCTTATTACTTAACATGAAATATATTTAATAAAAATTGTTTGATAAATAATATTATAAAAATAATATTACCGTATTTTTCGGACTATAAGACGTTCCGGTGCGTCTTATAGTAAGATAAGACGCACCTCAAATTTATAAGATGATTTTTAGAAAAATATATTTTAATGTTACTTTCCGACCATAAGACGCACCCAAAATTTGAGTCCATTTTTCTATTTAAAAAGGTGCGTCTTATAGTCCGAAAAATACGGCATACAAATTTGTGAAATAATAAGAAAACAAATCATTCTTGCCGTATATACTTTTTCGATTTAATGAATATTTGGGGAGTTTCGGGGGTACACCCTAAAACTATAATCTTGAAATATCTCAGATTATTAAAGGGCAAGGGGAGTGTTACTTATAAGGTTGAGATATTTCATTTATCATTTACTTAACAACAAAAATAAATATGAAAAAAGAAACAATTATTCTCTGCTTAATAAAAAAATTGATGTGAAGTGTGAATATTCACACATTTCAGGGTTTCGCAGGTATATAATAAGTGAAGGCGGTATGCTGAGTGTGTAGGACAAATTTTACTTTGTAGTAATCACGGAAAAATGAACGATATTTTTAAAATAATTTATCGTCTGTTAATCATATAATAAGACTGGTTATTAAATTTACGCTCTTAAAAATTAAATACAACATTTGTCAAAATATAACTAGAATTTTGACAAAATAATTTCAACATAATAAAAATGCAAAAAAAAAACAGAAAAATAAAATTCACTCCGTACTCGAACTCGAAACCCTTCGTTTTCCAGAGAATTTTAGCTTCCGACACCAGCGCTCTAACCCGTTACGCCATCGTACGCCTTGCATGTGAGTGTCTTACATTGGTATAACTTTTGTACTTTGTGAACCAAAAACTACAAAAAATGCGTAATTTTCCGAAAACATAATCTAATCAAAAATTCCTGTTGTACTATTTCGGTTCACACCAATATACATTACTTAGAATTTTTTTAGATTTTTAGTTTAAACCATCTGGGCTACAGGGTGTGGGACAAAAAATTTTTTGCACAATTTTGGCAAAAATCGCATCAAAATAATTTATTTTGCAAAAATAAAAATTTGATCGTTAATCCATGTACTAAGGACTTTCATTTGATACCCTACTCAGAATTAAAAAAAATATTTTTGTTTTCGATGAGCACATATTTGTTTATATTTTTAGGGGGGTATGTTTTTTAGATGTTTTAGTATTTTTCCAATGTGCGGGTCAAAGAGTTGTATAAGCATGCCAAATTTCAACTCTCTAGGTTCAGCCGTTTGGCTACAATTTTAACCGAACAGACAGACAGACAGACAGACGACAAAATGACGGTATAAGGGTTTTTTGGTCATACCTACAAAACCCTAAAAATAAATAAATAATTTGTTACCAATGCCTAGATAGGCGTATTGGGGCAAAAAATGTAAGTTCTCCGTTTCTAGACCGCCGGCCATATGAAAGCCCATGGTCAGTGTGACGTTTCAACCGGTACTATTATCCATGTATAAATAGGTACTGATTTTAAATATTAAATACTTGAGGCTAAGTCGACCCCAGAGCTGACTGCACAATATCCAGATAAAAATCCGAAGAAGGTGGCTGTTTAATACAGTTTTTAATATGATATATATTTAGGGAGCTATGGGGAGAGCTATCTATAAACGAAGATTCTCACTTATTATTTATTTAACATCAAACATGTATACAAAACTGTATTTTAGAATAAATAAACGATTATTTTGTGTTCTATTTGAAACTGAAATATCTGACTGATTTACGTTAAATCAAAAATACTCCAGCTAGTCAGTAAAAAATCAATTGTAACGTTATCAGTAGACAGAGTTAAGAAAAATCCCGATCACGAAATTTTAACAGCAACTTGATCGTAATAATTTTCTCGTATTTTTGATGCTAGCCACTTCTGGGTATAAGTAGGCTTGTAAAATATTTATATAGGCCTAAAAAATATATCTAAAAAAATTTAAAAGCAGTCCTAAACAAACATAACTTTTTTCAGATTCGTATCTACGTTCATGATCGTTGTATACGCGGTGTTGTGGTACCTCGGGGCATATAGTTTATTGGATTACCGTGTCTACGGTGATGAAGTGGGCGTCACGGGTATCCTTGTCTTCTCTTCCTGGGGAGATACCCCCTTAGATACCCCTCAAACCCTCCTACAAACATTCTTCTATCTTTGTTACACATATGTGGTTTTTGTTTTTTTTTTTTCCAATGAAGAGACATTGCATTTGTACGATTCCAGTTATCGGACACCCTGTACTATATATTGTGATGATTGTATTGTATGCAGGGGTGGAATTGACAAGATTTAAGATTAAACGGAATAAAATTTATTGGGGAAGATTGATTTGCAAGCAATTTTAAATTGTATTTCTTTGTCTCTGAGAGATTTGTTATGTTCCAACGCAAAATTTACGGGTGCAATAGGTTTTCTGTAACATAATTTACAGATTGGAAGTTTAAAAGTTATATATTTTGTCTCTTTATTAGGTTTATTTTTCCTCTTCCTGTTTAGTATTACATTAAAAGCTGGCATTTTAAATGCATATAAGAGTATGTTCTAATGTTATAACCAGGGATGGGGAGTCGACAGAAAAATTATCGACTCCCGACTCTCGACTCCGGAGTCGGTATTTTCGAAAATCGACTCCGACTCCGACTCCCGACTCCTTTCACTGGTAAATTGTAAAGTCTATTCCAAATGTTTAAGCGGAAGTAAATGGAATTTTTATTTTCTTAATTTATCACGAGTTCACTTTTTAACTATCAAAGTGGGCTTTTGTTAAACAAAATGATACAAAGCTTCATTCAATCCTTAAAAGTTAGTAGATTTCGATATCTAATTCCGCTTAAACCAAAGAAACAGACTATACTTACATTAAATATCTTGGGTTTGGGTGAGCTGTTTTTATAAAATGTCATTTTCATTTCATCTTGACTATTGAGTCATTTTTAATACAAATTTTCAAATATATTAGTTTAAAAAAAAATTGTTTTGTATTTTATATAATGTCTGTTCCTTTGGTTTAGGCGGAACTAGATTTTCGGTTAGTCTGATTTTCGGTTAGTCTGTTCCAAACGATTAGGCGGAACTAACCGAAAATCTAGTTCCGCCTAATCGTTTGGAACAGACTATACTTTATTTTTCATAACATGTCACTTTTTTCTTTTGACATATAAATTTTAGCTGCCAACATGAAACATAAAATAATCACAAAGCCCGTTACAACTTGAGAAAATAAAAATCCAGTTTAGTTTCGTTTTAACATAATAAACAAAGTATACAGAAAAAGAAAAATTAGATATGACTAAAAATTAATTCAATTTTTAACTGGAAAGCGTGAAGGAAACCGGAATTGAATATTTTTAATTTCATTTTCGTTCATGAACAGAGAAAAAATGTCGTTCCTGTTTCCGTACTTTAAAAAATTCTGGTAGTATGGTATTTTACTTTCGTTTTCGGATTGTTCTCATCCTTGATAAATATGTAATCAAAGAGTCGGGAGTCGATAACTTTTTCCGACTCCCGACTCCGACTCCGACTCCTCCAAAAAGCTTCGACTCCTCGACTCCCGACTCCCGACTCCGACTCCGACTCCCCATCCCTGGTTATAACCCGACTTCGTTCGAGGATAATTCATTATTATTGGCCCCGTAGTTATTATTGAAAGTGTAGCAACTTTCAAGTTTTGAAATATAATAACTTATTATTTTTTAAACAACAATATATTATCACTAAAAATTTCAAGGAATTGTAAATAAATATATTACCAATATGAGAATACAGATTTCCCAGTAACCATTTTTTATTTACGACTAAAAACTTGTAACTTTGGAAATTTTAAACCGATTTTAAAAATTATTTCAATTCTGGTTAGTGTATAAATGGTGTACCAAGTTTGACACTGAAAAAAATATATGTTGCCACTGATAGTTTCAAGAAAATGCGTTAAATATAAACAAAAGAGATGGTTTTTGTAAGCCGCGCGCACAAATATCATTATA
This sequence comes from Liopterus haemorrhoidalis, assembly GCA_963971575.1. Lineage (NCBI taxonomy): Eukaryota > Metazoa > Arthropoda > Insecta > Coleoptera > Dytiscidae > Liopterus > Liopterus haemorrhoidalis. The sequence goes on from OZ020620.1 coordinate 12,878,526, forward strand.
TCTTTGGAACTGCTGAACAGATTTTAAAAGTTCTTTCAATATTTAAGTGTATAAATCGTGTACTAACCTGTCCGCTGACGAATCCTATGTTGTCGATAATTTGAAGAAAATGGGTTAAATATGAACGGAAAACATGGATTTCGTTTCATCCACGTGCAAAAATTTCATTATAACTTTAGAACTACTGAAGTGATTTTAATAAAATGTAGCCTAAAATCTGAGCAGATAATGTAGCTACAAAATGAAAAAATTTAAGTGAAGTATGAACTTTCACACATTTCAGGGTTTTGTAGGTATTTAATAAGTGTAAGAAACCAACATAATACTGAATGTCTAGGTATATTTATCACAGCAAAATCAAAAGTTTTTGTGATAATCACTTTTATTCATTATTTGAGAACTAAGAGCTTCCACTTAATTTTTTTAAATAAAATTTAAATAATTTGCCAAATATCCCAGCGTTCTTTTCTACATTTGTATTTAGGTCTTTATTAGATTAAGAAATATTTTACAGTGTAGAGTGTAGTGTGGTGTGGTCTGAGTAACTCAGTTCGCAACTATAAAAAAAATATTTTTTTAATATTTTTAATTCCAAAAACGTACACGCACTATCTTAGCTATAAATACAAAAAATCCGTAACATTATTAGCCTTAATTTAACCATGAATTAAAAAAATTATTAATTTGTCAAAAACTCAAAAACTGCCATATTTTTCAAAAACGCAATCTGCTCAAAAATCCCTCTCGTACGTTTCTGGATCAGATCAATATACATTATCTTTAATTTTTTCATATTTTTAGTTTAACTCCTTTGGGTAAAAGGGTGCGGGACATGAACTTTTGCACATTTTTAGCTAAATTAGTGTTAAAAGAAACGAATTTAAAAAAAATTGTTTCTTAATATGCGTCTGAAGAGCTTTCTTTTAATATCACACAATAAATTTAATAAATATATGATTTTTTTAACGACACAAAAAATCGACATTTTTCGAAAAACTTATCTGATCAAATATTCCTGTTGAACTATTCCGGTTCCCATTAATGTTCCTTACGGAGAATTTTTTCAGATTTTTAGATAAATCCTTTTAGGAGATAGGGTGGGGGACAAAAGTTTTTTGACATATTTTTGGCAAAAATTCAATAAAAAAAATAATGATTTTTTTAAAATAAAAATTTGTTCATCCACGCATTAAGAGGTTTCATTTGGCATGCCACTGTGACGATTTAAAGAGAGATTCTAAGATAAATAAGGTTGGTTCTAAGTGAGAACATTCTCGAAACAGGATAGAGAAATCGACAAATATGATAATAATAGGGATATTGAATTCAACTATTACCTGTTATATACCTGTATTATACACAACAAACATAAGTCCGCTGGCTCAAGTAGAGTTAACGAGATTACCTGGGGATTCCACACAAATATTTACACCCTAAAGTGGCAAATTTTTGTTTACGCATTAAATAATTGACTCGCAATTTGAAGCTACAAAATTTCAAATTCAATTTTGACCCACTTGGGAAAAAAGGTTCGCCATCGCTGAAGTGGAGCATATTAGGGTGCCATTTTTGCTGGCAACCACGAAGTATAGCTAGACATGAGAAAATATTTTTAAAAAAATCATAAATAATAAATTAATTCTAATAATTTTAATTCAAAATTATTATTCACGTGACATTCTATAAGAGATAATCATTTGGCAACGCTGTCAATCGTATATAATATTCAATATCAATGAACTTCATGAATAATTTTTGTTGAGTCATTTACTTTGTTATCGTGTTTTTACTCGTTTTCACTTTAACACTTCACAATTTTAACATATCACAAAATAATTTTTGATAAACAAGAAACGGTTGTCAGCTTGTTAACTTAATAATATCCGGTTTTACATAACATGCAAAAGAAAATCACTAAACTTGCATGTTTTACGCCAGCTTATTATTTTTATAATACATGTTTCATAAAAATAATAACGCTGTCAAATTTTTAACGGTTTCACTTTAAAAATATTATTATTTTACACGCTTTGCGGTAAATTTAGAAATCAAAATGAAAAGGTATTTGAACTGGTATAACATGTAACACTTCAAATTTACGATTGGAAAGCGCATTTTTTATACTTTATATTTCTTTCTACACCCTAAGCAGACGATTTCGATGATTTTTTATTTGATGAAGGACAGACGTACACAAATAAATGGTCTGAGGGGGGATCCATTTAAAAAATATCCGGAAAATGATTTGGTATAATTTTCTTTTTTTGGAAATTACGTCTTTATTCCTAAAATGCAAATGTAAGCAGTAGGAAACGTACCACGTGCATATTGGAAACTAAATCATATTGAAAAATAGGTGAGGAGATTCCTGGTCGTTCCAAGGAACTGATTCTCGGGGACCCGTTTATTGAGCCGATTCATTAACCAACTATATCCGCTGAGTTGATTACATGAACTGGGCCGAAAATGCAATAATATTGTTTTTCTACCACTATATAGATATACGTTCATTACAGGCGTATCAGTGATTAGTAAATGTAGCACATTCTCCACTCTTTTTTATAACACACCGCTGACCTGTTACGTAATGAACTCATTACGTAACAAGTTGAGCTCATTACATAACAGGTTCAAGCAGCAATTGACGACCGTTGCTAAGCAACGTAATAAATAGGTTGAAAACTTTTGTCAAATTATTGTTAGTTTGTACAGGAAACCGGATTAAAATTAAATAATGTAGTTAAAATTGTCGAATTTTGCAACTATATTTTTTGATAGAGTTTGTCTTGGTCAGTTAGTTAATCAGTTGGCGTAAGTATTGTTATTTTAACTCAATTAACAATCCCTATTGTATATGGCTCCCTCTTAAATATTCCTTTAAACAGTAATGAGATTATGTCAATCTTTAATCTTCCATATACAACCAATGGCAACAAGAATACATAGATTCTCTACGGTTCAAAGGATCATACTATGGTCAAATTCAACCTTTTCTTCCTAGAAAGCGTTGGTTTTCTTCTCAACAAAGCAGATCTTTTATATCCACTTTTATCCGGCTTAGATTTAATCACACCTTCTCTCCATACCATCTGCATAGAATTAATATGGTTTCGTCTCCTTTCTGTCCGTGTGATAATTTATCTGTCAGCGATTCGAACCATTTATAGTTCGCATGGCCAATTCATTTTCGCAATCGTAACTTATTCATACAAAACTTAGTTTTCCAAAAAATATCCTTACCTACCAATATTCAGACACTTCTTGCTACTAACTCTCTAGATATTTATAAAATTATTTATAACTATATTAAAGCAGAAAATATCAAATTATAAATGTATTTTTAAAAACCTGTAATGTATTTATTTATATCTGGCTAATAGCCAAAGTTGCTAAAGCCAACAAAAAAAAGGGAAAAAAACAATCCCTATGACACGTACATGACCGTTGCTAGGCAACGTAATAAATAGTCGTATGAACTGCGCTACCTACTCGCCTGCGGCTTGTGCTAATATACTATTATCTACGATCATCAAATAATAAATGTATTATGTGTCCAACTATAAATACATAATGCTGTTCATATTGGAACATGTGTTAACAAATGAAGCGCATTCGTGCTCATCCGGAAAAATTAACTTTTTTTGGCATTGCCAAAATTTCTGCATTTTCAAATTAAATTATTATTTTTTTAGTGATAAAACTATATAGTTGTAGATAAATTATTGTATTTGACTCATGTATAATTGTATTGCAATCGGATGAATACAACCAACATCTACGTCTCGGGTAGTAAACTTCATTCTCGTGTAATATAGCCTCCAATACATGCTTGTTAAATAAAACACTATTCATTTAATATTAAAAAATTTATGTGAAGTGTGAATTTTCACACATTTCAGGGTTTTGCAGGTATTTAGTAACTGAATGATGATTATTTGGGATGCCAAAACAAATTTTATGTCAAAATATTTTTTTATGAATTTTAATTCGAATGCCTAATAACATTATTTAAGTTTCTAAATATGTGCAGTATTTTTTTTACATAGCAAGGTTCATTGAGATTTTGGAAATTGCGCCTATGGCTTCTATTGGTTGCTTAAATCATTAGCCCCGCCCTCTGATTTCGTATACATCAAACATAGCATTAAATTATAATTTCAACACTTCCCACTGGTTATTAAATTTACGCTTTTAAAAATTAAATGCAACATTTACCAAAATATAACTAGAATTTTGACAAAATAATTTAAATAAAAGAAAACTGCAAAAAAAAAACAAAAAATTTAAAACTGACAGGATTCGAACTCTAGATCGCAAGTAACCTGTTTAGCAAATTAGAAAACCAATGACTAAACGCAGATCGCTATGAGCACTGGCTTATCTACTGGGTTACATAGCGAATTAAATATTTAACATATTTTGGTTAAAAACACAAAAAATGCATTATTTTCCGAAAACATAATCTGATCAAAAATTCCTGTTGTACTATTCCGGTTCACACCAATGTACATTACTTAGAATTTTTTTAGATTTTTAGTTTAAATCATCTGGGCTACAGGGTGTGGGACAAAAATTTTTTTGCACAATTTTGGCAAAATCGCGTCAAAATAATTTATTTTGAAAAAATAAAAATTTGATACACTACTCAGAATTTTAAAAAAATATTTTTTTTTCGATGAGCACATATTTGTTTATATTTTTAGGGGGATATGGTTTTTAGATGTTTTAGTATTTTTCCTATGTGCGGGTCAAAAAGTTGTACAAGCATGCCAAATTTCAACTCTCTAGGTTTAGCCGTTTGGCTACAATTTTTACCGAACAGACAGACAGACAGACGACAAAATGACGGTATAAGGGTTTTTTGGTCATACCTACAAAACCCTAAAAAGGCGTACTTGTCATTCTCAAACCTGTTTTAAAATGGACTACATTTATTTGGTCATGAAAATACATTAAAATTTTGCAATTTTTGGATTTTCAAGTAAACAATATATCACCCCATTTCGTTGTAAATATAATATTGATAAAGCAATACATGTGGCAAATTGATCAAGTGAAGATTTACTCTTTTGGATCCTTCAATACTTGGCATGGTCGTTAAAATCACGGTATAGTCCACCCCCAACACACGGCCGCAATGTTGTTTGCGTCGCCTTGGGTATCGTTTACACTCTAAGACAGAGCAGTTGACGGACAGAAACAGCCGCTCCGATCTTGATCTATGAATGTTTAATAGCTGAGGGATGGACGGAAGAAAAAGGGACATACACTCCCCTCAAATATAGGAGATATAAATTATTCTACGGTTCGGACGGTGGGAGTAATGTAATGATGTCGTAGACGAACGGTTACGAACGAACTGGAACGAAAAATAGACATTTCGATCGTCAAAGGTGTTTTGAATTTATTTTTAAAGAAGATGGAATGGTTGCCTTTTGTAGATTTACTTTTGCAATTTACTAATGTGCAACAACTTCTAAGAAATGTTAGGGAAATTAGAAAACGTAGTGGGAAATTTATTAAAATACTAAAAAGTAAAATTCACTACTTTTAAATTGTCCTCATTTTTAAGACTTTTTCTTTGGGCACTGTTAACTGAAATTTATTTACAAAATTTTTAATAGAATCCAAGTATCAAATTTAATGAAATGAATCATATAGTTTTTCGATGCTTCCAGATGTATTTAATTTCCTATATACACACTAACCACGTTGGTTTCATAACTATGGCCTAGAGCAGCGTTTTTCAACCAAAACGTAACACGAACCAATAAAATATTTAATTTTCTACCGCGGACCACAAAAAATAAATGTACTTTTAAACAAAATTATTGTATAGGTAGACTCTCTACATATAATATTTCAGTAATAAAAAATCACTGAAAAATGATCTAAAATCACAGAAAATTAACAAAAAATCATAAAAAATTAACAAAAATAATCATTTATAAGCCTTTCACGGACCACTAAAATTTTGCTAAGAACCACCGGTTGAGAAACAAAGGCCTAGAGGCGGTCTAGAAGCTGAGAACTTACCTTCTCTGCCCCTTATACACCTATCTAGGTGTTGGTATCCTATCATTATTATTATTATATGCATAAAAGAGGAAAATTGTTTGTTTGTCCGATATATATTCCTAGGCCCTTTGACCGATCTGGATCAAATTTTGCAGAGATCTCTTTAGGACCCTGCGGAAGTAACTTCGCCTAGAAAAGTCTAGAATTTCGTAGGTATAACAAAGAAACCCTAGACATTCCTAGGCTCTACAAATGAACTGGACGAAATTTTGCACAGCTACTTTTTAGGACCCTACGGAAGTAATATTGTATAGAAGTGTTGTAGGTATAAACCAAAAAACTCTATATACTCCTCGGTCCTTTAACCAATCTGGGAAATTTTGTACATATACTCTATAGGATCTTGCGGAATGGTGTATGGAAAAGTTTATGGTTCGTAGGTATAAATAAGAATCCCTAGACACTGCTAGGCTCTTTGACCAATCTGGACTATTTTTTTTTTTTTGGGCTTAGCTACTAATGCCATTATCCAGTAGAAGCATTTATTTTTTTGAAAAATCCATGCCATAACCGGGATTCGAACCCGAGCCCTCATGGTCTAGAAGCCAGTGCATCGCTACACTAACCACTACGCCATGGTGACCGGCAAAAATTAATGGATTAAATTTAGCACAGTTACTATTTAGAACCCTGCCGTAATTAAAACAAATCATTTTTGGTCTTTTCTTTTGTTGTTGAAAATTTTGTTTCTTAATAATATTGGCACGTCTAAATAGTTTTGAAAAATACAGTGAGAAAACAGGAATTTCCTTTGAATATTAGATTGGACAGGTGTATCAACACCGTACACTTTCCTTCAACATCGAAATTGTTCGTCCCTGGGGGGAGCTGAGAATCTACTCATTTTCACAGCCGTTGAGAAAGTATTGTTTGAAACACGTAAATAAAATAGTTCATTTCCACACAAGTGCGATAATGGAGTACATATCTGCACTAGTGTGGTAATGAACACCGTTATTAAATTAAAATGATTTAATGTTTGAACGACCGAAGAAAAAAATAGTGAAACTTACCAAATATTTGGTTTATACCACTTAATGTGAAAATAAATATGCTGGATGAGAAAAGTAAACGTTATATTTTTTTGATGGCGGGCCGTATAAATTACTCGGTTATACACTATAAGCGAATGAGCCATACACTTATTTTTTAAATTATATTGGCGCGTCTTAATAGTTTTGAAAAATACAGGTAGAAAACAGGAATTTCCTTTGAATATTATATTGGACAGCTGTATCAACAACGTACACTTTCGTTCGATATCGAAATTGTTTGACCATTAAGGGGGGGGGGGGCTGAGAACTCACTCGTTGTATAGGAGAGCCTCATATACTACGCGTTTCTTAACGTCGAGTACAGAACGGGTTAAGACACGTTAACTTCTTCTTGATTTTCACCCAAATAATGCCGTCTCTCATACCTGTCCTTCTTGATTTGTTAAATTTTCTGATAGGTATCGTAGGTATGCATAGCAGTACTCGTTACACCCGATCCTCTGTCAGCTGATATTATTCGGGCCCTTCGCACTAGATTAGATAATGGACCTTCAATATTTCTTACCAAATCCTCTTTACTATTTTGTCCTCTTCCAGCCTAATCACGGTCTCCTACTAACTTTAATCATCCTCCTCTCATTTCTTATCATTTGAAGATAAGTTGAATATATTTATTGTATAAAATTCCGAAAAAATGTGTCTAAATCTTGTTTTTACACCAACTAATTTTAATTATATACAGTTTTAGAATAAAATTATCAGTAACATGACTCTATTTTGAGTTATTTTATCTGGAACAAGAGATTTATCTAATTTAATTCATCTTAGGAAACACCTTGTTAATTTTATCTACAGATATAGATTAGAGCAACCAAAATTTGTTTCTAAAACAATACTTCTTATCTAGAAGTTAGATAGTGAGAAAAGTGTAGTTTAAAACTTATAACAGTGGCGTGCAGCTAAAAAAATCTCACCACATAACACTGTTAGATATAAGAATATTTCTAGTTCACAATCAGTTCAGAAAAAAATGGGGTCAAACAGTGATATTTAATGAAAAAAAGAAACTTATATGAGAAATGATCCACAGATTGTTAAAAAGAATTGAAAATATATATCTTAGATATAACGTTCGGAACAAAAACAACAAACATCTGGAAAAGTTGTAAAAGTTCACCAGAATACAAAAAAAAAAACTATTTTTAAAACGTTATATTACTTTAATTGTACCTTAAATCAAAAATATAGGAACAGTTCAGTTAAAATTTTAATTGCTCGAACGTGAAATGAAAGAAATATAGCTTCAATGGGATGTTTAAAAAAAAAAAAAAAAAGATCAAACACTCAAGATAAGTTCTTAGAATTCATCTCGGGCTGTCACGGCAATGATGATGGTGATAAAGACGGAAACTTAGGATATCTGAGAATTCTTTGCCAAATACATCTCTGTCTGTCTGTCTGTCTGTCTGTTCGGTAAAAATTGTAGCGAAACGGCTAAACCTAGAGAGTTGAAATTTGGCATGCTTATACAATTCTTTGACCCGCACATAGGAAAAATACTAAAACATCTAAAAAACATACCCCCCTAAAAATATAAACAAATATGTGCTCATCGAAAACAAAAATATATTTTTTTAAATTATGAGTACGGTATCAAATGAAAGCCCTTAGTACGTGGATTAACGATCAAATTTTTATTTTTGCAAAATAAATTATTTTGATTCGATTTTTGCCAAAATTGTGCAAAAAAAAATTTGTCCCACACCCTGTAGCCCAGATGGTTTAAACTAAAAATCTAAAAAAATTCTAAGTAATGTATATTGGTGTGAACCGAAATAGTACAACAGAAATTTTTGATCAGATTATGTTTTCGGAAAATAACGCATTTTTTGTGGTTTTTGGTTCACAAAGTACAAAAGTTATATCAATGTAAGACACTTACAGGCAAGGCGTACGATAGCGTTATTGGTTAGAGCACTAGCTAAAACTAGCTGGTAAACTAAGGGTTTCGAGTTCGAGTACGGAGTGAATTTTAGTTTTTCTGTTTTATTTTTGCATTTTTATTATGTTGAAATTATTTTGTCAAAATTCTAGTTATATTTTGACAAATGTTGTATTTAATTTTTAAGAGCGTAAATTTAATAATTATCTTATTATATGATTAACAGACGATAAATTATTTTAAAAATATCGTTCATTTTGCCGTGATTACTACAAAGTAAAATTTGTCCACACACTCAGCATACCGCCTTCACTTATTATATACCTGTGAAACCCTGAAATGTGTGAATATTCACACTTCACATCAATTTTTATTTTATTATTCTGGTGGTGAATGACCAATAGCAATGCAGTCATAAGGGAGGCGTTGTCTAATATTGGACCGAATGCCGCGGTTGATGATAATGATAACACTAATAAGGTATAGCACTCGGCAGCCGGATATTATTATCATAATACCATACAAGCTTTTAAGCTTTTCTTCGATCATTTTGTTACCTAATCGGAAGAAGACTAAAATTGAAATACTTTTGGTTAGGATTTTGTAGTAATTCTAGTAAATAATAGTTTATTTATTATTTATTGATTAACAAATTTGGTTGTTTACTTCTACCAAAATATACTAAGTATACCTATGTTTATTTTATTTGTTCTATTTTTATAATTTCCAAATTATACGTTGGTAAAACAAATATCCAAAATGACCCAAATAAATAGAAATTGATATATACAGTGGGTGGCCAAATTATTAGGGACTGTGCAGATTTTCTGTAGTTTTCAAATGAATTTAGTGAGGAAATAAGTAACTTTGGGTCTCGTATTTATTTTTATTCATTAGAGTGCTTTATTTAGAATATAAAACGACATAATTGCTTATTTATAACCATTTATTTTTGTATAAAAACTATTAATTTAACAAATTAAGTAAAATCTTAATATTTTGTAATGTCACCTTTTGCTGGGATTGCGGCTTCCAGGCGTTTGGGCATGCTTTCTATGCTTTTGCGTTATGTCGGAGATTGGGGTTGTGATGCCACTTTCTGATAAGGGTTTCTATCAATTGCCGCTTGGTGGTGATGATTTCTTTGGCGACCTCCCGCTTTTTAAAATAATAATGATACTAGCAACAAGAATATAGAAGAAAAATGATTTAAAAACAATTTATTTTCTGACAAAATGCATTTAAACTTGAAAATTGCAGGGGAGGTGTACTGTCCCTAATAATTTGATTACCTACTGTACATATATTTTTCTACGGCTGTCTTTAAAAAAGAAAAGCCTAGGGCAAAACTAAAACTTTAGGGTTTTAGAATTAAGAATTTTATGAATTGACTTTTTTTTCGGACTTCACGGACACGTCTGCAGTCCTTGGCGATAGTTCTGTCGCCCCCATGAGCTCATGTAAGTCCATAGAGATACTGGTATAACCCCCATTAGTCGATGTATTATGTTTATGGAAACTGTGAAATAATTAAACGCTCATGAGACTTTTTTAACACTTTTCATATTTTTTGTCACTACAAACATGCATTTTATGCATAAAAACAAGTGACATAGTACAGTTTTTTAACAAAAAGATTAATAATTGTTTGCTTAATGTGGGCATAGAACTCTTGTAGGGCTTTAGCCTCCTCAAAAAAGATTATTACTTAGATAACTGCTTCAAAAATCAGTGCATATATGTTTCATATCTACTTGCAGACATTAATAATAATGTTGATTTGTCAAAACAAAATTATATAAGTTTTTTGGCCCAAATTCCGTACACGTACCTATTTAGAGCTCATTTTCGCGGTTGCATTAAAGTCTTAAAACTAGATATAAGCTAAAACTCATTAAAACGCATTGTGTTGCTAGGCAGTTTTGTGTTTTACATCGAGTTTTAGTTTACATCTAGTTTTAAGATTTTTATGTAACCGGGCAATAGTGAATTTACTTTCTAAACGCACGCATAATGAAAAAAATAGTGTGCACCTAAAAACTAGGTTAGGTTAGGTTTAGTTAGTAAAAGATCAGGACAGAAGGAGACGAAACGATAGACGTATATAACCGGGTACGCGGAAGCAATTTTTACCAATGGGTGCGTTTTGTTGTGCCAATTCTGGTTTTGGTTTAACCAGAATACGCGTTTTGTTGGTACAATATTCTTATTCTATTTATTCTATTCGCCTGATGATTTGAGATCGAACGACTGAAATAAATAAATGTGGTAGGGATGAAAAGTAATATTTGAAAACAGTTGTTTTCATTTGGTTTTTAAATGTTTTTAAATGAGAATTCAATCTTGGTATTACTGCTTCAAATTAATTTTCACTTTTAGGTATTTTCTCATTTTGTGTCCTAAAATAAATATATACCTTTATGATTATTCGTTCTAAAACATTACGTTCTAGATCAGCGTTTCTCAACTGAAAACGTACCGCGGACCAGTAAACTATTCAATTTTCTACCGCGGACCCCTAAAAATAAATGTACTTTTAAACAAATTGTATATATATATATATTAGTAATAAAACATCACTGAAAAATGAATAAAATACACAGAAAATCGTCTAATTATCATAAAAAAAATTAACAAAAAAGCTCAAAAATTAGTATATTATGTTACTTGGAGTAGAACGCGCTCAATATGCAAGCCTCGGCTGCGCCTCGGCAGCAACATTTGAGCTCAGCACAAAAAAGGCGTTCTACTCCGAGTGACATATACTATTTTTTCGTCAAGCGTAGGTATTAAAAATTTGCAACCATAAATACTTATGACTTTATAGTTTCAGATGCTATTGCTGCTAATTCCGGCGGTGTACATTGAATTGTTGAGACATTTTTTAATTTTTGATCTTTATATTGTGTATTTTGTAACTAATCACAGAATGATCACAAAATAATAATAAAGTAACTCACTAATAACGTAACTAACTTTTGAATTCACTACAAACCTCGCTACAAACATATTAAATTGACAGATGTTTTGTTTATGGCGACTGCTGCCATCAGTGCCATCTGTTGATAACTATATGAACTATTTACTAGTATGAAAATGTTCACATTTTGTTACTAGTAAAAAAATGTATCATTTCTACCGAATGTATTGAACAATGTAATGTTAGCATTATAATCCGCTTGAAGAAAAAATAATTTATAAGCCTCTCGCGGACCACTAAAATTTTGCTAAGGACCACTGGTGGTCCGCGGACCACCGGTTGAGAAACACTGGTTTAGACTATATATGCAAAAATATCAATTTCTGTCTGTGTTTTGTCCGTTTGTCCGAGATTCACGCAAAGAAGGCTGCACATATTTTAACGAAATATATGGACTCTGTGGTATGATAATAAAGTATAACTAGGATTGAAACATAAAGTACTTAAAAAATAAAGTATAAATAGGTTTATATGGTATCTCAAAAAAAAAATTCTCAGGGGTCAATAACTTAATCAAGCACTTTTCAAATTTAATATTATACCCTATCTTCAGTAATAAAAAGTTGTGCATTAGTTAATATAACAATCTACTTGTATACAATTGATAAAATATAAATGTATGTGTTAAGTCCCGTTACTAATTATTTTAAGCAATTCTGTTCCTTATTTATTAATTTTTAATGACTATATTCGTTAATGAGCTTTATCAGTGTTAGCCATCTTGAATGGTAGTGACGCGAGATTTTTGCAAGTGGCGAATGCATTTTTTCTGACGTTTTTAGTTGTTTTTAAGTGGTAAAAGTGCAGTGAGTACTTGAAAAAATGTGTGATACTGTGGACTTTAGTTTTTGGAGTCCATGGAGATCAAAATTGGAGAGAGTTGAAAGGTATTTGTAGAAAATTTTGTTAATTTTATAATGCAAGTTATTGTTATGTAACATGTGCTTCTATGTAGAATATGGAAGCACATACATATGCACTTATATATGTATGTATATACAGTAGGTATATTTTTATACGTATGTAGACCAGTGGTATTCAACCTTTTCCCAAAATAGGGCCATATTTAATGCTAGATATGTAGATGAAGGGGGGAGGGTAGACATTCTGAAAATATCTTAAGAACAGGTTGGGTACATAAAAGAAAATTCATTGAAAAGGGTTTGGAAATTCAGAAAATCATTTGAGGACGGGGAGGAGAGAAATTCAGAAATCACTTGAAAAGCGGGACAGACATTTTGTGTGGGCTGTTTAAAATGTAGTCCAAACCAGTGTTTCTCAACAAAAAACGCACCGCGGACCAGTAAAATACATAATTTTCTAACGCGGACCACTAATAAATAATTGTTGGTTCATTTTTTGCAAGAAAACAAATATATTTAATGTGCTACTAAATATATTAATTTTATTTGTAGAATATCACAAAAAAGTTACAGAAAATAAACAAAATATAAATTATTTACAATGTGCATAAAAATAACAAAATAACTGCAAAAAACATATACAAAAACTTTCGCGGACCACCTGTTGAGAAACACGGTTCTAGATTATTTGATTCAAATATAAAGTTTTCCTGTTCTGCATTTATTATTTAGATTATCCATTTAGGTCAAATATGTTCGTTATTGGTTCTATAACCATATGACTTAACCTCCATGCAAATGTCATTCCATGTTTACTTCACGATCAAAATTGTCGTTTTCTTGCGCATCAATAATAATAATAATAATAATAATATTTATTTATTGACCAAGTTACAATATGTTGTTTTTAGACAGTCAGGTACAATGAGCAAATACAAATAATTCGATATAAAAAAAAATAATAAATAAATATATATATATATATATATATATATATATATATATATATATATATATATATATATGACTAGCCTGTTAGTTTCAGGTTTACATGTTTAGTTTTGAAACTTAGCTGCAAAGTAGTTTCAGAAAAAATATGAGTTATTCTTTCATCAATGTCTCAAAATTTAGGGCAAAACATTCTTCATATACATATATTGGATATGATGTTAGAATCTTCTTTAGTACATTTTGTAATTTTGCAAATAGAAACAACCTAAACTCCTCCGGTAGACTGTTGTAGAAATTAATTGCATAAAAGTTTATACTGTTTCGTGTCCTGTTAAGTCTCAGAAATTCCGGACATATATTGTTCTTATGTCTAGTGTTGTATTTTGTGTATTTGATCATGAGTGGTAAAATTGGATTGGTTCTTATGAACAAAGAGTGCAGAGTGAAAGATGTAAAGAGCCGGATAAGTCATTATTTTTAATTTAGCGAATATTTCTCGGCAATCTTCTCTATATGAAACACCCATTATAATTCGTACAACTTTTCGCTGTAAGCTGAATACTCTTTTAACTTGGGCTGAACTAGAATCCCGTAGATTATTGCAGATTGGAAGAGTCCGAAGTATGCTAGTAGGGATACATCTAATGAGACTGAGTTGTAGATGTGTCTGATAAATATGTGGTTTTTCGGAGTTGAACACAAAGCTGATTGATATGTTGGCTCCATTGCAGAACAGGATCCACATAGATACTCAAAAATTTGACTGCCGGCAGATTGTCAAAATTGTGTTTTTTAGTGGACATCAGCATTTTTTTAGTTTTGTTGGTGTTTAATGTTAGCTTATTGCTTGTAAACCATATTTCGGAGTCACTGATAATTGTATCATTGTCTAGTAATAAAGAGTCAAGAGAGGAGCTTTTATTGATCATGGTTGTATCATCCGCATATAGCATTGAGTTTGTGGAACAAAAGGAACTAGTACTTCTAACCATCCACCAACAAAACGCTTCCATTATTGAAGAACAAAATCTTTAAACCTTACGCGACATTTCTCTGAATCTTTATTCGTGTAAAACTAAAAGTAATCGTGCAAATACTTCTTGCATCGTCAATCTTGTGGCGGCAATGAAGAGACATGACCGTTGCTGTGATCACGTCCGATCGTTCTATCCCAGCACTGGCTGTACATCACTATGATTGTATTGTTTAGATACGGGACAGAATGCCCAACAGTGGCGTGGATTGTATGTAAATTTATAATTATATTGAAATTGCTTCAGGCTTTTGGGGATTATTTTTTTAAAAGATTAGTTGGTTATCAATATTGGGAAAGAATTTTAATAATATGTATTTCAATTTTTAGTTTATAAAGATTTATGTATGATATAAATCCTAGTAAAATATTTATATTTTCTATTCAAATTAATTTGATTTTTTTTTGCCTTAGTTGGGTGTGCCGTATGCATTGGCCGCATAATCTAAAATGCATCGTAAAACATTTTATGAAATGTAAATTCAGCAAGAATTAACTTTAATCGTTTAACTTTTAACTAATCACTAGTGTTAGAACGTAACTAGGCTCTGAACTAGGATCGGGCTCTAACAGCCACGGCAAAAAACGAGGAGGACCTGATGTACAGTGTGAATGTAAACCTCAGGAAGATCAACCCACATCGTCTTGGACGCAAACGCCTCATTCGCGGAACACCTTAAGACGGTGGCCAACAAGGCGGAAGAAATAGCTGGAATGCTACGACGATTCATGGCGAACATTGGAGCTCCCAACTGGGGAAAAAGGAAGGTTTTACTGGGGACAGTTCATTCAACGTTGTTGTACGGAGCCTCTATTTGGTGCGGAATGCTAGGATATGGCAACTTATACGAAAAAAATCAACGCCAGTCGTTAATAGGGGTAGCCTCGGCTTACCGCACTGTGTCGACTGCGGCGCTGCAAGTGGTGACAAGATCGCTCCCTCTGCGACTCCTTGCAGAGGAAAGGCGACATATATACGAGGCAGGAGGGGGATCTGAGGTGAGAAACGCTGCCAGATTACAGTCCGTGGAGAATTGGCAGGAGAAGTGGTCCAGGAATCAGGACAAGGGGCAGTGGACGAAAAGGCTCATCCCCAACATACCAGAGTGGCTGGCCTACAAGTTCAGGAACATAGACTACTATGTCACGCAAGCCCTGCCAGCCCATTGGTCTTTTAAGTCCTTCACCCTGAGGATTGGGAAGGAGCAGGACGACTACTGTACCTACTGCGGCGCAATTGACAAAGCCGAACATACACTATTCGTATGCGGGAGATGGACTGCAGAAAGATTACGAGCATACATGATAACAGGAGAGAACCTGACACCCGACAACATGGTCCAGGTTAAGCGGCACTCCAGGAAAAACTGGGAAACGGTGCTGTAAATGCAGTCAGCCATTATGAAGAGGAAGGAGACAGACGAACGAGAAAGACAGAATAGGGGAATGCGAGGATAGGTTGAGATAGCCTGTTCCCTCCAAGATGAAAATCACCACAGATAGTTCCTTGGTGGGAAAAAAGGGGCAAGCAGGGTTTTTAGTCGGTAGGCCAATTGAAGGAGATTCCGACACTACCAGATTGGTGTCTATAAAAGATTTTTCCTTAATAAAAAAATAGGCTTTGAACTAAATTTAATACCAGTCAACAAAACTGCCACCCTAATATGGTCTACTTAGATCAGGAAATATCCTGAATGGATTATATGTGTTTTCCACGTCACTGCTGATCTTTTTCTTCTCCTCTTTTCTCTTGCAGGCCATTTGAGAATCTCCTTTGACCATCTTAAAACTCTTTTGTCCAATCGTTTTGTCTTTAGAATTCCGAGCTAGTTTTGACGAATTCTGTTTTAAAAAATATCTTATAAGGATATCTAGAAGATGTAACCTTTTAGCCGCTAGCATTAAATCGTTTGTACCTGTTGTTTGACCGCTGAGAAAGGGTGTGGACGAGAGTTCAACTTCTGCCTGTGTCAAAAAATTTGTGTAAAAAATATTTATACAAATTACAGGTTTTGCTTAGACGTTTTCAACCGGTTATAACTGTAGGTGCCTTTTTGTATATAGAACATACCATATTATTTTTGAAGATCGGCATAAAATAATTATCCCGTATAGTTATAATCCTATTGTTAAACTACAAAAGAGCTAGGGCTCATGTTTATAACCACGTTGTAAACAGTCAACGGTCAGTGGCGCATACATACGTACTAACTATAAATAAGTATACTTGGTTTTGTTAATCCTTTGAGTAAGATGCGTAATGTGAAAAACTAATCTCGACGACTGTGGGTTGACACGCCTAGTTATATCACTTCTATTGTAATTTTATGAGTTCCCTAACTTTTATTATTTTATTGCGATCTTCAAAATTAATTTGGTACGGACTTTACGCTAAAAAATTGTCATAATACTGACCATATTACTCCTGAATATAGACAAATTGAAATTATGGCACCTGGAAGCAGGAAGCCTAGATTCACCTCGGGGTATCGCTCCAATGCTGATGATGATGATGATGTAATCTAGAAGATGCTTCAGATGTTACAAGTTAAATGATAGGGCATATTTTGACCTTTTCAGAGAAAGTTAAACATAGTTTATTTACAATAACCTTATTATGGATAGTTTCGAAAAGTTAACTGAAATTTCAAAGACTTGCGCTTCTGTTTCTACGCATAATAATACACAAAAACCAAAGTCCGGGCCAGTGGGAACTAACCCATAATCTACTAACATAAGGGGTTAAAATATAATGGAAATTTGAAAAAAAAAAGATTTATATGTGTTTAGATCGAGTTCCATCTAATACTAAGTAAAGATAGTTTCATATATTATAGTTTATAGTTGATAGTTAAACAAGGGTACTTATTTTTTCAATTAAGTCAAACATACAATACAAACATATAAACCCTTAACGCCGACTTACCCTCAGCCCTTTAGGTAATATAACAGCTTTATTACCATTAAAGTAAATAAGTAAATAAACTACAAAAGGGGGATACGATAAATCAACCAAAATAAAAATACTATAAAATCACTCTCACTTTTCTATTCTTAGGCACTGTAACTTTTTTTGAACAGAAAGTCTGTGACTAGTCTGTAATTTTATGAACTGCGCATGCGTTCAGCTTGAATTAGTAGTTACAATTTGCATACATGTTTTTTAGTGTTTTCTTAAATTGTTTCACATTTAGACTATATGTCTAACTTCTGAAAAATAACAGTGGAGGGTGGTTTTAAGAGACACACGGGCACGTAACCATTCTGCAATTAATATGATAGGCAGAAAGAAATATATATCAACGTTTTATATGGCTAACGTTTCCCCTCTCTTAACCAGATTCCCCAGTTATTTTTATCTTCCCATTCTCTATCTTTCAGACATATCTTCTCCATGGCTTCATCTATTTCATCCCGACAAGATTTTCTTGATCTACTTCTATTTCTTCGTCTTAGTAGGTCCCAGACTGTCACTCCATCCTAATCCATTTGCTATCCTAACATGGTCGTATCAGATGAGTCTTTTCATCTTTGTGTCACAAAATGTTCTTCTCTACATCCATTCTTCTTTTCATGTTGTTAGGTACTCCGTTTTAGTGAAGTTTATTACCAAACTAGCAGTTTTCGAACCATATGATCTAAATCTTCATCCTCTTGTACAATAAGATAAGAACGAAAAAAAAAATGTTATAATTTTCTAATTGTTTTTAGCCTGCTGTTGGACCGATTTTTTTAACCTAGAAAAGATTTCTAGTAATTTTTTTTTCCCCTGAAAATGTACTGGTAAAATGTCTTCCGTCTTCCAGAAATCTGAAAAAAAAAAATTCAATAAAGTAAATTGATGAGAACCGGAAGAATTCAACGGGAATTTTTGATCACATTAGTTTTTCTAAAAATATCGAAATTTTTGTGTCGTTGAAAAAAAAATTTTAAAAAATTTTTATTGTGTGGTATCAAAAGAAAGATCTTAACACGTAGATTAAGGAACGAAAAGTAGTTTTTTTAAGTACTTCATTTTAACACGATTTTTGACAAAAATGTGAAAAAAAGTTCTTGTCTCACACCCTTACTTACTTAATCCTGAAGCCTTTCTACCTTGCGGTGTAAGGCTATAGTCGAGTTACTTATTTTCTGGTGTTATTCTCCATACTTCTTTCCATCGTGTTCTGTTCTTTGTATATATTTTTTATCTCCTCCCACTTTACGCCTCTCTTCGTTGCAGCTACTTTTATTTCTTGGTGCCAGGTTTTTCTCGGTCTTCCTGGTCTAACTTTCTTCACTGTTCTTGCTTCATAAACTCTTTTTATTATTTTGTCTTCACTCATTCCGTGTATATGTCCCAGCCATCTTAGCTGTCCTTCTTCTATTATACTCTCTACTGGTTTTGTGCTTAGTTTTTCTTTAAATACTTCATTTCTTATTCTGTCCAATTTTGTTTTACCTTCGATTTTCCTTAAAAATCTCATTTCGGAGCTTCTTATTTCAGACCTGTATGTCTCCGTAGTGGTCCAGGATTCTGAGGCGTATGTCAAAATTGGTCCTGTCACTTTTTTGAAGATCTCTATCTTGATGTTAGTAGGTATTTCTTTTTTAGTTAAGAACGATGCTTTGATGCTATTGAACTAACCTCCCTCACACCCTATAACCCTTAATCTAAAAATCTAAAAAAAAAACCTGACTAATGCATATTAATATGCATTATGCAACAGGAATTTTTGATAATTATTTCAAAAGTTATCATAACAATATTTTTTTGCAACATTGTGCTTACAATATATGTACTGACAATAAATCTGACTAACTGAAGAAGTCTCTATGGAAGACGAGGATTATTCTTTCAAAAGTTATCGAAATTTATGATTTTGAATATGTACCCACAATTTGTTATCACAATAAATATCTACAAAATCCTGAAATGTGTGAAAATTCACTTCACAAAAATTAAATTTTTTAATATTGTGTCTCATTTTGGACTACAGGTTTACAAGTTTCATCCACAGTAATCGTCTGGTTTAAAATATCGTATATATTTTTTAATTTTAGTAGCATGTATCGTTTATTTCAATTATAAATTCAGATGTAAGGACTCATGATTTTATCATTAGTGTAGGGTAATTAATCACAGTTTTTGTTGGGATATCAGCCTGTCCTGCCCGAGTGTTTACTGGACAATACAATCTAGCAAAAAGCTCCGGGTTTTGTTACGGAACTTTTATACTTTAAATCAATTTTGGGAAGTTTTTTGTCAAGTTGACGGGACAACGTGTAAATACAAAAATTATTGTCACAATTTTAAAATATCATAAATTTTATATGAACATATTTCAGAGATAAAAAAATACAGGCTGTGGTACCAGTACTTTTTTTACACGTTTTTCGCTAAATTTTTTTAGGTTGCTTCTACCATCATTATCTTAACTATTGGTCGCCAAGGATGAAATTTGTAAAAAAAAAGGCAAAGTTGGTTGATAACTTACAAATATAAGGAATTATTTTATTCATCAAACTATGCACCCATATTATCTATACACTTTTGCCATTTAAGGGGCAAGTTGTACAGGCCGCTGGTATAAAACCCTGGCGGACGAGAGTCAATGAATTACTGGAAGGCCAGTTTTACATCATTGTCGGAATCAAACTGATTTCCTATTAAAAAGAAAAAAAAAAAACTGGCTCATCGATCACAGCAGAAATATACTGCAACCAACTGGACGAAATGAAAAAACTTAAAGAAAAACAGCCTAGATTGGTCAACAGATCGACTCCTATCTTATTGCATGACAACGCTAAACCACACTGTACAAATGACTGTGGCAAAACTACAAGAATTGGAGTTGGAACTTCTTCATCATCCTCCAGACCTAGCCCCCACTGACTACCACTTCTTCCGCAATTTGGACAACTTCTTAATAGGAAAACAGTTCAATTTCGACAATACTGTAAAACTGCCCTTCCAGGAATTCATTGACTATCGTCCACCAGAGTTATTTACCATCGGCCTGAACAACCTGCCGCTTAAATGGCAAAAGTGTGTAGACAATATGTGTGCATACTTTGATAAATAAAATAATTATCAATAATTATAATTAATTATAAATAATTATCAACCAACTTTGCCTATTTTTCTACAAATTTCATCCTTGACAACCTAATATTTTGCCTATATTATTATTTTATCTATATTTTGGTTCTCTTTTCCACACGCTGCAAATTTCCTTAAGTTTGTCGTTCCAATAAACCCTCTGTCTGCCTCTTCTTCTAGACATATCTCTAGGAAGCTCATACTAATATAACTATTTCTTTTGTATTCTTTCAGCAAAACTCATTTCTTATGTAGTCTAAGTCGGATATTGTACAACTTTTTCACGTAGCAAATTTAAAATTTCTGCAGGCAAAACTAATTAAAATTTAGTGATGCAGATGCAAAGAGCCTTGTAATTTAGAAGATGTGTCGAGGAGATATTGTGTTACAGGTATAAGAGGCTCGCCAGCCTCTAGCCCTCAGCAAAGACTCTGAAATGTACTCTGTAAGTGTGTTTGAAGTGTGTACACATATGGAACAGAACAGTATACACAGAGAAATTCCGCAAACAACATACATCTCTCACTGTGCGAAAGGAATTTATGCGGAACACCTGCACGGATGGACGAAATGCAGAATTATATATTTACTTTAATTATTGGTCTAAGGATCAGTTCAAATATTGGTATAAAGTCTACGAGAAGTTTCACAAAAAAAAAAAAATTAAATCAAAAATATCACTAGCTCTGTGGCAAATTTTGATTTCTGTAAAACTTCCTGATGGATGTTGTGGGTTTTTTTTTTTTGGATTTCCACCATATAAAATATTAATGTCGTCAGTTGAGTATATTCTTTATTGTAGTTATACCTTACTAGTTTCGCTCAGTTCGAGCATTATCAAAGCTGTGCAAAGAAAATAATAAAAAATTGATGTGAAGTGTGAATTTTCACACATTTCAGGGTTTCGCAGGTATATAATAAGTGAAGGCGGCAAGCTGAGTGTGTATGACAAATTTTGCTTTGTAGTAATTACGGAGAAATGAACGATATTTTTAATATAATTTATCGTCTGTTAATCTAAGAGCTTTAAAAACAAATTTTATGTTAAAATATTTTTTTGTTAATTTTAATTCGAATACCTAATACCATTATTTAGGTTTCTAAATATGTGCAGTATTTTTTTATATAGCAAGGTTCATTAATATTTTGAAAATTGCGCCTATGGTTTCCATTGGTTGTCATATGCTCCGCCCCTTTGGTTTCGTATACATCAGAGGCGCATTAAGCGGTGGGTAGGCTGGGCGGCCGCCCGGGGCCCACGAATCCGGGAGGCCCATCGAGGTTTATATACAAATATTTCCATTCTATTTAAAATAATAGAGGACCCATATTATTTTTACCGCCCAGGGCCCCCAAGCAACTTAATCTACCACTGGTGTACATGACACATAGAATGAAAATATAATTCCAACATTCCAACTGGTTATTAAATTTACGCTTTTAAAAATTAAATGCAACATTTGCCAAAATATAACTAGAATTTTGACAAAATAATTTAAAGAAAATTAAAATTAAAAAGGAAACAAAATATAAAATTGTCTCCTCCGCCCCGAGAGCGAACCCTAGAATTCCGGGTAGCTAGCGAGCATGCTAACCATTAGACCATGATACGTTTTCTAGTCTAGTGTGTTACATAACTATAACTTTTGTAAATCGTCAACTAGAAAAAAACGCAAAAAATGCGTTATTTTCCGAAAACATATCTGATCAAAAATTCCTGTTGTGCTATTCCGGTTCACACCAATGTACAATACTTAGATTTTTTTCAGATTGATAGTTTAAACCATCTGGGCTACTGGGTGTGGGACAATTTTTTTTGCACAATTTTGGCAAAAATCGCATCAAAATAATTTATTTTGCAAAAATAAAATTTTGATCGTTAATCCATGTACTAAGGGATTTCATTTGATACTCTACTCAGATTTTTTTTTCCATGAGGACATACATATTTGTTTATATTTTTATGGGGATATGTTTTTTAGATGTTTTAGTATTTTTCCTATGTGTGGGTCAAGAGTTGTATAAGCATGCAAAATTTCAACTCTCTAGGTTTAGCCGTTTGGCTACAATTTTTACCGAACAGACAGACAGACAGACATACGACAAAATGACGGTATAAGAGGTTTTTGGTCATACCTACAAAACCCTAAAAACAAATAGAACTTCTTAATGGAGTCAAAATACACGGTAAAACCTTGTCAGAAAATAAAATTATCATTTATTTTGTAATCAAGTAAATACTGAGCAGAACAATCGAATTCTTTTATCCATGGTACTTCGAGATCTTAACCAATCACCTTAAGTTCGGGGGGATGGCTAATAGCCAAAGCAGTTAAAGCTAACAAATAAAAAAAAAAAAAGTTCGAGGGCAACAATTTTTTCAGAAGATTATTTGGGAAATGAACATCCGCTATTTATTGGAAGCCTTGCAAATTGATATATCTACTGATAGAAGATCTAACGCGAAATAGTATACAAGATACCTTGAAAGAACTTGCATTCAACAAAGCCCTCTAGCTTTGTTTAATGCAAGGATGTCTTGACGACTACACGACTTGTATTATACTTCAAAAGTTACATTTGTAACTGAAGAAGGCAGATAAAAATTCTATTATATTTCTGACTGATTGTAGCGTAGAAATGTCGATAAGTCCTTAATATTTTTCTCCATCTAATATTTCCGGAAGGTAAATATTTTTACCCTAAATTCATAACTTCTTTCCGTTCTGAAGTTATTTCTCATTAAAGATTTTCAGTTTTCAAGATGCGTTTGAGAAAGAAAGTGTTTTGGAGATGGAATCACTTTACTACCCTGCATTTCTTGTGCTATTGAAACTTGAAGAAGGGTTGCCAACTGAAATCATTTATTAATGGCTAATGCTTAACATCCGAGCAACTTCTTAAAAAGAAAATGTATTTTAATTCATTATTAAGGAAAGTTGCATTTTAAAATGCCTCTGCATTATTTAGTTTATTCTTTTTTATAGTTAAGTTAATTTTTAATAGAAAAGTTTTTCAGGTTTAAGGTTAGACACTAAAAAATATACATTTTTACAGTTGTGGAAATATTAGTGGAAGCATAACTTAGGTAGACGAATAAAAGCCGCTATGACCCATTTTGGATTTGTCTACAATTGACTGAATATGAGTCTCTGGTCTTTTAACACTCAATCGGTGCTATTCTGTATCTTAAAAAGTTAAAAATTAACCTCAAGGACGGAGTTAAAAAAATTTAACCACGCTTTACAATATTTTGTTATTCTGTAACTCGCATTAAAATTTAAATCTCGGTATAGTTAGTTCAGTAGGTTATATTTGGAATTTTAACTCCAGCCAAATATATAGCGTTAACATTTTAACCAGCTGTAATTCTAACCTCTAAACGTCAAATAGAAAAAATACACTTTTCGAATTAATCATGGCAGGTCTGTTTATTTTAAACCAATTATTACTAAAAAAAATTTAACAAAAAGAAGTTAATAAGTGAAAAATAAATATAGGTGAATAAAAAATATATACAAATGCTTTTCAGGAGATCAGTTCGAATTAAACAAAAGCAACTGCGTGATATGAGTCATCCTTTTAATTTACCTAAAGAAACATTTTAAAATATTTTCATTTGTCTAAAACTTCTACGGAATATCTCGTTTTACAAATATTTTTTGTTGAAAATCCGAGAAAATCCAAAAGATTTCCCGATATATTGCAAGTAAATATTTAAAACTTGTGATAGGTACACTTATAAATTTAGATTTTTCTGTTTGTTTAAAAATAAAAATAAAAATAAGGTAAATATAACCTGAAAATAAAAGTATCTTAATATAAAAGAAAGAAAAGAATGAAAAAATATTGATACATTTGAATTTTATTGGTAATATTATATTATTTACTTTCTGCACCCATAATTATTTATATATAAATATTGTACATTTCCGCAATATAGATTTATTATATTTAAACGTTGTTCATTCACTATTCAACCATAACACTTGTTTACATTAAATCCACACTTACACAAGCAAAATACGTCCCTTGTAGATAATTTCACAACATACTTTTAACCATAAGGTTAAAAAGTTAGAATTTAACGCTTGGGTTATAACCCGAGATACAGAATAAGAAACAACATTAAAACTTTAACGCCTAGTTGGTTACTTTTTAACCATAATTTTTAACCAAATCTTTTTAACCACAAAAGATACAGAATAAACCCAGTTGGCTGCTAATATTCATAAATGCTCAAATATATGGAGGGTTCAGAGTTAAAGTGAACCAAGTCATTTTTGCCAATTTCGTAATAATGCTACCATGGCACAGGTAGTATATTTTTAAAACACTATATTTTTCAGTGCAATATTTTTCTCAAAATTATCACTCATGGACTTGGTTCACTTTAATTCTGAATCCGTCATACCTAGTTTCTGTTATATATCCAGGTGTGTAATCTAGAAGATTTAAAACTGACCCTTAATTTCTTGAAACAAAGATTTATGAAGTATTTTTAAGTACTCATTCATCTGTCAGCGTAGAGATATATGGCTAGTTCCTTACAGCATTGCCTATCTCAGTAATAATTGAGCGCCCTTCATAACTTGTTATTCTACATATTTTCTAGATAACACTTGGCTCGAGATGACAGAGAAATATAGTGTGGAAGAAATATAGATAAAAAAAATAAAATAATATAAAATATTAGGCTGCCCATTAAGTGCTTTTTACTGTCACGTATTTTGAAAATATGTAGTACATTGCTAGATAAAATCAAACGGATACTTAAAAAATTGATTTCTCGGTGATATTACAGTCAGAAAATCGTTCTCCAGGCCAAACATGTACCGGCCATATAGTGATCATAAGCTAAATTGGGATACGTAAATAAAGTTAAATATCAGACATTGACAGTGTCATTGACGTCATTTTTAAAAACGAAGCGTGCTACTTCGTTAGCTGGGATCAGTTCCGGACCTGTAGCTCACCTTTTGGATCGCAGTTCAGCTTCATTTAGCCTCCGGGATACTGTCTTTACCGAAATTGTTCAGAAAAATTGATCAGATTTGAACAGATGTCTTACTTAAATGTATTTAATGAGATCTCTGTTGACTAAAGTGTCTATTCTTGCTTCAATTGTGTTACTCAATGCTAATCGCATGTAGGAGTCGATTTCATTTCATCGTTTTAATATTTTAAAATTTTTAATTTTATATTGACAAACACTCTGCACATTCTTTAATTCCCAAAACCGTAAGTTAGCAACCGTGACCTACACCGCCTAAAGGCCGCTCAAGGAATTGGGACATTATGATACAATTATATCATACTTGTGACAATATAATATGTAGAAATAAATGCAGAACATTTTGAATGGCGGTGGTAACCAGGTTTTCTCCAGCCTGTATCCAAAATGGGACCAAGAGGACGGAATTTTACAATATGTGGATGAAACTAGTAATAAATAACACGTTCAAATAAGTAAACTTGGATAGCGCTGCAGTTGAAAAGAATCTTTCTCGTTCCTTTCGAAGTAAAATATCTTTATTCTAGCTTGATTTACTAGTAACCCGGGTTCAAATTACTAGTACAAAACTATATTGAGAAGTGACATTACCGTTGGCGGCGCTGTAATTCATGGCAAAATGGCTGAATTGTCTAGTATTCAACTGTCAATATGCTAACAGGCAACAGGTTAATTTAAACACAGTACATTTTTATATTATGAAAATGTATCTATCGACATTCTAACAAAAAATCAACACCAGAACATATGAAATAATTTCAAACAGTACTATAGTCGCGTAGTACAATATTTGAACACCAGACTGCGTATCCGAGCGTGTCAGTTCTCAATAATGCGGATTCAAAATAATGATGTCTGGTAACCAGTGCAAAATAATTTCAAAGATATTATTAAAACGATATAAGTTTAAAAAAGCAATAATAGTACTAATAAAATAAAATAAAGAGCCGAAAATAAATCATTTAAATGACTTGGACTCTCTAAAAATCTTTTACTCTCTGAAAGTCTTTCGACTCCAAAGACATTCTATATGTTTTTTTTTTTTGCAGGCCCTTTAAAAACCTTTCGCGGACCCACAGTATATGATTATAGTTCATATCAAAATGACACGAAGTTGTAAAACCTTTTTGTTTTTAATAGAGCTTTCATAGAAGCGTCTTTTATTTAAATGTTATTCGCAAGCTGTTTAGGCATCTAGATAGCCATGGAATTTCTTTATTTTTAATGTGCACAGAACTGTCTATTTAACATTTAAAAAAATTAAATTCAAGGCGTAATAGACACATTTTTTTCGATCATGTTGTAGTATCTTGTATCTTAGAAAAAGACCATGTTTTGAAAAGAAAGCTGGGCGTGAAGTAAAAACAGTAATTAATCCACACGGACAGCATGATATTTAGCGCGGTTCTATTATTCCTATATAAACAAGTACTCATTTTAAGTATTAAATATTTAGCCTGCATCTGCGACTAAAAAAGAAGTGCTATCCGGGATTTAAATTTACGTTCCTATGCTCCTTAAGTGATCGTCTTACAACGGAGTCATGTCAATAAGTTTAATTATTTTAATTATTGTTGTTAATTTTACTAACAAAATATAGCAAAACCTATACTTAAACATTTTTCATATTCGGAAAGGTTAGAATTTCATCAAATATGACACCGGAAATGGAGCTGTTTTCATCCGGAAATTAAAAAAAATGTGGACTCTAAAATCAACGTATAACTTTTTTAAAAGTATCTTAATCGGAAAACCAACAATTAAACCAATACTAAATTAGATAAATAACTAAACCATTTAAATAACGTATCTTCAATATCTTATCTCGAGAATAAATAACTCTATTGATTTCTGATCTACCTGCATCTTTTTCCGTTCGACTCACCAATGACCGCATCGAAACGAACGCACCGAGGGTGTCTGATATTTATTGCAGGTCAGCGAGATTGACTCGGGGGAATCCCCTTGCCTCCCCGACTACCGCGACATCCACCAACAGAGAGCACTAAAGCAAGGGCCCAATATCGAACGGGATCTAGTCGAGTGTTTGCTCATCTGCTCATTGCTAAACAAATATTGCATTCAGCAAAACCCAATGTTTACACTTTTTAAAGCTGGCTTTACCAGCAAAAATTTAATTTATTAATACTTTAATATATAAAAATATTAAAGGAGATTATTAATGATTTATTTTCGTATAATTTATTATTTAAAGCAGAATAGATTTTTGGTGATATTCGATAACTGATATCTTTTGACTTTTGATCTCGTTTGATTGATTTCTCCATTTTAAAGTTTTGTCGGTTCCTTTCTACAGTCTTGTCCTCTTATCCTCATTACATATCTTAGTGATTGTAAATGTATAATAATAAAGATCATCAACAGCCAGGCGCGCACCCAGAATTTTTCTTGGGGGGGCTCCGAAGACGGAATTATTTAAATTATTTTATTTTTCACTTTGCTGTTATTCGCTTATAATTTCTTGGATACAAGATATTTAAACGTATCCATAGCAACAGGGCGTAATCAGCAGGCGTAATGGATCCATAACGCCCGCTCATTAGCTCCTTATGCGCTCAATTTTTCCCGATTTAATAAAATATATAAATATGTATTTGGTCCATAGCAAAGTAGGAGAGTAAATTTCAGACTAAAATAAAAAAATTGATGTGAAGTGTGAATTTTCACAGATTTCAGGGTTTCGCAGGTATGTATTAACTGTGTGATGATTATTTGGGATGCCAAAACAAATTGTATGTCAAAATATTTTTTTATTAATTTTAATTCGAATGCCTAATACCATTATTTAAGTTTCTAAATATGTGCAGTATTTAGAAGCAATGGCTTCCATTGGTTGCTTAAATTATAAGCTTCGCCCTCTGATACCTTCAAATATAGAATTAAATTATAATTTCAACACTTCCCACTGGTTATTAAATTTACGTTTTTAAAAATTAAATGCAACATTTACCAAAATATAACTATAATTTTGACAAAATAATGTAAACAAAATAAAAATGCAAAAAAAAAACTGAAAAAATAAAAATTGACGGGATTCGAACACGTTTCTTACAGTAGTTTCATCTCACTAAGCGAGAACGCTACCACTGTGCTATACAGGATCACTCGTTTACTATGCTAAATAGCGGATTAAATATATTACATATTTTACTTAAAAACACAAAAAATACGTTATTTTCCAAAAACATAATTTGATCTAAAATTCCTGTTGTACTATTCCGGTTCACACCAATGTACATTACTAAGAATTTTTTCAGATTTTTAGTTTAAACCATCTGGGCTACAGGGTGTGGGACAAATTTTTTTTTGCACAATTTTGGCAAAAATCGCCTCAAAATAATTTATTTTGCAAAAATAAAATTTTGATCGTTAACCCACGTACCAAGGGCTTTCATTTGATACTCTACAAAGAATTGTAAAAAAATATTTTTCTTTTCGATGAGCATATATTTGTTTATATTTTTAGGGGGATATGTTTTTTAGATGTTTTAGTATTTTTCCTATGTGCGGGTCAAAGAGTTGTATAAGCATGCCAAATTTCAACTCTTTAGGTTTAGCCGTTTGGCTACAATTTTTACCGAACAGATAGACAGACAGAAAGACAGACAGACAGACAGACAGACAGACAGACAGACAGACAGACAGAGAGACGACAAAATGACGGTATAAGGATTTTTTGGTCATACCTACAAAACCCTAAATATCAATAGCCTTACGTATCCAAATATGTGAAAATGTTTAAATTACCAATTCTTGAAAATACGCCAACAATACAGTCTCATTTACCGCCCTTATTTTTTGATTGCCATAGTCTAATTTCATATTCTTTTTCATATTTACGTTTTGATTTAGTTGGCTTTTTGATGCTTTTTGTGCCTTTATGTTGATATATTCGGGCAACTAAATTTGCCAAAGTACTTATACTTTCAAGTTTGGCTTGCATATCTCCGTAATTATGTTACAGAAGGCATATATCGTCCGCATAGCTCAAATTTCCCAAACGGTTTTGGAAATCTCACTGTATGCCTCTGTGTTCTGTGAGAGCATTACAAAGAACCCAGTCCAACACGGTGTTAAATAGTAGAGGAGATAGTAGGCAGCCTTGCTTAGCTCCGCTTTTGACGGCAATACTTTTACTTCTCTTTTCATCCCATTATGCACAACTTGCGAACTTAATCCTTAGCTAAACTTGCCAATAAACATAGTAATTAATTTATAAACCTTATTAGTCGATTTTAGAAAATTTCATCTTTTGTATCCTTGATTTTACCATCGCCCTTCACATCTGTTTTTACAGTGTGGGATGTATTAACAAAAAGTCTTCAGTTTATTGATGAAAGGATATATTTTTTTTATGAAATCGACATTATCATTAAAAAAGTATTTTTAGCAATAATTAATTTCCCTTTTATCAGATTACCATAAACAAAACAAATTGAAATTTGATGTATCAAAAGAAAATATTAAAATTTCCTGTTTTATAAAACGATTAACCCCAAAATCAAAATCAATACAACCAAACATATTAATGACGAAAACAAATCGAGATAAAGCAATGTACATTCAGTAAATCAGAATTATTCTGATGATTTCAGCGGACACAAAGCGTAAACCATCCCTGACACTTCGTTATTAGGGTGATTAGTCAAAGAACCATAGCCTAGTCGTATCTAACAGCGTTATACCAATCATTCAATATATGGCGATAACAGAATGACATTCATTCACATATAAATAACAGATCACCAGCGTTACAGCACCGTGACATAAATATGATTGAATGTACCTTCAGGGTTCGCTAGCTACGTGGAATGTGCTACAGCTAAAATCGTTCATAGTTATCCGATATGTTGATGTCGATGTCTTTGTCACATCAACTATACCTTATTTTTTTATATTTAATGGTATTTTTCATGTGTGGAATTTTCTTCAATATTTGTACGATGAAAATTTATGGTGGGTTTAGTCAAAAATTATTAAAGTATAAGGTTGTCTCGTAACTTGTAGTGGTGGGGGTAAATAGAGAGGCTACGCGTCATCCGTATGCTAACGGGACGTCATTCTTTGTTTATCG
This sequence comes from Liopterus haemorrhoidalis, assembly GCA_963971575.1. Classification (NCBI taxonomy): domain Eukaryota; kingdom Metazoa; phylum Arthropoda; class Insecta; order Coleoptera; family Dytiscidae; genus Liopterus; species Liopterus haemorrhoidalis. The sequence goes on from OZ020620.1 coordinate 12,909,559, forward strand.
TATATGATATACAGGGTGTTTGTTTGAAACGGGGCACCCCGAAAATCTCCTTTTTTTGTAAAGATACAAAAACTCTTCAGAACAAAAGTTAAACTAGACAAAAAAAGCCCATCTAAAGGTTATTATAAGAATTCTGAGACACTTCCGGTTTCACCGGAAATGATGTCAACTTTTGATCTAGCATAGGGAATCGATAATTTTATATTGTTTTCCTAAAAGTACATTAAATTAGCTTTACAATGACACCAAAAAGTCATATTTTTATGTTAACCATTTCAAAATGGCGACCATTTATTTACAAAATAATAATCAACATAAGTTTTACAAAGTTGAACGTAGCAATCTTTGAAAACAATAAAAAAAGAAACAAAATATCTCTAAAATAAACTGTTATAACTAGTTATTATATGAAATAACATGAAATAACTTTTAATTTTTCAATTAAATGTTTTATAAATAACAAGAGTTTAATAATTTATTTTGCTTAACGACGATAGAAGATTTAGTAGAAATGGTTAGAAGTGCAATCCGGGATATCCAAGAGTGTACTCTTATAAGGGCGATGGAAGAGTTTTTATTAAGAATGAGAAAATGTGTGGATAATAATGGTGGTTTGATCGAACATTTGTAATTTTTTTTTTTTTTTCTAAAATAATTGTAAAAAGTATAGTTTTTTTTTTTTTCTAAATAGTCAAATAGTTTATTTTAGAGATATTTTGTTTCTTTTTTTATTGTTTACAAAGCTTATTGTTTACAAATGGTCGCCATTTTGAAATGGTTAACATAAAAATATGACTTTTTGGTGTCATTGTAAAGCTAATTTAATGTACTTTTAGGAAAAAAATATAAAATTATCGATTCCCTATGATAGTTCAAAAGTTGACATCATTATGGTGAAACCGGAAGTGCCTCAGAATTCTTATAGTAATCTTTAGATGGGCCTTTTTGTCTAGTTTAACTTTTGTTCTGAAGATTTTTTGCATCTTTACAAATAAAGGAGATTTTCGGGGTGCCCCGTTTCAAACAAACACCCTGTTTACCCGTGATGATTGATTTTTGGCTAAAAATATAAAAATATCGTTTAATTTTTTGAATTTTCTACTGGTTTTAATTTCTTTTTTCTTCGAAAGAAATGTTTCTTCGTTCTAAATAAATTTTCTTACATTCATTTTTGATGTGTAGAGAATAATAAGTGAATTATGTTAGTTTTAGGTTTTCTTCCCCTAATATTCATCAAATTGAAAAAATGCATAGAACAAATTAGATTGTTTTCTTATAAACAATTTTTCTTATATAGTTTTTTTCTGTTAAGATAGTTCGGTTTATAAAGGAAATATTTCAAGTTTTTAGTACCAGTTTTAACCCAGAAACACCCCCAAGAAAGAAAATTTTGAAATACCATGCCTATATTTCATCCTGGTTCTACTCTATTGTACCAAATTTTGTTAAAATACGTCCAGCCGTTTTTAAAAACAGATATAACCTCCAATTTTATTAATTACTATATTGTTATAGCAATTTGTTTTTCTATTTTTATTTAAATATACCTCAAATTATATTTGTATTCGATTTTATCGTTATTTATTAACTATAATACAAATACCCATCACCTTAAATTTTATATAAATCAGTATAAAATTTCCTAAGGTTTTTATTTATAATTTATTCAATAGAACTGTCATAAAATATCTATTATGAAAATAGTCAATAAAAATATTTAAAAACGTGCAACATCTATATTAATTCTGTATGCTAGTTTGAATTACGCATACATGTGACGTATTCCCTCTCACGCTCTGATTGGTCAGAAGTTACGAGACAACCTTTACTTTAATAATCTTGAGTTTAGTCAAAATTTAGTATTATACTTTTCTTCTGTAAAATGTCTTTAATAAGCAACTGGTTAAGAAACGACAGTAGTGGACTTATGCCTTAACGACAACTTCAACGATATTGTTTAGAAACGTTTTCAAACAAATAATTTGTGTAAAAATATTTATATAAATTACAGGATCTGCTTAGCCGTGCTTTTCTGTGTACGCTAAAAAATGGACGTAATACCGTCCATAATTCTCCTGAATGTACGTAGATTGAAAACATGGTCATGAATCCTGGAAACAGGAGGCCTAGGCTCACCTCTGGCTGTTGCGCCATTCCTTTATAAATTTTAAATCTAATTCCTTACAGTTATATCTCAAAAATAACAAACATTGAACTATATTCTTCTCTTGGACTATTCAATATCATCGCAACAACGAGAACAATCTTGTTAATTTACATATTTTTCTAATGACTGGATCAGCACTACGGCTCAGTGAGGGGAGTGTGAGACGTTTATGCACTAATATCAATACATAAATACTACGATACCGACAGAATCCACACAGTGTTTAAAACTGGGGGAAAACTGACATATATGAAAATTCATCAGTTATCCATTAATCAAGGCGATGAAAAGCAACCATTAAAAAGTAATTATTAAAGAAAGGTTTTAATGAAACTATAATTTTACTTCCATGTAGCATTAATGAAGAAAACTACATTCCCCTTTATGTGAATGTAGTAACACTCACAAGCACTCACACCATTATTAAAGACCATTCTAACGGATCTAAAATTGACAAATGATAGTATAATATTCACACTTACTAGTCTCACCCACAGATGGTGGTATCCCAAAACAAAACATCAGATTAATGACAAAATCATGGGTGGTCCAACCACCCTAAGCACAAATCAAACATACCCTTCTAAAGACCCATTTACATTGCAAGATGTTATACTGACCGCAACGATATCCGTAAGGATAACTGTTATAGTAAGTTCTGTTTAATATGTCGTTATACAGACGCGTATTGTTTAGACTTGAAGCAAAAAGTTACTGATTTATGTATGTATTAATCATAAGGACATTCCTGGTTTGAACCGCATGGTTGTTACAGTACTGTTGCGGTGTTGCATGATTTTTTTTGCTATGGAACATGTCAAAACTTTAGGAAATGTTTAACACAGTTGCGAATTTGTTATTGTAATTTTGTATACGCATATTAATACTGAGGGGAAAAAATCCAAATTGTCAAATTTTTCCTAAAGTAAGTAAAGTTGTGCTGCCGTTTGGTTTTGTAAATAGCCGGTTACAATAAAAAGTAACCGGACACCTCTCTAAATGTATCATACACCCCTCTAAGTGAAGCTATTGTATCTATTGGGACAATTGGTTGTTACTGGTACTAAAATGAAGGGCGATGTTTATCAAAAGCAGTGTAGTTTTGCTAAAAAAGAAATATTTTGTTGTTTAGTAAAAAATCTTTATCCTTTAAATAAATAATTGGCCCCCGACTTGATGGAGGTCTCAAAATGCCGAGGTCGTCGTTTACATGGAAAAAAGAGGAGCTCTATATTTAGTGCAATTTTACTACAATTTTACTACTTTTATTAAAAAACCTTGCAAATGAATCGACCGACTTGAGTCTCTAGCCTTACATACTTTAATAAAAACAGATAAATTAGAAGAAATTTTTCCGAATGTGGAAATTGTTACAATAATATTACTTTGCTTAATGGACACCAATTGTAGTGGCGAGCGCTCATTTTCATGTCTAACAAGATTAAAAAATGAATTACGAACGACTATGCTACAAGAGCGACTTACTAATTTGTCAATCATGTGCATAGAAAGTTGTATCCTTCAAAAATTAGACTTGGAGGACATATTAGAAGATTTTGCACAACAGAAATCCCGGAAGAAACCATCATCATTAACGTAAAGTGGGGAACAGAATGCAACGACTTCGACGAAGCGTTGACGGCGTTTCGACGGCGCTATCTGTCAGTACAAAGTTAAAATCAAGCTGTAGTACGCAAGTGCACAGAATAAGCAACGTCTGAACGTCGTTCTACGCCATTGATATTGAATGTTCGTCAACTTTCAACTTTTGACGCTGTTGAACGTTGATGTAGAACACCTAACCTCAGTTTTTACTGAATGGCAAAGTGTTTGTATGTATAAATAACTTGCATACAACATAAATAACATCACACACAAGTCTTCACCATCCATTATAATTTTAATAAAAGAAAGCGCACGTATAAACACAGATATAGGTTGTCACTCGTCACTTTGACGGCGTTAAAAATTATTGCATTGTGTGCAGACGAAAATTCAACGCCGTTCTCAACGGCGCAAATGACGGCGTGCTGACGGCGCGCCGCTAGTGCGCTGTACATTCTGTTCCAGGCTTAAGTCCAATTCTCAAAATAGTAATCACTTCACTTATATTTGATTTGTATAAAACTAACCATAATAAAGTCACTAAATTTTCAAATAATGTCTTATTTACATTTTTAGCCATAACCAACTTTATACCCATAACATTCACCTTTCTTAGCTGTTTGCAGGGCCGTCTTAGGCCATGCAGGGGCCCTTTTAGAATGTCAAAAAAAAAAGTTAATGAAAACATCAATATGTACATATTCGTATGTAGATAGATAGAATCTGTCAACATATGTTGGGTTCACAGTATTTAAATAAGGGAAATAAATAATTACCATAGTTTAATATTGTTTAATGTATAATAGATAAACTAAATGTGGAAACTTTTCGGCATACAGGGCCACAGCATGTGCGCTATACACGGGCGACGCAACAAACGGGCGGAATTTGGGATCGATTCTATCGAACCCAACTAGTAGAGGTCAATCTTATGAAAGCATGCGCACGGGTGACATTCGTTTCGATTCTAGAAAAGCCGGTCTTATGTATATTTGCACACGGGCGGCTGACACCAATGTGGCGTACCTGGTTGCAAAATTGGTCTAAACTACCATCGTGCTTTAGATATTCTGTGTTTAAGACGTTGTTTGCGAATAATTTGCATAACAGTAGTAATAAAAATTGCTAGCATTGCTAAATCGTCGTCCATATTATTTGACGAATACATGTTAATCTACACTTTTTAAGAAACTTCTTTTATAAAGAGGTTGACTAAAGGCCTTGTCACACTAGAGTATTATTAACGTCTAGACCTGGAAAATTAAAGTTTTTGTGTTCGAATGGAAGTCATTTGTGTGCGATAGTATGAAGAAAAAACCTGGGTTTTAAAGACTAGGCAAATGAAATACGCGTGAATTCCTCTGTCTTTTTACCCAGATTTTTAAAATGCGCGTGCGCCAACTGGTGTTATCTCGCTCTCAGCTGATGCGTCTTTATCTTTTGTTTACGTCCATGAGTTTGTTGTTTAGTTTGTACTTTCGAAGAGTAATAGATATTTTAAACAAAATTATATTTGAAGAAGAATTAATTAATTTAGTTAAAGAAAACCCGCCATTATGGAATCCACAAGATTCAATGTATAAATTAAAAACAGTAAAAGAGGTTTTATTTGAAAACATTTCAAAAGATTTGGCTGCAGAATTTCTTCAAATTTATTTCTACTCATCCTAAGAAATCTTCTGTAGCTGTTTGGATCTTCCAATTTTAATTTTTCTAATAAATTGTTAAAACAGCCCATTTCATCTCTTCTTTTCAACTATGATCTAGTCCAACATTTTCTTTTTTTCCTACGTTTTATTATTTTATTACTTGCTGACAATATTATTATTGACAAAGTTACTATTTCTTCCTCATTCATTATAAAAAAAAACTTTAAAAACCGAATTTAAAATAACCTTTCAAAATAAAACTGTCAACTGTCATAATATCATGATGTGCGCATGTGTAAACAAACAATTTCCAAGACTTAACTAATATTCAAATACCGTATGATATGTCAAGACCTGAAGACTTCAATCCTGAAAAAAAAACTACATAAATAAAACTTGCATAACGTTCTAGTGTGTGTGATACGCCCTTTAAAGAGTTTTGACACGATATTCTAATTTTATTGAAAACCAAAGCAACAACATCTACGTTCTACATTCTACATTTTATTTCTACTTTCTACGTCTATGTCAATTGGAAACCATCCTTTTTAACTGACTGGACGCTGACTAGAGCAGTATACTGTGCACAAATGAGTTGCAGTTGTTTAAAATCTCCTAATAGCTTCAGAATACTCGTTCTTGTCCATTTGGAGATATTAAACTCAGCTGCGAGTTATATTATTGTCTTCCAAAGAGATGATAAGACGTTTCAAGATTATGTGTAACTCTTTCAACCTCATCACTTGTTAGTGCACAGCACCTATGGTTATTAGCGCCTATCGCACCTCGTCACGTATCCTATTCACTATAATTTAGTATATGGTCCTCAGCGGTCGAGTACATGGATATTTTCTTTCTTATGCCGCTGTTTTAATTTTAATGTTTCAGTGTTAATATTTTATATTTTTGCTTCTTATCTCCTGCTAAGACAATACCAAGAACTATAACTCATAAATGTTAACACACCATTAAATAATTTACATATGTTACATTGTAAAAAATGTTGCAGACTGAACATATGTGTTGAATGTGTTTCAATTGACCGTGAAATTAGCGGAAAACTAACACCAAAGGAGCAGATGTATTGTTTACATTATAATTAACATCATTAATGAATGGGAGCCTTTGTGCAGCTTCACTGCTGTCGAGCTGCAGCGTTCACCGTGCCCAATGTTGATGTGTTTATGCCATCAGTGACTGCACTGTTATTTATCAAATTACTGAGCCCAGATTCAATGGAAGGCGGACAGATGACACGACAAAAATTACAATTAAAGGGACGTTTTTCTTCACTAAAACATCTTAAAGAATAACAAGGGTACGAAACATAATATTACTTTTAGAAAAATTGATTAAACATTTACACATTTCAGGGTTTTGTAGGTATTTAGAAGCCAATCGGAATGCTGGATGTCTAGGACAATATTTCTTCTATAATCAAATCAAACACAACAGTATTTTGATGATCATTTTTATTGATTATTTGAGTACTGAGAGCTTTTATTTAATTTTTTTAAACTAAATTTAAATAAGGGTGGTCCGAAGCTTTTCGGGCGTAGGTATGGCTTGAACCTTAACTCAACCAGAAATAAAATTTTCGACTTCGGTCAAATATCAAATACATGTGAAAGAAGTAATGAAAATGAAACTCCTGAAAAAATGGAACAAAATTTAAATAATTTGCGAAAAATGGTCACAATAAAATTTAAATTAAAATATTCCAGCTATTTTTCTACATTTGCTTCTTATCTAATGACTTTACTTAATTGACACTAAATTGATAAGAAATATATTGATAAATAACTTAATTTTTTCAATTTCAGAATCGTATTTCTTTCTATTAACAATATGTTATTTGTTTTATAAGTATTTCACTACTATAAATGATTTATTCTTCTTTGATACCTTACAAATAAAAACTAAAATAACTCAAACAATAGGTTAAATCATGACGTAGGCGGAAATTATACACATAAACTCGATTCTAAGCTGTTTTTTTTATTATTATATTTCTAATTTTACAAGAAGACATGCACATAACCATAAATACAAAATATCCATAACATTATTATTATATTAAGTTAGCCATGAATTAAAAAAATTATTTTGCCAAAAACACAAAAACTGCAATATTTTCTGAAAGTGCAATATAGTAGAGGGGCTATATACGTTTCGCCTCATTTCAAGGTCACATAGGCGCTATACTTCATCAAAAATTCCTTTCGTACGTTTCCGATTCAGATCCATGTACATTACTTAGAATTTTTCTGATTTTTAGCTTAAACCCTTTGTGTGAAAGGATGCGGGGTAATAGGTACAATAAAAAAAAAATCTACTTTCCGTTCCTTAATCTACGTTAAGAGCTTTCGTTTAATACCGCAAAATAAATTTTAAAAATAATATTTTTTCAACGATCAAAAAAAAAAACAATATTTTTGAAAATCTGATTCAAAATTTCTGTTTTCTGTTGAGATGTTTTTTTTCAGATTTTTAGGAAACTCCTCTGGGTTAACAAAAGTATTTTACATATTTTTGGCGAAACTCCAAAAAATATAAAATTTCTTGTTTATCCACGCATTAAGAAATTTCATTTAATATTGTATTCAAAATGTAATATATATATATATATATATATATATATATGTATATATCGTTATTCCGTGTCTGTATTATATTTGGTAAAGTTATTGGGAATAGCGGTGGAGGAAAAAGTAAACTCAATATTTACATGTACCCGATATTTCGACTTGACTTTTCAAGTCTTTTTCAAGGGCTGAAAATAGTATAATTAAAATTATAAATATAAAACATAATTTTAAGTGCAGACTTACAAGTAAAATTTAAGAGTTGCCTCTGTTGTAACACATTAAAAGAATAAATAAATTAGAGTTAAAATAGAACATTACAATTAATATCACATTGAAAAATTACACTTTAAAATTGTTATCACAGATCTGTATATTGATTAAAATAGTATTAAATAAATAAATCTACTTGTATTAAAATAAGAAAGTTCTTCTTATTATCACCTAGAATATAGCGGGAAAGATCCAACGGTTTTTTTTCCCCTACTCATAGATGAAGTCGGTAATGTAGGAAGTGTAGCGTGTCTTTATCTTCTTTTATTTTAAGAGATTTGTTGTTAAACAGTTAAATTTGTTACAGCACAGCTTCAGCACAGCATCAGCACAGATCCGATGTAAAATGTAAACCTCAATGCTGCGCTCTGTCCAAACATTTGAAATCCACGAAACACGTGCCTAAGTTCGAAGATGCATCGATTTTGGCCTACCATCACAACACGTACAAACGCACATTCATTGAAATGTGTTATATAAACGAAAACGTGGAAAACTTAAATGAAAAAACGGACATACAGGGTTTAAACACTATTTACAAAAATCTACTACACATTTCTAAGAACCAAAAACTAGGTTAATCCTTGTTTAACAACAAATCTCTTAAAATAAAAGAAGATAAAGACACGCTACACTTCCTACATTACCGACTTCATCTATGAGTAGGGGAAAAAAAACCGTTGGATCTTTCCCGCTATATTCTAGGTGATAATAAGAAGAACTTTCTTATTTTAATACAAGTAGATTTATTTATTTAATACTATTTTAATCAATATACAGACCTGTGATAACAATTTTAAAGTGTAATTTTTCAATGTGATATTAATTGTAATGTTCTATTTTAACTCTAATTTATTTATTCTTTTAATGTGTTACAACAGAGGCAACTCTTAAATTTTACTTGTAAGTCTGCACTTAAAATTATGTTTTATATTTATAATTTTAATTATACTATTTTCAGCCCTTGAAAAAGACTTGAAAAGTCAAGTCGAAATATCGGGTACATGTAAATATTGAGTTTACTTTTTCCTCCACCGCTATTCCCAATAACTTTACCAAATATATATATATATATATATATATATTCATTAAATACATATTTGTATATATTTATCTTGCGATGTGTGGTTTTGAATTCTCTATATTTTTCCTATATGTAGCCCAAATAGTTGTACAAGCAGGCCAAATTTCAACTTTCTAAATATTTAAAAATCTAACTTTTTTTTCGTCTTTTATTTCATCTTCGTCCATGCAAGTGCTCTTTGAATTTGATTTTTATTTTAGTTTCGGTATGTAAAAGGGTTATGAGAGGTGCTAATAGCAGCAGATGCTGTGCAAGAAAAATTTTAACTATTTTTTGTCGTACCATATCATTGTACCATAGTAAAATATTGCATAGTATTGTTATAACTAACGTAATTTAGTATTGAATTAGATTCCCAATATTCTCAAAATATAAAAAAATAAATTAAATGCTTATGAATTATTGTTTCAAACTTTTTTTTATTAAAAAGAACATAAATTGCTATTCCCAAACTCCAAAATATCGAATAAATAATTACAGTTCTTTCATAATCTGATTTGATATAAAACTTTTCCAAACTTGTTCAACAGTTTCCAAATAAAAATGTCACTCTTACATCATTAGGGTGTTGACAAATTTTAATATCGTAAGAGATTCTGTACCCTTGCTTGATAGAACCAACCTTTGAGGGTGAAAAATCCCCTAGTTCCGTAAGTTCTTTTATTCCCATATGCTTGTACTTGTGTTGGCAACACTTAGTTCAATCGGAAACATAAAAAAGTACTAGGAGGGAAATCTTTGAGTTAAGGGGGTTTATTTACTATTATACCTTAATAGCATTTGATATTTGTTGGCCCGAAAACACTTCTTCAAACTTGTGCATGTTACACCACATTTCTTTCCTATACAACTGTTATTTTTTAGGGGTTTCTTCTATTGACGGGACATTTTAAACTTGTGATTTGTGAAGTAAGCTTATAAACATTCCCAAAAGGGAAATTCGTGATGAAAACGAGATTGACATTTACAGTTTTTGTTTGAGCACTGACGGCTTGTGACAATATTGAGTGGTAGGGCTAATCTCGGGCCAATTTACCAGTTTTGAATCAGCTCAACTTGCAGTAATTTTTTGCAGAAATTACCTCGTTTATTACCAGGGCTCGGACGTTTTTAAGCAAATCTGCACTAACGACATTATTAATGAAATGTTCATAGGTAGGGTTACCAACCGTCCTACTTTAGTAGGACATGTCCTACAATTTACCTCCTTGTCCTTCGTCTTTACCGCTCATTAAGGATAAAGCTTTATTAAAAAATGCAGGTACATCTAAAAAATATAATTTTATTAAAAAAAAAAGAAAATGTGAACGTCAACCAATAAACATATCTAATTGTATTTTTTATTACCATATATATTTAAACTTGATTGTTAATTATTTATTGGTTGTTTCTTATTAATTATATACAATGAAAATTTAAAGAAATTTCTTATGATTTATTTTATATTTTTATTTCTAAAATGTGATTTTGTTAAATATAAAGAAAGATGTGAACCAATAAACATATAATTTAATTTTCATAATAGTAGTATTACTTATTATTTATTGACTGTTTCTTGTTAATTTTATGTTATGTTGGATCCCATAATAAGGACTTTTTTCAAATTTGTTTAATAATATATAATCTATAATAAAATGTTTTTATAGTATTATTAAACAAACTTAAAAAAAAGACCTCATTATGAAAAAAAAATGCCTTACTATGAAAAAAGGCCTTGTTATGGGATTTGAACTTAATTAGGTACCTATATATTTCGTAGCATAATAAAAATTAAAAAAAAAAACTGTCCTACTGTGTCCTACTAAACTACTATTTTTAGTTGAAATATCCTACTCTGTCACGAGAGACATTTGGTAACCCTATTCATAGGACGTAGAAAAATTCATATCATAATATCAATAAATGGGTACTCGTTATCTAAAACTATTCCAGTCTTATTAATACAAATGGTACTACATATGTTTTTCCATAATGTGTATTGTTGAATGCAATATCATTGTGAGATGTTATGATTGTTAAGAAATGTTATTAAAGAAAAAAATTCTTTTAATGCAAACGTCAAATACATTCAAACCTGTAATATTTTGAACCTTTATTTAATCTGTATAAACTTTGCAAGTCCTGTCAACTATTTATTTTTCTTCTGAATTGTGAACAGAGTTGAACAATAATTATTATAGGTATTTAGATTTAAAGCATATACTTTCAAAAACTTCTTGAATCTACTAATATTCACTTTTTTACAATAATAATAATTATAGCATTTTTAAAATATATTTCTTTCTGAAAGAAAAATTTGTAGACATTTTTCTTATTATTCCTATTTATATTTTTATTATTTTGGAGATATTAAAATGGATGAATTAAATTTTTAAGAATAGATTTTAACAGAATATGGATTTACTGATCATTTATAACTTATTAACGAAAAACATTTGTTTTTTATACTTTGTAAAAAATATATAATATGCACAAAAATAAATTATTCAACTCAACATGTCAGTGTAAAGATACATAGAACTAATGTCGATGGATTACAGGATAATTTTAATACCGACCGGCGTAGCATAGTGGTAACACATGCGCTCTGCGTTGCTAAGGTCTCGGGTTCGAGTCCCGTTCAGGCATGGAATGTTTCAAAGAATAAGACTTGTCCTGGTTAATTACCGAAGACGCAAAGACCATTAAATAATTAAAACAAGTATCTCGTGACTTCAGCCTTTATTTAAATAATAAAATTGACTTCAGAGAAATCCAGACCTTCGTATATTAACACAAATTTATTCGGATGACTGCCCCGATTTTTTAAAACCATATTTTAATCAATATCGAAATTATTTTTGTAGAGCCCCCGTCATTACTTGTGAAGTCGAAAGAACTTTTTCAAGATTTAAAAATATTCTTACGCCAAACAGAAATAGTTTTTCTAACGAAAATTTAGAAAAAGTCTGCATTATAACTTGCAATTCTGACAAATTCATGTAAGTTCATACAATTACCTTTTGTGTGTGTGTGTGTGTTTTTTTTTTTTTCATATTTATCCTAACATTTTCTTTTTGATCATCTATTTTTACCGACCGCCAACATATATAAGGGAGGTATTGTGATCATACCGATTTTGACATTTCGAGATTTCGATGGACCTCCACGAATTGAGGTCCCTACATAACAATTTGACTATTTTTAGCATGATGTCTGTTGGTCTGTCTGTCCGTCCGTCCGTCTGTCTGTCCGTCCGTCCGTCTGTCTGTCTGTCTGTCTGTGTACACGTGCAGAGCAAATTCGGCTGAAAGGATTTTATGAAACTTCATATTTAAGCTTCTGCCATCAATGGCACGAGTTGATCAACTTTTGGTAAAAATCGGTTGACTAGAAATGGGAGTTTACTCGCGTCGATTTTAAGATTTTTGCGAATATTTAGTACACAAAAGAACACAAAGATATTTCGAAAAAATTTATTTTACAAAAGTTGCTATAAATGCAATAACTAATAACTTTTAGTTGAGACGTTTTTTGATAAATCCAACCATTTTGAAAAATTTTTGTAAAACTTTTCGACAATTTTCCAAGTCTCAATTTTTTCATACTTATATGTAACGTTTCCATGGTCATGATAAATAATATATCTGTTAGAAAATATTAGGCCAAGTTATTTCTACTCTGCTACTAGAATGTATTTTATACAAGTACTTTATGGTGGCGGTCGGTCCTGTAGTGACCACAGCTGATTTTTATTAATATTATCAAGTTAAAAACTATATATGAAAAACCTCAATACGGTGACTATGGTCGGTGTCTAACACAGTAATTGGGGCCTTCGCAGTTAAATTTTATTGGAATGCAAGAGATAAGACTCATTATGAGCGTATTAAAAATAGATAAAGTACGAGTATCGGTTTTGACAAGTGATTTTTTTTAAGAGGAATAAATCATTTATAGTAATGAAATACTTATAAAACAAATAACACATTGTTATGAAATACGTTTCTGGAAAGGAAGGAGATGGAAGCTCTTAGTAGATCAAATAACGAATAAAAGTGATTATCAAAAAACTGTTGATTTTGATGTGATTACAGAACAAATATTCCTAGACATCCAATATTATGTTGGCTTCTTACATTTATTAACCTACAAAACCCTGAAATGTGTGAATTATCATACTTCAGATATTTTTTTCTTCTTATTAATGTTCTAAATACGTTCGCCAATGTACCTCCAGACTATTACTAATGAGGACTACATGGCGGTCGAAATGTAAATCTAATTTTTATTGTAAATATACATATTGAAGGAAACAATAAGTTTTTCATTAAAGACTTCAAAAAATAATTCAATTATAACACTATTTATCCACCTGTCTCCTTTTACTATCCGTTCCAATGCGTATGTTCAAAATTAAATAATATCTTGTTATATCAGTAAATATGAATCAGTTATTCAATTAAATTTAACCTACATTCAAAACAAATACAACATTATTTGATTGAATTTAATTACATTACATAAATATGAAATAATAACTAAAGTTTTCCTATCTTTGCTAACCTCAACAATATTTGAACGTATATGAGGTGTTTACTTTTTATTTCCAGTATTTATTTATTACGTTGTATAAATGTTTGTGTGTGCACAGTATGACAGTTAATTTTGTGTCTGTTCAGAGACAATAGGGAATTAACACAATGCATAAGGAACAATTTAGTACACCCTTAACAAAAGGGTGTCTGTCTTCTTATTTATTATGGTGCCGGATGTGAATTAACATAATTTTTAATGGTGAGTTTTTAACATTTGTTTTCTGTTAAGGTGAGAATTTAATTGTTGTACCCGCCAAAGTATGTGTGGAGATTTTCTAATTAACTGGTGTAGACAGCACATTACTTTACAATTGTGCGTGCATACGAGATTTATAATATAATATAATATACCCCCTCCGTTCGAAAATATGATATGCATTACTTAAAAAAATGTGGGATTAATAAAAGTAACATTATATCTTTGTTTTTATTTTTAAATAAGTGGTTGCTAGGCAACTAATAAACAAATTTG